>VTFQ01000017.1:3185377-3757635 GCA_036281575.1 Ancherythroculter nigrocauda
GCTAACCACCTTTAAATTGTTAAATAGTTTAAAATAAAATCATTTGAGTACAACATAATCAATCAATAAATCAACAAATTGTCCCTGTGAGTGTATTTCAACGTACATTTACTGATTATTACTTGCATATTTCTTTATTTAGAAGCTCAATCTTGCCATGTCTTGAGAAAAGACATTCCTGAAGCCAGTGGGAGTTTCCAGGAAGAAGCCATATTGCGAAATTACGAATCCTAGTATGGCAAAATATTGCCTCATGAATATTAATCTAGAGCTGCTGAACAATCGTTGATCCGTCCACTCACGTATCCTAATTAATATTCAAAAGCTAAGCTTTTCAGCCAATCAGAACAGAACGTCACATTGCGTCATTTAAATTCATAAGCAAAGCCTTCACCATAGTAACGTTCGTAAATTCTCCAGCTCAACTACTGTTGGACGGTGAGTGAGACGAAAGCAGGCAGCTCCCTTTCGCCTTATCCAAACACAGACATTCCTCATCATGGCGGCCACGGATGTAGACATATTTTCTGTAAGTACCCTTTAAAGTCAGCGAGACCCGTTTTCACTTGGATACACGGTCTTTACAGGTTTGTCTGTGATGAATTAGGACTAGCGCGAGCGCTACGTTACTCTCTAGCTTAGCCCAACACTGACCACTGCGATCTAACGCTGTTTATTTACTTCTTTACTGTATGTGTGTGTTTACTATCACTCTTTGTGAGCTTATTCTAGCAATATATTGTGTTTCTACATTTCTGTTGAAGCGAAAATGTCATGTTTAATGTATTCTCTCAGTCTCTTGAATGCTGTTTGTAGTGAACATCTCTTTATTTACAGTACAGTCTACACACGGATGCAGCCTATACTATAGTACAGATTTTGCAGCACATCTTTTAGTGTTTTATACCTTAAATCCCCATTGAAACACCACTATAACACTATATTCACAACAGAGTTTGAAAAGTTTGGGGCCAAATTGTGGCCCCTCAGTCTTGAGATCACAGATAAGAGTGATATCCGATCATCCCACAGTCAAACTCAGCAGGGAATGACTTATTTGCTGGGATCTTTGGAATAGGTGGTGGTGATTGTGTGAAGGATAATACGATTACACGAATGCAGTGAGATTTCAATCTGTCTATATGAAACAGAAGAAGCAGGACGCTGTTGGTCACCTGTAAGCTGGTTATCCTCCTTTAATGTATTTAAGCAAGACTTCTTTGGTCAACAAGCTTGACCAGTGCTGGTCGAACCTGGTTTTGAATGAGCAGCCAGTTCAAGTAGATTAGATTTATAAAAGTTGTATTTTGAGGGACAGCTCAAGTAAACCCCATCGTAGATGTGCCGTGAGAACTGATCCATCATCAGGTGAATGACTTTTTCTTGATTTTGAGGAAGCTCATGTATTGAGCTGTTTGTAGTCTATTGGGCAGGCTAGATAATAGTTTGTGTGTTCTTCTGTGGAAGTGAAACCTGTGGCCAGTTGCACAAACTTGGCCGCTATGTGTCTTAAGAACTAGTCTGATCATCTAGCAGTTTATCAAGGGGTGATTTAGTCTTACTTTTCAGACTCAAATTAGGCCAATCTAGTATGTAACTGGCATAAAAAAGTTATACAATCAGTGTTAAAGGGTTAGTTCACCCAAAAATGAAAATAATGTCATTAATTACTCACCCTCGTTCTACACCCATAAGACCTTTGTTTATCTTTGGAACGCAAATTAAGATATTTTTGATGAAATCCGATGAAGGCCTGCATAGCCAGCAATGACATTTCCTCTCTCAAGATCCATTAATGTACTAAAAACATATTTAAATCAGTTCATGTGAGTACAGTGGTTCAATATTAATATTATAAAGCGACAAGAATATTTTTGGTGCGCCAAAAAAACAAAATAACGACTTATTTAGTGATGGCCGATTTCAAAACACTGCTTCAGGAAGCTTCGGAGCGCCAAAGTCACGTGATTTCAGCAGTTTGGCGGTTTGACACATGATCTGAATCATGATTCGACACAAAAGATTCATAACGCTCCGAATCTTCCTGAAGCAGTGTTTTGAAATTGGCCATCACTATATAAGTCGTTATTTAGTTTTTTTGGTGCACCAAAAATATTCTCGTCACTTTATAATATTAATATTGAACCACTGTACTCACATGAACTGATTTAAATATGTTTTTAGTACATTAATGGATCTTGAGAGAGGAAATGTCATTGCTGGCTATGAAGGTCTCACTGAGTCATTGGATTTCATCAAAAAATATCTTAATTTGTGTTCTGAAGATTAATGAAGGTCTTACGGGTGTGGAACAACATGAGGGTGAGTAATAAATGACATTATTTTCAGTTTTGGGTGAAATAACCCTTTAAAGAAATCAATTTCCAAGACTAACTATCTTGTAAGACTAATCTAAGCAGTTTATGCAACTGACCACTGGTGTGTTGGTTGGACTATTTAAAGCCAAGCGTTGTTTCACACTGCATCGAGCTATCAGATGAATGAAATGTAAGGGTGCTTTCACTGTCGATGCCTTTTGATTAGAGCGTTGTGTGGTTTTAGGGGCCATATATTGATCAACTGCATTGAGCTGTGGAGGGTCAATTCTAGTTCTAATTACATAATGGGTAAAAAAAGCTTTAAGGGACAGTTCACCCAAAAAATTCAAGTCCTGTCATCATTTATGCACCCTTCCAGTGACATTGACTGGGCTGTCGAGCTTGTTTCTTTCTTGTGAGGATGAGTAAATAAGAGATTTTTCATTTTTGTGTGAACTAAATCTTTTACGTGCAGATGTATAATTGCAGTGTCAGTTCAGTCTTTTAACTGAAAGCCTGCTAAGGATCGGAACAAGACGGTCCTGTTCATCATTAATATCATTTAGTGTATAATGCTCTAGTTTCAGGGCAGGGCTGATGTAGTTACTGTTATTTAAAGGTATATGAGTTTCGCGATGAGTCAACGTCCTGTTCATGCGTAGATGCCCTGCATCTAACCACTGACATTAATAAACACCGACATCACATGTGAGACCCTATGTGTGACCTTTTTGAAGCAGGGTGTGAGAGCACATTTAAAAACTTGAGGAATGCAAAGAAAATGCAAAGTTTTTTCTTAATAAAGGGTTACAATGAGATATTTACAAGGAAAATGTTTTATTTTCTTAGAATACAAAAAGTGTTTCTGCTGCAAACTGTATTTTAATAATTATGTAATTTAACATGCAGCACTTACATGCATTTAATTAAATCATAGACTTTTGAAGTTTAATAATCAGATTAGGCTTTATCGCTCTTTTTCCATCCCCAAATTTAAGACCTCTCAATCCTGTCATTATTTACTCACCCTCATGTCGTTCCAAACCCATACGATTTTTGTTCATCTTCGAAACACAAATGAATATCTTTTAAATAAAGAGATCATAAAACTAATCCATATGAATTGAGTGGTTTAATCCAAGTTTTCTAAAGAGACACGATCACTTTATATGATGAACTGATTGAATTTAGGCTTTTATTCACATTTAAACATTCATCAGCTCAAACATCAGTTATGGTAAACGGAAGCTCAAGCATGTTTGCTTGATGTATGAGAACCAGTGAAGTTCATTCTTGTGTTACGCAGCACGTTTGAGCTTCTGCAAGAACCAATGAAGTTCATTCTCGTGTTACGCGGCACGTTTGAGCTTCAGCAAGAACCAATGAGGTTCATTCTCGTGTTACGCGGCACGTTTGAGCTTCAGCAAGAACCAATGAGGATCATTCTCGTGTTACGCAGCACATTTGAGCTTCAGCAAGAACCAATGAGGATCATTCTCATGCATCAAACAACTTTGGTTGAGCTTCTGTTTATGTTCTGATGGATGTTTATATATGAATTAAAAAATCTGTTCATAATAATAATAAAGTAATCGTGTCTCTTCAAAAAATGGACTAAAATGGAGTAAACCGCTCAATTCGTATGGATTATTTTTACGGTCTCTTTATGAACTTTTTAAAGTGGTAGTTGCGTAGGCTGTCAATGGAGGGACAGAAATCTCTCAGATTTCATTTAAAAGATGTTCATTTGTGTCTCACAGGTTTGTATCAACATGAGAGAGAGTAATTGCTTACAAGTTTTTTATTTTTGGGTAAACTAACCCATCAAAATAATTTATACTTTTTTTTACACAATTTAAGATATTTAAGACTTTTTATGACCTTAAATGTCATGAAACTGAGGATCCGCGGGGACTTTTTTTTCACACACATGCTTCTAGATACATTTTACAGTTTGCACACATCTCATTTTAGCCTGATATATGCAGGTGAAATGTTGCACTGTCAAATTTTACACCTGTCTTTTATGTCAGGTTTAGGAGTACATGCAAGGAGGGACAGCAAGACAGCAAGCTGTGTCTGTGTGCGCGTGCACACTTGCATGAAGATCTCCAATAGGAAAAGCAGATAAAACCCAGTTCAGCGCAGATGCCACGCTGCGCCCAAATCTAGACCATCTGCATTCTTCTCTACGCCGGCCCCTCCTCCTGCCATATCAGATAGGATGCCAGCAAAATTTCCGATGAGGGTTGTTGTGTCAGTTTACTGAAGCGGGCACACACATATATTCAGGTGTATGTAGGGGGTGAGAATGGAGCCGTACCAGTTTGGCTCTTCTCCACTGTCACTCTGAGTACCCATCTGCCTCGAATCTGTGTTGTCCTAGACTCCATTATGGATTGTCCGTTGGATTGTTCCCTGCAGAGTTATAGTATTAAATCATGTTCTTATCAGCCACTGGTGCAAATAGCGGAAAATCATATCTAATCTTAAAGTGTTGCTTCAGTACATTATTCAAAAAATCTTCTTTTGTGTCCTAAGGAAGAATACGAGTCAGTGGGGTTTGGAATGATGACCGAATTTCATTGTTGGGTGAATTATTTCTTTAAGTGTATTTGGATGGGGTGATTCTTTCGCCAAGTAACGCATGGAATGTTGAGCGATTTACACACAGCTCTCACTGTTCTGTCAGTATGTATGAATTAGGCCTGTCACTGTGAGGGCGGGTTGAGAAAATATTGTTCTGTGGCCTAAACGCTGCTCCATTTCCTCTTGATCTACTGCCCCCTGAGGGGAAATGTTTCCCCTGCGGCAGGGGCATTTGCTATCAGCCCCTATATGGCCATTGTTCAAGCCTTCCCAAGATTTTTTCCCCCCTCCCTTGTTTTCCAAAAATGCATTCAGCCATTTCCCCTTCACCTCCTAATGTTGGATCTCCCTTTTAGCGCCTCTGCTTTGAAATGACACGGGGTGGTAGGGGGTCGGTGCAGGTTTTTCAGCCAGAATTCCTTTTGTGCTCAATGTGTTTTACACCAGCAGAATTGCTGCTTCCCTCGGTAGCTCGATTGTCTCAGTGACATCATCCACCAAATATGTGCCTGCATTGGGGGAAAAGACGAAGCCAGATGAGGGAGGAGTGCATTGATTTCAGGACAGAGTTTTAGGGCACTCATTAGTGGGATTTTAGATTTGTCTGGTTCTGAATTACAGGAATTTTTTTTTTTTTTTAGAACATTGGAAATGCGTTGAATGACGATTCTCTGGAATTGTGCATGGTTTAAAGCCGACATGAAATAAAAATTCACCCATCTATTTTCTGTATTCATGCATGTGTTTATTTGCAGTGTTGGGGTAACTTGAGTTATGTAATCAGATTACTTTTTCAAGTAACTAATAAAGTAACGCATTTTTCAATTTACAACAATATATTACTTTTTCAAATAAGTAATGCAAGTTACTTTTTCACATTTTATTGACTGACAGCTCTCCTGTGAACATGATAGTAATTGTAGTTCTAGACTAAATGTGAACTTGCATTTACTCATCTCACTTGCACAAAAACGTTCAGTATTCGGGTCAGTGACAAATATGGTGCGGCAAGATGAGAAATTAAAAAATCTTTTAAAAACCTGTTTTAAAAGCATGCATCAGGTACGTTAAAATGTATATAGTGTGTCTAAGTTGATTTTATGTTGATAAAAATGACATTTGCACAATTTTTTACTAAAGTTAAGAATGAATGTACCTAAAAATGTCAAATGGTGTAACCGCCAAAGAATGAGAAATATTAAATATTTTATCCACCTAGATGGTATGTAAGCTCACTTATAGAAATATATACTTCAATTTAAAATATCAAATGAAAAATAATTTTATTAGAGTTATCTCTAAATGTAAATTTTAATGTGTTTTTGCAATATTTGGTGGGACACATGCTGAAAACACATCTGTTTTCTAAATAATCTTTGACAAATTATGTTAAAATTGTTTAAAATCATGTTATTACACTAAACTAGATGATTACATTTTATTCCACATTAATTTTTCTGTAAATAATTATATTTTTTATGAAAAATAGTGGTTACACCAATTGACACAAACCAGTTACACCACCTGACCATGTTACTTCTACAGCCAAAGGCCATTGTTTGTTGAACAAATTGACACTGAAAATCAAGCATGACAGTCAGCAAGTTAAGTTAAGTGGTTTCAGTGATGAAAAACAACATCTGACAACAAGAAATAATCATAGTAATGAACAGTGAAATCATGTCTCATATATTTTACAGTTAAAAGGTTAGTTCACCCAAAAATGAAATTTCTGTTATTAATTACTCACCCTCTTGTCATTTCACACCCACAAGACCTTCGTTCATCTTCAGAACACAAATTAAGATAATTCTATCTCCCATAGAAAGCAACGAAATTACCCCTTTCAAGGTCCAGAAAGGTACTAAAGACATCGTTAAAACAGTCGACGTGACTGCAAAGGATCAACCTTAATGTTATGAAGAGACAAGAATACATTTTGTGTGCAAAAACAAAACAAAAATAGTATCTTTAAACTATTTTGTCTCTTCCCTGTCATTCTCCTATGCTGTTGACATGGTAAACACAGTGCAGAAACTCCAGGTTTTACGTCAGAACACCGGCTCATTATTGGCCGGGCCCTGCGTCAGTCTCTCACGCATGCGCTGTGCTGATCACGTGATCAGCTTTGGCCAATACTGAGCTGGCATTCAGACATAAAGAAGGAAGGCTTCACTGTGTTACTGTGTCACCTGCGTGAGGATAATGACAGGAAGAGAAAAGATTGTTTATAGTCATAATTTTCATTTTGTTTTTGCGCACAAAAGTATTCTCATCTCTTCATAACATTAAGATTGAAACACTGCAGTCACGTTGACTGTTTTAACAATGGCTCTACAACCTTTCTGGACCTTGAATGTGGCCATTTCGTTGCTTTCTATGGGCGATTAAAAAAAACCTCTCAGATTTCATAAAAAATATCTTAATTTGTGTTCTGAAGATGAACAAAGGTCTTACATGTGTGGAACAACATGAGATTGAGTAATAAATGACAGAAATTTCATTTTTGGGTGAACTAACCCTTTAAGGAACAATATCTGATAACAAGAAATCATCAAAGTGATGATTTCTTAAGAAAAAAATATCTGATAGCAGGATCAGAATTCACTGGTGCTCTGTGATGAGCCACTGTTTCCTTGCTTGAAACTATATCAATTTATCTATTGGGGCAAGAGGGGCTCTGTTATGTCGTTTTAATTATAAAATCTTAGAAATTTAATGAATTGTATTTTATAGATGTAAATTGCAGTCTGTGGTTAAATGCACAATATGTAAGACTTTTGGATTCAAATATCAAAAAACCACTTGGACAATTTTATATATTTTGTTGACTTGTGTACTTATATAATGCCAGATGTTTCCAAGAATGTTTAAACCTAGAGAAATAATAACCAGGACACGAGCCATGTCCGTGCGTCGCCTATCAATGACATGATACCCGCGTTAATCTCGGTTTCCGGTTTTATTTTGTCGAAACCACAGAAACACCAAAGACACTTTAATATATTATGTGTTTTATTAGACAGATGAGCAACTGTTTGGATACATTTGTTGACAGAAATCTAATCATATTATATAGCTAAACACGTTTAGTCTTATTGTTTAAATCTTGTTTTCTTGATTTACTCTGAGTACCATGTTTTACCATGCCTAATATGGATCTAGTTGACTGCAGTGTGCAACAAGTGTCTCATAGCAGCTGCCGAGCAAACGCACAGAGTAGCATTATAACAAATTTGAACACACAAATGTGCCTAATATTTTAAAACAGAGCTGCTTTACATCACATACGCTTGTACTGAAGAAGCAGAAGCAGTGACTGCGGCATAATAAAAGCTGTTGACGATACGTTTGACGCACTTGTCTTTCATTAGCAATCACTCCATGATTTTATATTGCTTACATTTTTAAGTGAATGGAATAGAAATATTGAAGCTAAACATTTCAATGTTAAACATTAATGTTCTAAACATTAATGTTGTGCAACATAATTATATATTATTTTACTGAATTACATAGCTTTAATAATAAAGTTGTGGATAAAGCACCACTTTCTCAAAAAAATAAAACATTGAACATTTGAAAATAGTTCCAAATAGTAGTTTAGTTTATATGACATCTTTAATCAGCAATATAAACTAGTGATTTTGACTAAATTTGCCCCTAACAGAAAGGCTTGTAATAGAAGTCAAATGGTGTAACCGGTTACACCATTTGACATTTCAATTTAAAATCAAATTTGACAGGTATTATCATGGACACCTATGTAAGCACATGGCCTTGGTGGAAATATTTCAAATGTAATTTTTAAAGTCAATACACATTTTTATAATAATGATGAATTATCAATGTATTCTTGGGGTCATACCATTTGACATGTATACCTAAGAATACCTGACCATACCCTACAAATGTCAAAATATCTCATATTTTAAAGACAGTTACTAACCTTTGCATGCAGCATTTAGTGTCACCAGGGGTCCCTCTTTGTGATATAATTTCCTGTCACATGGTTTTCTTGCACAATATTAACAAAATGGCTCCTTGAATGGTGGTTACACCACCTTGACACTTCAGGAATTTGACTTGACTCCAATGATTCCCCAAATTATTTATAATATTCAGAACAATGGTGTTAAACTTATTTTTATTTACTATTAAATTGTTCTAATGTAAGATTATGCCAAACTACCTTATATGGTGTTTTATTGAGAATTTCACCTTTTTTAAACAAGATCAATTATTTGATACTAAGTTTTTACGGTTACACCACATTGACATTTTTGCAATCAATCCCCAAATATTCTCTCAAAATTGATTAAAACCAGAAATTTTAGACTTGGTCCTCAAAGAAGAGAATGTATGTAAGTAATTTGTTAATTTATTTTCAATTTTTACCCTTTTAAATTTAACTAAAACTATAAGGACACAAAAAAATGAGCGTCACGTCATTGACCCATTCCTCAAAATAATTAAAAAACAGTGAAATGCAATCTCAGAATTGTATGCAAACCTGTAATAGTTAACTATATTAAATTACACAAATATACTTTATGTATTTAATCTCACTTTATTAACCACTGTCTTTGCTGCTAAGTAAGCAAAAATGACTTTAGATTATTTAGAAGTAAGAGTGTTGAACTTCCTTTTCCTGTATCCTATTCTTCTTTAATCCAGAATGGCAGCACAGCTGAAAGGTTTGTTTGAGCTGCGCCCTCTACTGTACAGGCGTAAATATGCATTTCCTTCAGCCTGAGGCTTATTCATTTCACTTTTGGTGTGAAAGGGCCTTAACATTTGCCAAAAATAGAACTTTTTGTATATATATATATATATATATAATATAAAATATAAAATATATAATATAAAATATAAAATATAAAAAAGGAAAGCCCAGTCCAGGTGAGAAAAAGTAACGCAAAAGTAATGTCACGCATTACTTGTCATAAAAAGTAACTAAGTAACGCAATTAGTTACTTTTTGGGGGAAAAACGTAATATTGTAATGCATTTCTTTTAAAAGTAACTTTCTCCAACACTGTTTATTTGATCATTTTTAATGTTTAATCTAGGGATGCACCGATATGAAAATTTTGGCTGATAACCGATAATTCTTTATATTTGAAAGCCGATAACCGATATATTGGCCGATAAATCTAAATCAAAATTTTTATATAATTTTTGAGAGTCTGATTACAAAGACAAACGTTTCATCATTAAAAGCCATGTCCCAATTACACAATTATAATGTTCTCATTATAATTTTATGTAGCCTATATGACAGACTTGCACTGTACTTAACTGTATTTTCCTTTTTGAAGGATCATATTTCAAGCAATCATATTTCAAGCAATTCAAAATGATAATGTCAGACAGTGCACATCTGAAGTGTCTCAGCTGAAGGAAATAATTATTTATCGCTTAATATATAAGCCAAATTTTTTTATTGGGCCGATAACATTAACATTAAAAATGAACATATATCAGCTGATACCGATATGGTGGCCAATATATCGTGCATCCCTTGTTTAATCAACATTTTAATGTTTAATCAAAATGTCTTAACTCCTTCTTATGAAATGACAGACATTTCTCTGGTGATGTGTGAAGAACATGAATCATTTCATTCGCATTACCTCTATCTCTTTCTTACAGTTGTCTGCATTCAGATCTGCATCCATCCAATCAATAAACAATGCATAAAACCAATTTTTATACTTTATTCCAATAGTCCACTTTAGACATTCTTCTAACTATAAGTAACTTTACAACTACATGTCAACTTAATCTACTAACCCAAATCCAAACCTGAGCAATAGTTGACATGTAGTTGTAAAAGTGTCTTATAGTGAGTAGAATGTCTGTTGGGAGCAAGAAAATTAAAAGTGATAGTAGAAATTAAGCAGACAGGCTAATAATAGTCTATTGACTGCTAGTTGACATGTAGTTGTAAAGTTACTTATTGTTAGTAGAATGTCTAAATTGGACCAACGAAATAAAGTGTTACCTTTTTTCTTTATAGTAATCCATTTCATTCAAAGAAGGGTTTTTCAGTGGCTGAAGGCAATACAAATAACTAGAGAGACAAATTATTTTAGCTTTTTGTTGTCTTTCCTTTTATGTGAGCCTTATTTCAGTCCATGGTCAAATTTGTCTCATTCCTTCACAGAATGAAGAAAAGCGTAACCTCAACCTTGGCGGTCATGTCGGCTTTGACAGTCTGCCCGATCAGCTGGTCAGTAAATCGGTGACTCAGGGTTTCTGCTTCAACATCCTCTGTGTGGGTAAGCAACTATTAACAGTCCATTTAAACTGTACACTAGCTCAATGTCAATGGAGAGGGTATCTGATCTTGTAGTGGAAATGCTAATCAGTCATTCTCTTATCATTAGGCGAGACTGGCATCGGCAAGTCTACATTAATGAACACCCTTTTTAACACCATGTTTGAAAATGAGGAGGCCAGCCATTACCAAAACGGTGTCTACCTGCGGCCCAGAACGTACGACTTGCAAGAGAGCAACGTCCACCTAAAACTGACCATCGTTGACACGGTGGGCTTTGGGGACCAGATCAACAAAGAAGAAAGGTAAAAGATTAAATGCAATAATGCCTTGTACTGTTTAGACCAACATCAATGTTTGGAGAGTTACACTGAGAAACTGATACATCCAAAACGCACATGTGAATGAGTCTGTTAATAAAACATTTGCTAATACAAAATATTTTGACACCCACATGCTGAAAACTGAGACAAGAGTGTTTATTTGAAGCTGTTTATATGGTTTGGGGTGGAAAATGAAGAGAGGAAGTTTGGTTTTCACAAGTGTGCATGTCTGACACTTTCCATGAATAGGATACACTTTGGACTCTCATTAATTTTCTTAAACCGTTAGAGGCTGAAATACCATATTGTTGTGAGAACTGTGAGATATTGTTGTGTAAGCTGTTAACCAAGCTTGAAAAGCAAACCCACGCTATAGTGTTGACTGCATTCAACTTTTGTTGTCTAAGTTTGTCAAAGAACAAATATTTTGTTCTTTATTGTATATGAAATATAAGTTTATTAAAAACTACAAAGGAACATTGAGTGTCAGTTTAATTTAGACTTAATCAGTCTGTCAGTAATGGTGCTTTTCCACTGCATGGTACAGCTCACTTAAATAGTACCACCTTGGTTGAGGTTTGAAGCATGCCGTACTGATACTAAAATGCGACGTGTAAACACAGCAGATCACTGATTGGTCAGAGAGAATCGTCACTACCAGTGTCATTGGATTTGAAGCACTAGACACTAAACCCCCTAGATTTCAATAGTCAGTAACAGTAATGCAGTATTTGTTCGCACAACGTTTTTAAACGATCATCATACGCAACTTGAAAAAAAGAAATGTCTGTATCGTGGTCAGTAGATGAGGTGGCGGCGCAACCATAACGATCAGTCTATAGTCCCACCTACTTTGAAGCGGTACTAACTGCAGTGGAAAAACAAACCGAGCCGTACCGTGCCGAGCCAAGTCATTCCATGCAGTGGAAAAGTACCATAGCGCTCTGTTTAGTACCTGTCTCTATGATGCCCCTCCTTCCGAAAAGCACAATGTGCTCTTATTGGTCGGCTGGACCAGTGTGTTGTGATTGGTCTGTTTCAACAGCTGTTTCAACACACTACTAAATAACTCAACCTTGCCCCGCCCCTTTATTTTGCATATGCCTTGTGCGGGAATTTTGTAAATGAGGAATATTGTGACTAAGGATGTGCCCGAAGCCGAATACTATGTTCGGAAAGTGAATAAAGCATTCTACGGAGCCCCTAAAGGGACATGCTTTTGCATTCTCTCACAATAATATAGCTGGGTGATTTATATAGTATATAATTTGTAGGAATCAGGAAGCCGCTATCAATATGCGGGGTATTGAAATTTCTTTTGAAGGCACGTTCGCGTTTTACTTTCGCTTTCAAATTCATGATCACATGTAGTCTGTGTATGTAGGGAGCGGCAAACTGACCACATATTTTACAAGATACGATCTTTGTCAATGATGCTCTGGATCTGTTGCACACCAACTCCTCCGACATCGTCTTGTCAATCATCTCTCCTCACTCTCGTCATGTGATCAGTGAAATTTGATGTGCTGTAATGTAACCAACTACCACAGCAAGCCTAACAATGTCCCGTAGAATGCTTTATTCATTTTCCGTGCCTTTTCAAATTCGGATTTATGCTTCGGCACATCACTAATTGTGACGTATTCGGAGTTCAGAAACAGTGACACTGATATAGAGAATAAAACTTTGTGCTTTGGAACTCTGCAGACCTCTTTCATGCTCAAACAGCAACATTACACGCTAAAGAAAAAAAGCATAATATATCCTCTTTAAATAACAATCAAATTTTAAGCATGTCCCAGATGTTACAGGGTTGCAAACCTCATTTAAAATAAATAGAAAACAAAACAACTCTTATCATATTAATTTGGATTTTAATAGACTTTCTTGTAAAAGCATCTCCTTTCACTGATCTTGTTAAGAAAGAGAAAAAAAAGACCTTATTTCGTATTCAACTCCTAGAATGTGCCTTCTAACTCTCTGTATGTTGGGTGTAAAGATGAACAGATGTGCAGACAGACATTGCATCTTTTGGGAAAAATGCATCTAGAACGAAACCGTGTAGACTCTGAAAGCTTACAAGTGGTGCATGCTGGGAAAAATGCCTAAGAAGTCAAGAGACAGGGTCAGAGAATGTAAACATGGTCCAGGCCAGTCTCTACACAGCTGCATCTCTTTCTCACACAAAGTGTCTTGATTTTTTTTTTTTTTAAAGAAAAGATAACATCTATATAGAATTCTTTCAAAAATTGATGTTAACTGGCTTTTTACGAGTGCTGATTTCTTGCAATGTGTCTGTTTCTCTCAGCTATAAACCTATTGTGGATTATATCGACACACAGTTTGAAAACTATCTGCAGGAAGAGCTGAAAATAAAGCGCTCTCTCTTCAACTACCATGACACCAGAATTCACATCTGCCTCTACTTCATTGCTCCAACGGGACACTCACTCAAGTCTTTGGATTTAGTCACAATGAAGAAGTTGGACAGCAAGGTAGGTCCCATCACTAGTGAATGTTCTGCATGAATCTCCACTCGTTGGCAAATTCAAGAGTTGTACTATGAGGATTACACTTCACTGCAAACATCGAACAATAGCATGTGCATTAACTGCTAGGCTGATGGCTGATTGTAAAGTAAGGATCTTATTATGATAGCAAATTATATGTACGTGAAATTAAACAAACTTATTTTTTACATTATATTCACTCCAAGTGTGTATGTTCTTCAACCAGTGCTCACAATGTCAAAATGTCAATAGCAAAGAAGGTAAAAAGAGGCACACTAACGTTAACTGACTTCTGTTGCTCTTGATTGCTGATCGTTCACTCGGCACAAATGCGCCATTTGGATGTTTACAGGACAGGAAACATCTGAAGCGCGCGCTCAGAAAGCCGCATCTCAGACAGCGCTTGAAAACTGCATTGACACCAGTCTTTGCAAGTATCCTAGTAAAGATACTTGGTTATGTCTTAAGTGAATGCAAACAGTTGAGAAATAAAATGCATGTGTAACAGTTTATTGGATCCGTGCAGCTCTTAAAGTGACAGCAGCCTAATAAACCTGCTGCTGTGTGTTTAATGTTGATCAAACAACAAAAGGACAAAGAAATCACACACTGCTCTTGACTGAATGACAGGCATAATTAAGCATGAAAATAACTGAAGGAAGTATATATTTGCTAAACATATTAAATAAACTAATATGATTCATATTCTTTTGGTTTCTCTACCTAATACATTTTTAAAAAATTTCAAATGCAGTGAAAATACAGGTATCGGCGAGTACCAAGAACAAAAGCCTTGTTCTGGAAAAAGTGGTATTGGTGCATCAATTAGTAAATATTTTAAAATTTAAAACATATTTTATTCATTGCATTTAAATTTCTTTTGCTGCCAAAAAGCATGAATGACCATCTTGTTTGTGATCGTTTTGTGAGTTTGTAGGGAATGTCATTATTGCTGTAGTGATGAGTGTATTGATAATCCTTAAATATGTGAAAATGTAGGACAATGGGCAGGGGTTCTCTCTGTCTGCCAGCGGAAAAAGAGCAGATCAATACTTCATTTCATCAGATAATAAGGGCGTGAACGAGAGGAGATGGTTTGTGTATTTAGGAGATGCACAAAGCACAGATGGTTCATAATAATGTTGCCCCAGGGCCCTGCTAACACAAATACATACTAAATAGAGATGCACCAATTGCAATTTTCTTGGCAGATTCCGATTCCTGATTTTTTTTTTTTTTTTTTTTTGTAAATGTAAATACCAATTTTTAACGATTCTGATTTTCTTTCAAATAACTATAATTGACAGCATATACAATCAAAAATCTACTTTTCTTCAATGCAAAATGTTATTTTCAAAACAAATTTCAAACAACAGCACAAATAAATGCAATAGAATAAAGAGAGATATGAAATGAACACGGCTTATATATTGTGAAATGTTTTTTTTAGGTGAACATCATCCCTATTATCGCTAAAGCTGACACGATTTCCAAGAGCGAGCTACACAAGTTCAAGATAAAAATCATGAGCGAGCTGGTCAGCAATGGTGTTCAGATCTACCAGTTTCCCACGGATGATGAAGCCGTCACAGAAATCAACTCCTCTATGAACGTGAGTCTTTGCTTGAACCACATAAAAGCTTGTGCACAATTTGAATTTAAATCCAGATGTGAATGTACATTTCATTGCATTTCAGTGGGAAAGTGCATATTATTGCTAAGTAATTTGAGTAATAGTAGTGCTTGTGACATGACCATGATTGTCCTTGTTCCAGGCCCATCTTCCCTTTGCTGTGGTGGGCAGTGTCGAGGAGGTGAAGGTGGGCAATAAGACGGTGAGGGCCAGGCAGTACCCATGGGGAGTAGTTCAAGGTAAGAAATAATGTTCTTGCAGTTTGGTCTCTTGTATTGTCTGTTTCAGTTGAGCTGTATTGCTAAGCGTCACTGGAGAAGATCACGCTCGAGGGGCTGGAGTATGTCAGCCGCTGCTTTTCATTTTCCTTAAGCTTCTCCCTGTGGGTGCTGGTTGGGGGTATTTTTACAATGTCTTTCATGTGAAAACAATCCCATCAATCAAAGCGACGATAAATGTCACACTTGACGGAGGCTAATTACGCTGTTTTCTCAGATGTGAGCGAGAGAGCTCTGCCTCAGATAAGGTCACGTCATTAGCTGTGACTGTGTTTCAGTTTAATTGCTCGTCCAGCTCAAGTAGAGACTCACGCACCATGAAAGAGATGCTCAATGTAGAGCACTTCATGTAGACTTTGTGGAGTCTCCTAGTGTTTTTCAGCATTAAAATATAGACAAATACAAATTAAAACATTTTTTCAGATCTCAGCCACATGACTACAACTACTTCAGAGCTATACTTACTCAGTACAGCGTTCAGCGTGCCTACATACAGAGCATTACTCACGAGGATGCAGATTATTAATATTTTTTAGGGATGTCAGGTGAATAAATACATGTTTTAGTATTAAAATGACTTAAACCCCTTTTACCTATTATGCAAAATCCATTTTTATAAAACAGATGTGTGTAAACAACCAGCCTATAATGGTAAAAATCCATCCACTCCAGTATTTTATAATCCCCATAAATCATAAACAGTCTCTCCAAACAGCGGTTCTGGCCCATGACTGTGGCGATCTGCCCTGTTTGCATAAATCCTGCCCTGAGACAGCCGCAGCAGTCCATTTCTGTTTCCTCGCTGTAGCAGCTGGAGATATACAATGTCTGCTCCAAAAAAAAACATTACAAATGTTCTGTTATTGGATGTACCAACGAACATAAGAGTCTCCATAGACACCCGAGCCAATGAGGACACTTTGGTTGAATTTCATTTATGAAGGAAATGAACCGAAGAAAGTCGGTTGCGCAAATCATTTTACGTTCAGCTGCTTCACAAACGAGAGTTACTTTAACGTTGGATTTGCACAAAAGATTTACATGATGGCACATGCTAGTCGATGTAGTAGTTTCATTCTAAAAGTTGTAACTTCTTCCTGAGTCTCTCCATCAGTGTCGACTCCGGTTTGAACAATGTAAGGCTGAACACCGTTACTGACAATCCTCATTTTGGCTGCGTGAGATTTTCCAGCTTTGTTGTTGTTGAGCTGTTAAAGCTCCGCCCTCTTCTGGAGCAGCAGCTCATTTGCATTTAAAGGGACACACACAAAAACGGCGTGTTTTTGCTCACACCCAAATAGAGGCAAATTTAACAAGCTGTAATAAATGATCTGTGGGTATTTTGAGCTGAAACTTCACAGACACATTCTGAGGACACCATATTACATCTTGTGAAAGGGGCATTATAGGTCCCCTTTAATAATGCAAAATTGTGTTTGGGGTTGGTAAGATTTTTCTTCAAGTTTTCTTCATGATTTCAAGTCTCTTCTGCTCACCAAAGCGGCATTGATTTGATTAAAAAATATGGTAACACTTTAGTTTAGGGTCAAATTTTCACTATTAACTAGTTGCTTGTTAGCATGCATATTAGTAGGATATTGGCTGTTTATTAGTACTTACAAAACACACATTAATGTCATATTCTGCATAATCATATTCTACATCCCTTAATCCTACCCAATACCTGAACTTAAAGGTGCCCTAGAATCAAAAATTGAATTTACCTCGGCATAGTTGAATAACAAGAGTTCAGTACATGGAAATGACATACAGTGAGTTTCAAACTCCATTGTTTCCTCCTTCTTATGTAAATCTCATTTGTTTAAAAGACCTCTGAAGAACAAGCAAATGTCAAAATAACACAGACTGTTACGTAACAGTCGGGATCATTAATATGTACGCCCCCAATATTTGCATATGCCAGCCCATGTTCAAGGCATTAGACAAGGGCAAAACGTCTGGATCTGTGCACAGCTGAATCATCAGACTAGGTAAGCAAGCAAGAACAATAGCGAAAAATGACAGATGGAGCAATAATAACTGACATGATCCATGATATCATGATATTTTTAGTGATATTTGTAAATTGTCTTTCTAAATGTTTCGTTAGCATGTTGCTAATGTACTGTTAAATGTGGTTAAAGTTACCATCGTTTCTTACTGTATTCACGGAGACAAGAGCCATCGCTATTTTCATTTTTAAACACTTGCAGTCTGTATAATTCATAAACACAACTTCATTCTTTATAAATCTCTCCAACAGTGTGTAATGTTAGCTTTAGCCCATTAGCTGAAGCCTAGCTACTATCAAACTCATTCAGAATCAAATGTAAACATCCAAATAAATACTTTACTCACATGAAGCGATGTATGCATGCAGCATGCATGACGAACATCTTGTAAAGATCCATTTGAGGGTTATATTAGCTGTGTGAACTTTGTAAATGCACTGTATTATAGTCGTGAGCTCAGAGGGGGCAGGGAGCACGAGATTTAAAGGGGCAGCAGCCTGAATCGGTGCATAGTTAATGATGCCCCAAAATAGGCAGTTAAAAAAAATTATTAAAAACAATCTATGGGGTATTTTGAGCTGAAACTTCACAGACACATTCAGGGGACACCTTAGACTTATATTACATCTTGTAAAAAAAACGTTTCGATGGCACCTTTAATCTCTACCTTACTATTAATAAGTAGTAATTAGGAATTTGAAGGCGAAAGTTGTAGTTAATAGTGAGAATTAGACCCTAATCTAAAGTGTGACTGTAAAAACAGTAATATTGTGAAATAATATTACAAGAACTGTTTGCTGTATTTTAAAGTGTAATTTATTCCTGTGATCAAAGCTGAATTTTCAGCATCATTACTCCAGTCTTCAATGTCACATGATCCTTCAGAAATCATTCTGATATGCTGATTTGCTGCTCAATTATCAATAGACAGTGTCTATTGTGTCTACAGTGTCAGTGTAGCGCCATATTTATTTTTTGTCAGGAATGAAAACAAGGCTGTGAGGGACTGAATAAAGTGCATTCAATGGATTGTACTGGATTGTACTGTTGTTTAACAACAACCCGATTGTTCAGCTGACTAAACATCTTTCTGAACAAAAACTCCATATAACAGTTTTAAAAGTTGTGAGAACCTTTATACAGTGTGTGCCATTGTGCAGACTGTAAGTCTATCCCTCACAGCCTTGTTTTCATCTGCGTTAACTTATGGTGTCTAAACTGAATAAGGGTCTATTATTATAGATGCTCAGTTATTAAAAGGATGGATCACCCTAAAATGAAAATTAAGTCTTGATTTACTCACCCTGGTGTTGTTCTAATGCAGTATGTCCTTTTCGGACCACAAAAGGGGAATAAAAAAAACAAAAAATCCCGCTTGTGCTTGTCCATATTTATTTATCTTAAATAATATGCATATGCCTTAATTTGTAATTGTAACTACATAAAAATGAAAAAACGATGCAGAATAATGAATAATAAAACACTTTTGTGATCTTATTATTTGTTCTGTTGGATGTATGAGTTCAGGTCTCTCTCGCACACACACACTGCATACTTTCGAAGTATACTCCTTGGCCGTGAGCCTGGAAAGAAGATGTAGCGGACTTTTTTTTAAAACGCGCAAATCACCATCTGCACGGACACAAAACTTAGGCTGACTTCATTTTCGTCATTAGGAGGGTCCGTGGATGTCCTTGGAGAATGAAAATTACTTCACGTAGACCGTCACGGAACGTGGACAGCTGACGTATACTTTGTGCTTGAATGTTCGCACCAGTGGTGGTGACCGGCAGAACTGTATTGACGTGATCATGTGCTTGTGTGTTGCAGTGGAGAATGAGAGTCACTGTGATTTTGTGAAGCTGCGGGAGATGTTGATCAGAGTGAACATGGAGGATCTGCGGGAGCAGACTCACGCCAGACACTATGAGCTCTACAGACGCTGTAAACTAGAGGAGATGGGCTTCAAAGACACTGACCCGGACAGCCAGCCTTTCAGGTGGGTTACTGCAGGTGAAACTCGTCACATGATCACTGAAACGCTCTGTCTCAAAGTGAGCTGCCATCCGAGGCACGTTATGACAGAGCAAGCTCTCACAAACTCTTTTTTGGTGTTACTTTGTAGCAGCAAGTAACATGTGACCAAAAGTGTTAACCTTAATGGTTGGCCCGCTTCCTTCACAGTGTGATGGAAAAGAGATGAATACACCTCTGGTCACATTAGTGGCATGTGAATGTTTGTGACGATTACGATGTTTATCACAGAATTTTCATCATCGTGTGATCAGGCCTTTACTCTGAAAGTGTTTTGCTTGTGATACGGGTACAGATCTCTGTTCTGCAAAGTAACTTTCTAAAGTGTAAAGTCAACAGGAAATCACAATTAACCCTTTCACACTTGAGTTTAATTCTAAAGCTTGAGTTCAAATCTGATTCGGTTTTACAACGCATAAATTCATCCCCCAAAATACATGAAAGTAAGTGTCCGGTGAACTGGGAGAAGAATTAAGTCAACTTTACAGATCGTTTGGATGTTTGCAAACAGCGATGATGTGTGTTGTGCTGCTGGCAGAAAATGACACGTCTGCAGTAGCAGTCTGTGGATGCAATGGAATAAAAGAAAAATGTCATTTCTAAGGCTGTCGATTTTAAAATTATGTGTTTGGGGTTGGCAAGATTTTTCTTCAAGTTTTCTTCATGATTTCAAGTCCCTTCTGCTCACCAAAGCGGCATTGATTTGATTAAAACATATGGTAACACTTTAGTTTAGGGTCAAATAAATTCTCACTATGAACTAGTTGCTTATTATCATGCATATTAGTAGGATATTGGCTGTTTATTAGTACTTATACATGGATGCAAACTCCTCACCTTTCAGTGACAACTCACCTTTTTGAGATCAAAATAGGTCACTTATGGGATTTGCATAGATCCAGTGAGAAAGTGTTTTTGTGGGGTGGGGTGGGGGCGGGGTCTGAGATGTGGGAACTTTTGAGGTCTGAGATGTGGGAACGGGGAAGAAAGAGAGGGCAAATAGTTTAATCAGCCAATATTGTTTTAAATAGCCATAGCACTTCATCTTTTTATAACATGAGGTTTTGACCAAATGTAGCCTATTCAATCTTTATTTTGGTGAAATGTTGCAACATTTTTTTTGTGAAAAATTACAGGTTTGGACATACAAGGTAATAACAAATAAATTAAAAAATCCCTTAAAGTAACTACAAATGAGCATGTAAAGCAAATATCTTTTTACCTGTTTGCATCCCTGCTTATAAAACACACATTAATGTCATATTCTGCGTAATCATATTCTACATCCCTTAATCCTACCCATTACCTAATGCAGTTATATGCCCATAAGTACAAGATGTTGGGCCAAAATTGACCCTGTATGTTTTTGTCTCATATTTATATCATGATATAGTTAAGCTATATCACACGAGTGCTGTTTTTGTTCCAAATAGCATGAGTGCAAATATGATATTGATTTTATACAACAGTTCACTAAATAAAAAGTTAATATTGTGTTATATTTTAGACACAATACTGTCTGTTTTTGTTAGCTATAAAGCCATAGCAGAACGATTGTGCATCTCTGAGCAACACAGCGGTGTTTCTGAATGAATCCGTGTTTTGAACAAATCAATCTGGTGAATCAATGATTCAATGACCCATTCATAAAGAGAACCATTTACTTAATTCCTGAATGAATCAGCAGTTTAAATGAATCAAATGAATGAATGACTCACTCGTTTAGACATTTACTGCCACCTACTTTCTTATTTACAGTTATTTATAATTTCAATACAAAAAAATTCATATTCCATATAAATAAAAAAAAAACATTAAAGGTATAGTTCACACAAAAATGAAAATTCAGTCATCATTTACTCGCCCTCATGTCCTAAAAGTTTATACGTAATAAATTATATGTTAAATCAAATATATTTCTTTCTTAAGCTACTTTTTTCTTCTCATTTAACACAATAATGTAATGTCTCAGCCACATTTGATGTGCGATTCAATTGTGAATAATAGATTAATTAATAACCACATCATGTAATTAATTAGATTAAAAAATGTAATCGCTTGACAGCCCTAGTAATTTCATGTTCATATCTAACTATTCTGAGAAGAAAAACAAATTGCGAGATATAAACTTGGTTCTGACTTTTTTCCTCTGAATTATGAGTTTATATGTGATGATATTTTGTGAAAATGAAGGCCATCTTTTTTTTGCATTCTGATTCTGACATCCAAAGGCACGAGACATTTTTTTTCTCTTATTTCATGGATCCTGCCTATTGTATCCGTGATTTCTTCTCCTAAATAGTCTATAGTTACCTACGCAATGTGTGTCTTGATATGAACGATACACTTCAATTTATTTTGAAGGTTGTTATTGCCGCTTACATGGACCGTGTGTATTTTACAAACTACAAATATATTTTTGCTAGTACTCATGTGCATTTACATTTCTTAAATCTTAAAATGAACACGATGTGGTTAAAACACTGAACAGTGCTGTGCGTGTCCGTCTTTGGCTCAGCACCAGCTCGAAAACACGTTCGAATTTAGCAGCTGATCACAAGACCCACTGAACTGAATCTTCTAATCAACACTGGTGTGCTCATGCACATCAAAGGGTTAATTAATAAACATTCCTGGTTTCATCGTCCATCAGTTTTGCATATTCAGCAGAAATAATGTGTAATAACTTTGTTTGGAAAAAAATGTTTTTGCCTCTAAAATGACTTTCCTCTTTGACTGATGCCATCTTGACCGTGTCATTAATGTTGATGACATATTGTAGTCACTTAGGCATTGTTTTAAGCTACTGTTCCCTTTTTTTTAAAATCCAGCTCATAGTTATCGAAGCATAATGCCAGTAGAGTTAAAATGTTTGTAAATGTGTGTGTAAATCTTTCTGAAAATGAAAATCTGTGTGAAAGTGGTAAAGAGTTTATATATGTTACCATATGAAATCGGCCAGTTCAAAGCAAAACCTTTTCTACAGTCTACAGGAGACGTATGAAGCCAAAAGGAAGGAGTTTCTTGGAGACCTGCAAAGGAAGGAAGAGGAGATGAGGCAGATGTTTGTTAACAAGGTGAAGGAGACGGAGTCTGAGCTGAAGGAGAAGGAGAGAGAGGTTAGTCCGGCTTCCTTTAGGATTTATCCTTCTCAAAAGCCTGCTTGACAAAACATAATGAAGTCAGCATGGCCTTAGAGAAACAGTGCAGGTTCAAACTAATGGACGCTCTCTGTCTTCAGTTACATGAGAAGTTTGAGCAGCTGAAGCGCATGCACCAGGAGGAGAAGAGGAAGGTGGAGGAGAAGAGACGGGATCTGGAGGAGGAGATGAACGCCTTCAACAGGAGGAAGGTGGCGGCCGAGACGCTCTCGCTCTCACAGCCTCTCAAGAAGGACAAAGACAAGAAAAAGTGAGTTCTTATCCTTCCATATTGTTTCTCCATTTTATCTTACATGCAAAACATTCATATAAGTGCTGTCAAATCAATTAATCGCATCAAACATTAAAGTTTGTGTTTACATAATATATGCGTGTGTAATATACACCGATCAGGCATAACATTATGAGCACTGACAGGTGAAGTGAATAACACTGATCATCTCTTCATCACAGCTCCTGTTAGTGGGTGGATATATTAGGCATTTTGTCCTCAAAGTTGATGTTAGAAGCAGGAAAATGGGCAAGTGTAAGAATTTGAGCGAGTTTGACAAGGACCAAATTGTGATGGCTAGACAACTGGGGCAGAGCATCTCCAAAACTGCAGCTCTTGTGGGGTGTTCCCGGTCTGCAGTGGTCAGTATCTATCAAAAGTGCTCCAAGGAAGGAACAGTGGTGAACCGGCGACAGGGTCATGGGCGGCCAAGATCATTGATGCACGTGGGGAGCGAAGGTGATGTTCTGCTGGGAAACCTTGGGTCCTGCCATCCATGTGGATGTTACTGTGACACGTACCACCTACCTAAGCATTGTTGAGACCATGTACTGTCGTTAATGGAAATGGTATTCCCTGGTGGCTGTGGCTCTTTCAGCAGGATAATGCTCCTGACACAAAGCAAAAATGCTTCAGGAATGGTTTGAGGAGCACAACAACGATTTGAGGTGTTGACTTGGCCTCCAAATTCCCCAGATCTCAATCCAATTGAGCATCTGTGGGATGTGCTGAACAAACAAGTCCGATCCATGGAGGATCCACCTTGCAACTTACAGGACTTAAAGGATCTGCTGCTAACATCTTGGTGCAGATACCACAGCACACCTTCAGGGGTCTAGAGGAGTCCATGCCTCGACGGGTCAGGGCTGTTTTTGCAGCAAAAGGGGACGTCATAATATTATGCCTGATCGGTGTATATTATACCCACTAGTGTTGTCAAGA
The DNA here is from genome assembly GCA_036281575.1 of Ancherythroculter nigrocauda. NCBI lineage: Eukaryota > Metazoa > Chordata > Actinopteri > Cypriniformes > Xenocyprididae > Ancherythroculter > Ancherythroculter nigrocauda. The sequence continues at coordinate 3,209,731 of VTFQ01000017.1, forward strand.
CCACCTAAACCAAGACCAAGACCAGACTAGCTCTCCTCAAATCCATCTGAAAGATCCACATTTACTGCCTGAGAAATGTCTTATTTTTAATCATATATTTTAATCATATAATTTTTAATAATATAATCACAATTAAAATAATAAGACACCATATAGAGCTGTTACCAATCAATTGAAAATCTCCAATCAAATTAATGATGTTAAGAAATCAGACAATGCAATGGCAATTGAGTGATATCCCCGCAGGTGTGGTCTTGACCGGTCTTGAAATAAAATACCGTGACCTTTTAGTCTGAGACCAAGTCAAGACCAAGACCTTCAAAAAAATGGTCTCAAGACCGGTCTCAAGTACTACAACACTAATACACACATAAACACACACAAACTTTTCTGTTAGATGTGAAGTAATTTATTTGACAGCACTAATTATAAATATATTTGGATAAATTCAAAAACCACTAAAATCCACAATGTAACAATGAAGTCAATTTTGACAGGTTTGTGTATAGTTGTTGCTTAATTTCAAATTCGAGTCCCTAAAAATAACTCTGGACAATTTTGAATCATCTCAAACAACATCAGAAACCACGGCTGATATGACTTTCAGTGCATACTGCAAACACAGTAAGAGTGGCATTACAGTAGTGTGACGCAAATGAAAGTTGTCTGTTATGAGAGTCTTTCTCTCTAGTCATATTCAACATTCTGTCAAGGGAACTTCAGCCTGTTCTCAAATGAAGCTCATCTAGCTCCATCTTGTGGTTATTGATGGTCTAACATTTACAGAGCATCCATTTTGTGGTTTGAACCTGACATGGATCCACACACTGAAACCTGCCCTGTAACATAAGCCACTTTTACACCGTTGGGCCAAACCATTCTCGTCGCTTAACCATTCCATACCATGCAAATCCGGTACAGATATGGTTTAATTTTCCACTGAAAATGGCTGATAACAGACGCTCTTTGCATGTAATACAAATGCATCAGTCAGTGCTTTTATAACACAAGTGTTTACAGACAGTAAATAGCGACCGCGTTATGGAGGACGATCAGATATTTGTTTTAATTTTATTATTAATTTGTGTTTACGTCACTCAAATAGTGCGCTTGGCCACAGCTTCACGGGCCTTATTGCTTTAATTCACCACAAATACAAGAACTCATTCCAGAAAACATATTGTCTGAAACCTCTTATGTTCATTTGTTCCCATATCACAACATGCTTGTATATTTTTAAATGCATTAATGACATGTGTCCATTCTACATCATCTTATTTAGTTTGTTTTAATTTATTTTGTGATTCATTTTCTTGTTTTGTGTTTGTTTGTCTTCTTTCAGTTAATTTATGAGCTCATCGCAGGCCATCCATGGACTTTCCTTCATTAACGTTGCATCGTCAGCTTTTGTTTTTTGACATGTTCCTCATGACATTGTGTTAACGGACCAAAGATCCTGATGGGAAGACAGAGAGATGCATTATGGGGACTGAATTGGTTCTTTTGTTGCCACATTTATGTTTTTTTGGGAGGGGGGTGAAGGTCATTTTTAACATCGCCCTCATCAACCCCATTTTACGGTTTCTGTTCTGTTTTTACAGTTTTTTTGGTACTAACCATCTGCTCATTTGTCTTACAGTCAGGCCAATTTTGTGACGTACGTATTGAGTAGTACATGTTTCCCTTGCCAATGTACAGAAGTATTTAAGATCTGAGCCAAACTCATTAGCACACACAGTGATGATACTAATGCACACATGTGTATGATTTTATTATATAAGCCTGCATGGGTATGGCTAAATAAAGCAGTCTTAAAGTTATTTTTGGTGCCGTTTTTAAAAGTACATGACAACAGATATGCAAATTATATTTTTTGTATTGTAGAGCGTATAAGGCTGTATGGTATTCAGATTATATTGTTTATCATGGAAGCCGTACTATTGAGGTAAAGACAACTTCTGGCAGATCTTCATTTGCATAAGGGGCAATGTTGTATCAACTGATATTAAAAATAAATACTCCCCCTGATTTCCTTGCACTGTTGGAATGTGCTTTGTGGTGTTGGGTATATAAAATGTGTTTTTTATAATGTATAACTTCATTTTTAATAACTTCAGCAGGAAAATGAGTTGGCATCCACGGGTCCAGTTTCAGCCAAGATCTGTAATTGTCTTAGTAGTAACTTCATTAGGGCTTTGGATGTAAAGTTGAAGTTCTCTGTGAAGCATAAATTCAATATCCTTCTCTGCCTCTGGTGTCGCTGCCTTCCACCTTCATGAACAATAGAGTTTCCATGTGTAATTCAAAACATTCTACTATATTACAATTACAATGAGGAGAAACATTTGGCAAAACACTAAGACATTTATTAAATGTAGTTTAATGGTAATTTAATCACTACAGTACACCTATAATAAGTGTTTATATTCGGACTATTTTAGACTGGTTCGGGTCGCCACCGCTGCGGAGTAGCCCAGTACCTGCGTGACTCGTCCTAGACATAAACAGAGAAGTAGTTCCGGCTACAATGTTCTTCCGCGCGACGCATGCAGTTTTGTTTATTAAGTGCTAGTGCACCAAAAGTTACGGACTGCAGCTTTGGCAAAATATGCAAACCTTATTTCGTCGTTTTTCCATAAATCATATACTAGCAGTCACTCTTTATGTCGGTCTGTGGTTTTTGCAAGTATTTAACCAATAAAACGTATTAAAAAGAGCTTGTCACTAAACTGCGTAACTCTATTGGATCCTCAAACTGTCAGTCAAACCTCATAACTCCGCCCTTCTATCGTGAATGAAGTGAAGTATCGCGCGCAGTTTGAAGCGTCTCTGCTTGTTTGCAGCGCAAGGTAAATTAAGAACTGATGTTTGAGTAAGTACTGTGTTTTCTTTACTCATGAAATGCTGTCTGTAAAGGTTAATGTTTTATGTATTTGAAGAGTGGAGAATGTTAATTATAATGACCATACATAAAGCTACAATTTTAGAAAAGTAAAATATTCATGAAGCAATACATTTCTTTTGCCTGTCACAATTATGAGGTAAATCCGGCCTGGCTTATGCTCAGCAAGGCTGTATTTATTTGATTAAAATGTACGTGAAATATTATTAAAAAAGTTTTGTATTTTAACAAATTTAACTCTTTCCCCGCCACTGACGGAATTTTCCGTCATTTATGACACAACGCCTCTCTGGGTTAGCGGCCCGGTTCTAGGATTGCATGACTGGGGGGGCATTTCGAAAACTTGGTGGGGCAGCATAATATGATTTATGATTCATAGGTTTATGATCCCCTCTACCCCCTTTTAACTACTAAAGTTTCCTCCATTTTTCAGATTTTTTCCCATTAACAACAGCTTAAAATTTAATATTAATCACAAAAGTACTTTCTGTGATTCTGAAATTGAAACAACAGTACATTTTTTTTTTTTTTGACTGTTTAGTTAGTACAACTGTTTAATTAGACTGTTTAGAGACTTTTGGTCTAACATACAAATGGCTTAAAATTACAATTAATTTGATTACTTAATTTTCTAAATATTACATAACTTTTGGTATAATAATGGAAGATGTACACATTCAATTTCTACTGAACAATATTTTCATTTTGGGAAATACTTTTGAACTGCTTAATTTGTGTAAAGGCAGATATTACATATTGTGGGCTATATGTAAACATCTCATAATAATAAATTTTTGTTGCAGTGCCAAAAAAAAAAAAAAAAAAATTGATCTCACTTATTTTTTTAATTATTGATATTTTGCAGATTCTCAAAGGTGTTATCACATCAAATAATAGGCTACTATTCAACAAATAGTGCAATATGCTGAGAGAATATTTTAGAGCTGAACATAACTGAGCAAAACTATTTTATATTTTACTAGAATAGTTACATCTATATTTTTTTTAGTTTTTAATTTATTCATTTTCAAGATTTTTCATGACTTGGAAATCACATTTTTAAAATTCCAAGCTAAATTTCCAAGTGTTCCATGATCGTGTAGCAATATATTAACGGTGTGTGCACGTTTAAATAGAGAGCGCATTTGAAGGAGCTGCATGTCATCTGCTCATGTGATCGTCAATGGCCGTCTTGAGAAGTAATCGGATAAGGTGTACAAAAGTCTTGGAAAACTGCTTAGAGAAAGGATGTGGATGAGGACATGAATGCTTTTTACAAGTTGAAATCTTGTAATTATGGCAATTCTAGCATGGTGTGAGTGAGCACCTGAAGTGCTGAGCGTGTCTGTGAGGGAGAACTGTAAAAGGATGTAAAAAATTCAGCCGCACAATGTTTCTAGTAATTTGTGTATGTAACTAATTTAGTGTTTATATATTTTTTACATTTTGTGTGCTATCACAAAAAAATTAGTATCCTGGGGATGTTGGAGGGGCACAAGAGAAATCTGGGGGGGCATTGCCCCTCCTAGCCCCCCCCTAGACCCGGCCCTAGGGCTAGAAGGGGTCGAGCTATGGCCAGATTGTCCCTACTGAGCATGTGCATTTAGTTCACTTTCAAATGAAAATTAGCCCAAGCTTTACTCACCCTCAAGCCATCCTAGGTGTATATGACTTTCTGATGAACACAATCGGAGATATATTAATAAATATCCTGACACATCCAAGCTTTATAATGGCAGTAAGCGAGGATCAACGAGTTTGAACTGAAGAAAGTGCATCCATCCACATCCATCCATCATAAACGTACTCCACACGGCTCCGGGGGGTTAATAAAGGCCTTCTGATGTGTTTGTGTAAGAAAAATATCCATATTTAACAAGTTATGAAGTAAAATAGCTTCCAACACCAGTTTACACTTTTTTTCATAAGTTGATTTAAAAATGTGTCACATTTCCCTCTAAATTAAAGGGGACCTATTATGCCCCCTTTTACAGCATGTAAAATAAGTCTCTGATGTCCCCAGAGTGTGTATGTGAAGTTTTAGCTCAAAATACCTCACAGATAATTTTTTATAGCCACGTTTTGTAGTTGACCAAAAACGCGCCGTTTCAGTGTGGTCCCTTTAAATGCAAATGAGCTGCTGCTCCCAGCCTAAGAGGGCGGAGCTTCAAGAGCTCCTTGTCAGGATTCAGTCAGGACGCACAATAATGGAGATAGAACAAGTATAGTTTAGTTTAATTACAGTTATAACTTATATTGTCTTCTTGTTTTTATCCACTATATTAGTACAAGCCTGTTTACTGATGAGTTTTATAACGTTTATTGTACTTCACACAAAATATGAAGTGTCTGTTTTCACTTTAGAAAATCTCTGTAAGAGCTTAATAAAACACAGTGCAAGTGTGCATTAAAATATTATTCATAAACTCTCTCTCTCCCTTGTATTATCATCAACATACACAGCGAAGAACACAGAAACACTTGTTACAACTAACAAACAAATATATAAAGACCTTATGCCTTTTCTGGTGGTACTTATTAATAAACTTTATATCTGTAAATCAACTCCGATGAACTGTAATAAAGTGCTCTCACCTTCATCACTGCCATATCCAGTATCACTCTGGAGACTGTAAGCTGGATCACGAACAGTTTGTACTGATCTATCCTTGAGTAACACATTTTCAGCACAACCTCTGTTTCGTATTGTCCCTTTGTATTGATATTCTTCACAAATCAGTCTGGTGTGAAATGATTCGTGCAGACATAAACGAATTTCGGTAGAGTTGAGGGAGCAAAAGTGAATTTTGAATAATAGGTCCCCTTTAAATTCTGTGATTAATTCCTCATGTCATTTCAGACCTGTATTAATTTAATTTAGGTTTGAAACAACGCAAGAGTGAGTATATAAAGGCAGAATTTCCTATTTTTTTGGGATGAACCATTCTTATAAACTATATTCCTGTATGATGCTATAGTGACATTTGCTCAGACACAGAAAGAAAACTAAGAACACATGTAGTGTAAATCTGTTTTTATTGCATAGGACACCGTTTTCCAAGCAACATAAAAAGCTGCTGTTTTTGCAAAAGTGTAAAGTCCCATTCAGAAAAGAAAATTTCCTTGTTTCATTTAAGAGGAACAGGAATTTGATATCTGTAGCTGCCTTTAAAAGGGTTGGGAGGAGTTTTTAGATAAAAACGAGAAAGAAAAAACCTCAGTAACATCTGAATAGACTGTTATTTCCTCTTCACATTAATCCTGCAAGGGATTCTTTGAAAAATATGAAATGTCAGAAACCTTTTCTCAATATCGACATAAATACCATAAAGCATAAACTTCGTTACGGAATAACCAATTGGCCAACAAAAAGATTTCCGTTTAAGCACCGCAATTCTACTTCTGAATAACTTGTATGAAGATACACAAACATAAAACACAAAGTACAAAAATAAAAGAATGTAAAGAAATCTCAAATATGATCAAAGTGCTGCATAAAGGTTTCATAAAAAGGAATAGAAAAGTGCATTGGCCATCATTGATCCACAGAATCACGTGTTAGCTTATTGACTGGACGAGGGCTGTAGAGGAGGACAGGGCGAGGTCATATCCTCCAGTCCATGTCTTCCTGTTCTCATTGGCGTGTCCTCATCATAAAGGCACCAGAGACCATCATAGAAGTCGTCTATGTCTTGGTCCCCGTCCTCTGTCTGTGCTCGTCCGGCGGTCTTTCTGTTCCCGTCTCCATCATCCCCATCCTGCATGTCATGTCCTCTGAACGCCAGCATGCTGGTGGCGTCTAAAATGTACACGGCGTTTGTGGGTAAGGAGAGCTGGAGGCTGGTCAGGTACTCGTCCACCATCTCCTTACAGCAGATGAACTCTGTGCTTTCGATCTAGAGTGAATGCAAACATACATGTGAGTGAAATAATGCCAGAACTGCAACAGCACCGACAAAATACTTCATTAGCCATGTTTCCAGCCACCTATAAAGGCGTTTAGATATTTGTATTGGGAAAGCAGGACAAAAATACTTAGAAGTATTCATTTTTTGCAATGCATGCAACATTTAATCCCATGACTTTATGAATTTAAGACTTTCTGCTCTGATTTAAGACCCTTTCAAGTGCAAATTAAGACTTTAGAAAACCTGTTAAATAGAACATGTTGTTGTTGCTTTCTTGATAATGTTGACATGTTTTTCAGGTTAGATAAATGTTACTTACACTAAGTGTAGCTGAAATATAAATTTACAATAAAAATTGAGGAATTGATTTCAGCCAGGAACATTTACAGATACAGTACAACTTACTGAAACGTATCATGTCTCATGTAATCACTCAATCGGTGTTTCAACCGCGCAAAGACGGAGGGTTGGCTCATGAACAAGTTATATTAATTAATTGATTGATTATTAAATTAAAAAAGTTTAATTTTGGTTTCAGCAAAATATTTTTTTTGTGCATCACTAGCAGTTACCCATAATATTCCATCAAGCTTATTAAGTTATATTGATTTATACAACAGTTCTTTCTGGTTCTCGAATCTGATTGGCTGAGAGGTCTTTCCAGTCATGTGAAATTCTACCAATATCACCATGGGAACCGTTTCACTATTTGAATCACTCCGCTGTCAGCATTCTCACAGAGTGAGAAAATATGAGCAAACCCACCATATTTTTATAGATACTGCTGTTATTTTGTAACAGAATGTATTTAAGAGTTTTTTTAGGCGCGTATTTAGATCTCAGATATGCGATTTATATGTAAACATAGCGCCTTCAGCATAACGCTTTCGGAGATGTGAGCTCCAGGCCGTCAGCGACCATTCAGTGCTCAAATACCCGCAGAGAACAGCTTCATCTCGGCCAGTCCTTCCGGAATTTGCCGCTGGCTCTTATGTAGATAGTGTTTAAACATGAGGTATAATTTATTTTGGGTATATCAAACGGGCAATCTTTGGTCTTATTAATATATTGCTTGTTACAGAGCTAATAGATTTGGCTTAAGGGCTATATTAAGTTTCATAACTTTGTATTTACAATGAAATTAAATCCTGTACCAACTAGAGCGCTGCTTATGTACGTTTGACTGAACCGTTTGCTTGTGTTTATTTCCTATTTTACTTCTTATACTGTTATAATGGCTATCGTTGTTAATTTAAATATTATTGTTAAATAAACAATATAAGCAATATTCAAATAACATGCCATATTTTTTGGTATTGAGAAAGAGTCAGTGATTTCGACTTCAGTGAAAGTTACATTAATACGCCATTAGATGGCAGCAAAGACTGTCTTTATGAGAGAGTCAGTCAAGAAGACTTTTATATTGAAAAGGACTGAAACAAGGAAACAAGGACGTTGTTTTTACTTTAAACAACATCTTACAAGACGCAACTGACAAATGCATTGACTAGCGCTGTCATGGGAAATCCTCTTAAATGTTAAAAGGACAAAGACATCGCTTTCCTCAGTGGACATTCAAACTGATTGTGTGATTATGAATATAATATTGACCTGAAGAATATCAGCTAGATGCAGGTAATGCACTCGCTCTCTCATATTACAGTGAGTTTCAATGTAGCGACTCAACGCTCCTTCACTAGCTCTAAAGTAACATTTTAGATTTACTAACGGAGGCTTGAGCTCAACTGTTAAACTTGAGATTTGAATCTGTGGCGGAAGGAAGTAGTTCCTAAAAAGAGGGTTTTAAAGACAATCCATTGTTGTTATTATTTATTTACGCACTTGTGCCGTTGAACTGTTGTATAAATGCAATAATCACACTCGTAGCCATGCGATATCGCTCTATTCGGCTAACCTACAGCCGAACCACAGCCGTGCTGATATACAGCCATATTGCATGGCTACGAGTGCGATATTGCTCATGTATATGCTTCACTACCTGTGCTTTCCTCAGCAGGTCGGTAAAAACTGAGAACCAATCAGGCGTCAGTCTCTCCAACTCCAAAGTGATGATGGCCAAAGCCAATATGGAGCCCTTGAACTGCCAGAGCTGGTGGCAGGCCATACAGTGCTGCACCTGCCTGGTCCACAACGACGCCTGGAGGCAGGGCCTGTTCTGAGAGCCGGCCCACACCAGCTGGGGATGCCTGGACATCAACAGGCCATGGAACTGGAAGGGAAAAAACAAAGCGCTTAACCAACGGAGACAACGCCACCAAAAACCCCAATCACTCACAGAGGCGTGGGTCTGTATCTGTACTCTTTCGACATGGTTTGTGTGTTAACCTCTTCATGAGTGGGCTGTAAAAATGTGCCGTGTTCAGTAGTCTCCATGTTTTTAAACTATAACAAGTCTCTGGCTCCAGTTGTCTACATCCCAATCAAGATATTTTGGAATTGACTCCCTGATCGTGGAGTCAGAGCTGAAAATGAGTTTCGGCTATTGGTTAACGTCCAACAGCCCAGCTGAAGGGAAGTTATTACACTGATCAACTTTTTTTTTTTTAATAATGTGCACTTATGAGTTATGAAACCAGGACATGTACATTTAAAGGGATCATGACATTGATTTTTTTGTTGTTGTTGTTGTTGTTGTTTGTTTGTTCAGGTTCACTTATGTTAATAAAGGGCCATTATACAGAATTGGTGCAAACTGCTGTCCCACAACCAAAAAACACATTTAAAAAGCATTTAAGTATTATATTAGATGTAATACTAAGATATTAGATGTTTTAATACAAATATTAGATTTGTAATACAAATATTAGATGTTTACTAAGATCCTTCTATTATCTATTGAATCCCACAATAATATTTAAAATATCAGTAAGCTTAATATATATGAAATCATCATTTATTGGGTAGCTTTAATTGGGAGGTGGCTGTCCTGAACCCTCACCCCTAAATTTAAACTGGTGAAAATTATATCGAAATAATTTTTGCATTTTTTGTTTTTAAAATATCTATTTTTGATTTTTTTTTATTTTTTTATTTCAAATCATGAAACTTTATGTAAAAAAAATGTGTCCCGCATTTTCACGTCACTACCGAAACAGTGTTTAGGTCCATTGTCTGAGACTGATTTTAACACACTTCTACATTTCTGATCAGGAAATATTCCTGTGTCCCTCTCTCTCTTAGCCTCTCTTTCAGAGTAGATAGGTCCATCATTTTGAGCCAAATGTGTTCAAAAGTCTGAAAATCTGTGTGTAACTTTAAGGAACGTCACTAACAAACACCTTTTTTCTGCAATTAAGCAAACTTTTTTGGATGTTATTCTATAAAATTGAGTTTTTACGTGTACAACTGTTCAGAACTTTCCTAGATAACCATGTGCTGATTATCATCTTTGAGCTAGGCTCAAAAGTATCTAAAATGGTCACTACCGAAACAGTCACGACCAATAAAATTATTGAATAAAACTCAAAAAACAATGATGTCACTACCGAAACGTGTGGTGAAGTTTCGGTAGTGACATCATTGTTTATTAAATGTTATTCAATAAAATTTAGTTATGTGTGTACAACTGTTCAGAACTGTGCTAGATAACCATGTGCTGATTAGCATCTTTAAACTAGGCTCAAAATTATCTAAAATTGTCACTACTGAAACATTTCATCATTGTTTTGGAAGTGACAAAACGGAACACAATCATTTATTTGGGGGAAATGAACTAAATTTTAGTACAGTTATGCAAATCATTAGTGTTTTAGTATGCAAGTTAAATCCTGTCATGTGATGTGGTCACTACCAAAACATTACTGTCACTACTGAAAATGTGCAGTCATTACCGAAACATGGGATGTTTGGTCAAAAATGAAGTATATTGAATTATCAACTAAGATGTTATGATAGTGTTTGGTTCAATGTTTATTCAAACTAATGAATCCTTCACTTTGAAATCAGTATGATAAACTTTATGCCTTTTACAAAGAAAGACTGGATTCAAAATACGACAAATCTCATAAATTACACTTGAAATATTGTTAAAATTGTAATTGTTACTGATTTACCTGTGAAAACTTAAAAAAAAAAAAAAAAAAGCACAAAATATATTTACAAGGTAGATGTAAACAAAATCTTAATAGGTCAATGTAACCCTTCTTATTACATTATTTATTATTCTGTTTCAGTAGTGACAAATTTGGGGAGAGTAAAAATATTCCAAAACTTTCTGAAAATACAATGAGAATTAAGTGCAAAATTACTAGAAATGTGTACCTTGGATATTATACAATATGCATAAATACAAAATGTGAGGAAAAACTCTGACTGAACCAACTCTGTAGAATGGCCCATATACAGGACCGGTCAAAAGTTTGTAAACATTACTATTTTTAATGTTTTAGAAAGAAGTTTCTTAACCTCATCAAGCCTGCGTTTACTTGATACAGTAACATTGTGAAATATTATTACATTTTAAAATAGTGGTTTTCTATTTAATATACTTTAAAATATAATTTCTGTGATCAAAGCTGAATTTTCGGCATCATTACTGCAGTCTTCAGTGTCACATTTGCCCATGTGACTCACAGATCGTGCAATACCAAAACAAGTCGTTTTTGGAGCTTGATTAAATAAGTGTTTCGTTTATAATGAGGACGACGTTTTAAGTTCTGAAACTTGCTTTAATGGCACTATGACCTCTTATATGTCAAAAGATCACAGCAAATCTGATTTCTCATGTCATGATCCCTTTAAGAAAGTAAACAGGACCGATTCTGGCTGTACATTTACTTTTAATGCACAATTTTTATGGGTTCAGCCTTTTAGAAAAAGAAATAAGCCATCTCGATCAAACAGGAATGACACGTCTGTTTCATGAGTTCAGGGTAAAATACATATATATCGCCCTGTGGAATGTTTCGTTAAATGTCTACTGTGGAAGTGTGACCTTCCTTTGTATCTACGGCTGTATGTGAGTGTGTGTCTTTACTCCAAGAGACAGATGAGTCACATGGACCTTGTATGGTAATATATTTAAGGTATTCTAAATTGTGGATATTTATTTGGGAAGTTAAGGAAATTTATTTTTGTATGCTATTAGATATTTTTTCATTTCACAAGCAATTATATTTAATTATTCTATGTGTTATAGACATCTAGATATCTTTAATATGACCTATATGGGTAGATCTCACAAAAACCCAAAATCAGTTTGCATAAAGAAAATGAAGCACTTTTAGGACCATCAAGATTTTTTTTGGATTGTGGCATTATTATTCAGCACAAAAATAATGCAGTGCAAGTACTTTATACTTTACAATATACATATTACTTAAATTGTATTGTTTCCACATTATGATAATGAAGACAATTTTTACATTACAGTAACGAAAAGGAAAAATGTGCCAATTTGCCATGAAAACAGTTGAACCTTAGTTAGGATAGATTTAATTTTTCATGAATAGGGATGCAAAGGGGAAAACTTTGCGGAAGCTTTCCAGAACATGTCCGTAATGTTTCCGGAAGCTTTCCAGAACATGTCCGTAATGTTTCCGGAAGCTTTTCAGAAAATGTCCGGGATGTTTCCAGAAGCTTTCCAAGAAATGTCCGGAATGTTTCTGAAGCTTTCCAGAACATGTCCGTAATGTTTCCAGAAGCTTTCCAGAACATGTCCGGAATGTTTCCGGAAGCTTTCCAGAACATGTCCGGAATGTTTCCGGAAACTTTCCAAAAAATGTCCGGAATGTTTCCGGAAGCTTTCCAGAAAATGTCCGTAATGTTTCCGGAAGTTTTCCAGAACATGTCCGGAATGTTTCCGGAAGCTTTCCAGAACATGTCCGGAATGTTTCCGGAAGCTTTCCAGAACATGTCCGGAATGTTTCCGGAAGCTTTCCAGAAAATGTCCGTAATGTTTCTGGAAGCTTTCCAGAAAATGTCCGTAATGTTTCTGGAAGCTTTCCAGAAAATGTCCGTAATGTTTCTGGAAGCTTTCCAGAAAATGTCCGGAATGTTTTCAAAAAAAAAAAAAAACTTTCCAGAAAATTTCCAGGATTTTTGAAAACTTTGGATAGTTTTTTTTAAATTTACCAGAAATTTTCCACCCCTTTGCATCCCTATTCATAAATGAACACCACAATCCTGCATGCTGATGTTGTTCATTCAACTGTCTTAAAATTGAAATAGTGTCTTTACAAAATTATTCCTGGTGTTAAAATTATTTGTTACAAAAGATTTTTTTTCTGAGGTGCACTTATAATACTTTTTTAGACCAAAAATGGCCACTGAATGGGCAGCCTTGTTCGGAAAATATTAAATATAGCATCTATCCCTAACTAATATCTATACAGAAAAATCTTAACTGTCCTAAAAAAGGCTTTGTTTTCTTCATCCAAAGTATATTTATTATTGTGATGTGGGGTCAAATAAGGTTTCATGAGTTTCACCCATTTTGTAAACTGATTTTACCATTTTCTTAACTGGGATTGTGTTTCAGGATCAGGATCTTGCGTTCTTTTAAAACCACAGAAGTATTTATATTGGGGTCTCGTTCCATGTACTTTCTAATGGCTATTTTATGGCTGTCCGCGGTGTGCCAAAACAGCAACGCTACACTCACTTCCATTGCCTTGTTTAGCGGTTGGTCTGATTGATCTAATCATGGCTAAATGCCTCAGCCAACTCTTTGCAACATGAACTTCCACTAAAAATTCATATTTTTGGATAATTTAACCGAACCCCACTATGTAGGAAAGACGATGCATGAAGATTGAAGTTGGGATTTCTGAGAGATATTTGTACTGGAGATGTTTTGCAGGGTTATCTATCTGCTTTACTGCTAAAGTTCAAGTCAGATCAGTGCCTTGGCCGAACACACACCTCGTACCGCCCTCGTATGCCATGCCACGCGGCCACAGATATTCACATGCACAAAGTCAAGGACCAAAAGTCAATTTCTGCTGATGTTTGCAATGGGCACATCTAAAAGGTTGTATGTTTTCCTGTGCTTTTTGTACCATTAAGTTCTGATCTCAATACAAGAAAGATGACGCATCAGTCGCTACTCACGATGTGAATGAAATCCATGGGCGTAGCGATGTAAAGGTCCCAGTGCAGCTTGTTTAATATGACTCGCTCCATGCGAAGAATCTCAGCTGTTGAGAATTTGCATCTGCTTTGCTCCAGCAAGTCTTTAACCGATGCAATCACCTGTTCAGCAACAAAACAAGAACAATAAATGCACTGGAATGGTTAAAAGTTGTGTAGGGTGTTTCTGTCGTTTCTGTATCTTGCCTCATCCTCCTCATTGATTTTTGCAGCGAGGATCAGAGAAGTGATGGCCATGCATTTGAGATATTTCAACCGAGTCTGCAAAGAAAGAGGGAGCACTTAGAATCGGCAACCATCTTCTAGAAATAGGGCTGCTTTATTATGGCAAAATTCATAATCACCATTAGTTTTTGGTCAGTATTGAAATCATGATTATTTAAAACGATTATTGGTGGGAAGAGTTGCCAGGTTTTCACAACAAAACCCGCCCAATTGCTACTCAAAACTAGCCCAATCACATTTCATGGGGGTTGCCCTGGTAAAAAACGTATTCGGGGGGAAAAAAATCTGCATTTTTTGGTTGGGTTTCCCCTATATAATGTTATTGGGGTCGCTTCAACCCGCGACAACACTGTTAAAATCTCCCAATTCCGCGGGAAGCCCGTGGACTTGGCAACACTGTTGGTGGGTGATATGATCAAAGTCTTATTTTAAAGGTACAAGTAATTTTAAATATCAGCGAATTTTAAAATTATCGATATTTCAACAAAAAAAATAATAGGTTAACTAAAGTAAGTAGGCTAAAAGGTCCTCAAAACAGTTACAGAAGACAAGTAAACAGTCAGCAATACAATACGAACAAAAACTAATAATAATTTAAACAAAACAGACAAATTAATACAACAGAACAAAAATACAAATTAAATAAACAGTGCTTTCTGTTTTTAATTCAAGAGTAGTGAGTGATTTTATCTTTGTCTTTTTTTGTTTGACTAAAGACATATTTAAAGCGGAACTCAGTAAGATTTGCGAAGCTCCCCCTACAGGTTCCTTCAGTGAATCACACTGTCGTAAATACTACAACGCGCACCAGCGCAGTAGTTTTGCAAATACAGTACAAGAAATCTCGATGGAGGTGGGTAATTTTCTAAATTGTCTTATAAAGTCATAATATACATTGTTTTTGAATTACCGTAAAGCATTTTGTCACTCTCGCGTGAACGTGAACATGAGGCGAGATTGTGTCGGGTCGGCGCAGCTCAACTTGCAAGTGCTGTTTTCTGGCGTAGACGTGCCAGAGGGGGTTAGTGCTCACCTCAAACACACAACTACAAGTCAATTAACCATCGTAAGGACTTAGAAAACTATTTATGAAGGTAAAAAAAGTTACTTAGTTTTGCTTTAAATCAGTTCATGCGAGTTCAGTGGTTTAACCTTAAAATTATGAAGTGACAAAAATACTTTTTGTGCACCAAAAAACAAACAAAATAATGACTTTATTCAACAATATCTAGTGATGGGCGATTTCAAAACACTGCTTCATGAAGCTTTACGAATCATTTGTTTTGAATCAGTGGTTCTTCGGAGAGCGTATCAAACTGCCAAAGTCATGTGATTTCAGTAAACAAGGTTTCGTTACGTCATAAGTGTTTCAAAATTACAATGATTCACCACTGGGGGGCGTGACTTTGGTAGTTTGATACACACTTTGAACCACTGATTCAAAACAAATGATTTGTAAAGCTTCATGAAGCAGTGTTTTAAAATCGTCCATCACTAGATATTGTTGAATAAAGTCATTATTTTGTTTTTTTGGCACACAAAAAGTATTTGTCACTTCATAATATTAAGGTTGAACCACTGTAGTCACATGATCTGTTTTAAATATGTCTTTAACACTTTCAATGCCTAGAAAGCTACTAATTATCTTCCTGTCAATAGAGGCCTCACTGAGCCATTGGATTTCACCAAAAATATCTTAATTTGTGTTCCGAAGATGAACGAAGGTCTTACGGGTGTGGAACGACATGAGGGTGAGTAATTAATGACAGAATTTTCATTTTTGGGTGAACTAACCCTTTAAAACATCACCGACTACATTTACGAGGATACTCGCCAAAACAAGCATTTCAGCAATTTTGTGTGTAGGCTATTTGACCGTTTAGGCACATATCTGAAGCCCACAGTATACTTTGCTTATAGGATTAGTTGACTTCTGAATTAAAATTTCCTGATAATTTACACACCTCCATGTCATCCAAGATGTCCATGTCTTTCTTTCTTCAGTCGAAAAGAAATGAAGGTTTTGAGGAAAACATTCCAGGATTTTTCTCCATATAGTGGACTTCACTAGGGTTCAACGGGTTGAAGGTCCAAATGTCAGTTTCAGTGCAGCTTCAAAGAGCTCTACATGATCCCAGATGAGGAATAAGAGTCTTATCTAGTGAAAGATGGGTCATTTTCTAAAAAAAATAAAATAAACATTTATATAATTTTTCACCACAAATGCTCATCTTGCACTGCTCTGTGATGCGCCACGCATGACGCAATCACATTGGAAAGTCACACGTGATGTAGGCAGAAGTACCGACCCAGTTTACAAATTGAACACACAAAGACTAAGTCAAACGCCCTTTACAAAAAAAAAGGTAAAACAACGATGTCAAACGATTTTGAAGTTGGAAGAGAAAATTAGATGAAGTTTTTCACATGTGACCTTTCCAACATGATTACGTAATGCGTGGTGCATCGCAGAGCAGTGCAAGATGAGCAATTGTGGTTAAAAAGTATATAATTTTTTTTATTTTTTTAGAAAATGGCCAATGGTTTCTCTAGATAAGACTCTTATTCCTCGTCTGGGATCATGTAGAGCTCTTTGAAGCTGCACTGAAACTGACATTTGGACCTTCAACCCGTTGAACCCTAGTGAAGTCCACTATATGGAGAAAAATCCTGGAATGTTTTCCTCAAAAACCTTCATTTCTTTTCGACTGAAGAAAGAAAAAAAAACATCTTGGATGACATGGGGGTGAACTAAACGTTTATGCGCATTCTGCGCACACAGAAAGCCGCCTAGGAAACAGTATCTCTTCTGCAGCTTAATACGCTTTTAATAACACGGTTTAATATCAAACACATCCTGTGGTTTATCAACAGTAGACTGCATTTTACAACACTATTCTTGTGGAAGCCAAACGATTAATCGCACAGCCCTAGATGGAAATGTAGCAGTTTCACTTACTTTGACAGTTGCAAGCAGGCTGTTGAGAACACAGACTCCCAAAGCAAACGTCTCCGAGGAAAACTTGAATGTGCCGCTCATTTCACGCAACCACACGATCACCTCATGGTACTGAGGAGGGCTGATATCTGAACCCTGAAAGCAAATGTAGATTGTTTCTGACACCTGTGTGTTCCCTAGTGAAAAGACCAAACACCAAGATCTCTCTGGTTCAGAAGACTGAATTAAAACATGCTTCCACCTGAATGCAACCGTTCTTCAGGACAGGAGCCCTCCAAAGACGCATTTCTCTCGCCAGGGTGTTGAGCAGCAGTGTGCCCAGACGCTGATTCTCTTCTTCACCAGGAGGTTTCATGGCTGATTTGAAAACTTTTCCACTGGAAGTAATGCCTGACAAAGAAATGTACAGTGATTTAGCAGATGCTTTAATCCAAAGTGATTTATTCAAGCAAAGAAGGCATCAGTCAATCCTTTTACCAATTTTCTCTTCTTTGGCATCCTGATGTTGGGGTCTATGCAATGCAAAATGGTCCCAACATCAGGCCTACAGCACAGTGTTTACAATCAATGTCCACATCTCATTAATTCGTGTTGAAATGTACTAAAATGAATAATGCACGCTATTTTAACTGCAACAGGGAAGCAGAAAAACATAATTTGAAGACAATGTGAAACTAAAAGCGCACAGACGATATGGGCGGGTCGATCTGCATCCACTTGTAAACAAAGACACGGAAAGTTTTGACACAGAAATTACCTTTGCAAAAGGAAACACAGCTTCTGACACTGGCGTCCACTGCATTAATGAGCACAAAATCATTCCTCCATGTCTGAAAAACAAGCGCACTGTTTACACAACAACAGATTTAAGAAATGTTTCACTTCAAACAGCAAAACATTAATACAAGACTAACAGGTGTAAAACAAGTTTTTTGCAGCACGGAATGTCGAGAAAGAATCACCTCCGGAGGATGTAAGAGAAGAAAAGCTCGTCAACAACAACTCCAGAGTCCAGAATCTGTGTTTGAAACAGCTTGACTCCGCCCGCGTATTTGAGTCCAAGCTCTCGACTCCGCCCATATATGTGACATCATGGGCGCTGGCCCCGCCCACACACTCGTCACCCACGTACAGAATTGTGTTAGTGGGTCGCACATACGGGTTCTGTTATATAAAATGGTTGAATTCATTATAGTCGCCTTCATGTATTGTTTTCAGACCTATTTTTATAACATTATGATGTTTTATCATAAGGGTTAATGTATTCAATTATAAAAATGCTAAAATGTGTCTATTAGGGGTAGAGTTAGCTTAATTTAAAGGGATAGTTCACCCAAAAATGAAAAATCTGTCATCATTTACTCACCCTCATATTGTTCCAAACCTGTACACGAGTTTCTTCAAAAATATTCTTGTCGCTTTATAATATTAATATTGAACCACTGTACTCACATGAACTGATTTAAATATGTTTTTAATACCTTTATGGATCTTGAGAGAGGAAATGTCATTGCTGGCTATGGAGGATTTCAACAAAAATATCTTATTTTGCGTTCCGAAGATTAACGAAGGTCTTATGGGTGTGGAACGACATGAGGGTGAGTAATAAAATCATTTTTGGGTGAACTAACCCTTTAACTGTTTGGTTACCAACATTCTTCAAAACATCTTCTTTTGTGTTCAACAGAAGAAATAAACTCATGGTTTGGAACTCGAGGGTGAGTAAATGATGACAGAATTTTTATTTTTGGGTGAACTATCCCTTTAAGAACATTAGAAGCGTTAAAAGGCCATGATATAAAACATGAGGAATGTGTGGATTTTCTATTATTATTTTAGGGTTACAAATAATGTGAATGAGGCTATGGGAGAGAAAGTGTATTTTGTTATTCTGTTATTGTGTTTGTCCTGATTCTCCGTCTTTCCGTCACTAACTACTCACAACTAAGTATCAAAAGACAATAATTTAGCTTATTACCCAGAGATTAGGCTGCATTTATTTGTTAATTAAGCTCTCTTCACAGAAGGAAACTCCAGCATCTGCTGTCGTGTATCTACTGACACCTACTGGATACAAACATTTCTAGTAATTTCAAGAAAACTATTACTAGTACTGAATGCGGTGCCCAAAAGGATTGATATTATAAATAAAATCTAATTCGAATTTACCCATAAAGAGATTTGTATAATAGAGTACCCATAGCAGTGCCTTGTGTTTGAAGGTAGTAATCTGTTTCAAACAGAAAATAATTTTTGGTTAATATGAATTGAGTTAAATTAAAAATAAATTGTGTGGGTAAAGTTGAATTTTGAAGAATTTTTAGGAAAAAATTTCAACCAAAGCTTCCAACTCTTCTTTGTGTGGAATCGAGGTGTATAAAGATGATGATCTTCTAAATATGAATGCAATTGTAATTTATTTAAAAAATCTGTTGCGTCTCTTAGATAGGATGGTAATTGTTTCACCAATGGCTGTAAATGAAAATCTATAAATTCAGATAGCTTTTCAGTGAGTGAAGCAATACCAGAGAATATAGGTCGATAAGGGGGATCTATGGTTGATTTATGTATTTTTGGTATGAAACTGGGTGATTTTTCTTCAAAACCTCCGTTTAGCATCTTGTCTAGCTGGGATTTGTATTCTATAGTGGGATTGAATGTTATTTTTTTATAGTATAAAGGTTTGCTATAAGCATTGTTTTTACTTTAGCAATATAAATATCTACATATTTTGTAAAACAATTGCTCCCCCTTTATCTGCTTTTTGAATCTTAATCGATTTATCACTCTTTAAATCCTCCAAAGCCATCTTTTGAGTTTTATCCAAATTATTTATACTAAATTTAGATTTTTCAATTAACAAATTATCAATATTTTTTCCACCAGCACACAAAATGTATTCACAGAGGAATTGGAAACAAAGGGCGTAAAGCGGTTGATAACTGTGCCACTGATGCTTTTATGGCTGGAATTTTTTTTTTTTAATATTTCACATAAACATAAATAATTCAAACTTGACCAGAAAAGGATCAGTTCTTGGAGATGAAACAAAGAAAAAACTTTGCTAAGAACTGGTATATGTTAATTTGAGAGTTATTTATCAGACAGATTAAATATTACATTAATGTCATGGCTGCATCAATGTGGTTTACCTCACACGTCTTCTTCCCCCTCGAACCTCTTCTGGGTGGACGCCTCTTCTTGAGTTTGTTCTTTGAGAATGGCGTGGAGTTCCCAAAAAAGACCTTTTAGGATTAGAAGACGTCGTGGATGAAGAATAGAATAGGATTTGCTGTGGGTTCTTCCCGTGGATGTGAAGCTCCAGGTTTTCCTTGGCTCCCAGACAACCATTTGTAGACCTTATTGTCTTCATAGTCCATTGTATCACGTCTGAACTTGAAGTTTGAAAGTCAAGTCTTAACGAAGTTCTTTGAGTTGTTCCTGGATGGTCATTTGTAGTTCCTCTATTTGTAGTTTCTTTCTTGCACTCCAGGATAGATGTTTTTATAGAGGATGATTCCTTGGAAGCATGTTCAACAATTAATAACATCAAATCGAGTGAACAGTGGTTCAGTATCTTACACCAACATTGACAAAATTCGAGAAATACATGTATTTAATAAGACCAATGATAGAGTATGGAAATATAGTGTATAGATCAGCTGCAAAGACACTGCTAGAGAAATTGGAAATAATACAAAATCAAGCTTTGAGAATCTGCTGTGTAAATAAACAGTATTTACAGTTGAGCTGTTAGCTATCTTAAATGCAGTAAAAACATAAAATGCAGTAAAAACATAAAAAGCTTAAAATGGCAGTAATATGCTCTGATAGTTTATCAGCATTGGTTTCTTTACAGTTTTTATCATCTTATAACAAACCTGATATTGTGTATATAATATATGAAACTTAGATTTATGTGGATTCCTGCACATATGTGAATTGAGAGGAATGAGATGGCAGATGTTTTAGCTAAGCAAGCAGAATAATTGAGGTAACATACAGTAAAACAATAATACGCATTATACAATGAATGCATGGCAAAACAATGGGATGAGGATGAGGCTAGGACATACTGGGATAAATAAAACGATGTACTTATTGAGAAAGCATCCTTCAGGTATGTGTGATTGTGGATTGAAGAAGAGGAGCATGCTATTTGTCACTGCATTAAATATGAGACACAAAGAGTAAGACTAAAAGATGAGTTAAAGAAATATGCGGTGAGTGTGTTGAACCTTAAGAATATATTAAATGAAGAGCAGATCATTAAAGTATTTATTTTTATGAAAGAATCTAGATTAATGCAAAGAATTTAAATGAATAATAATAATTATTATTATTTTTAATTAAGAAAATACTGATCTCTGGCTCACACTTTAGTACAGCAGGTGGTGGATATGCACCTTAATTGTTAGTTGCCTCCTGCCAATAAAAAAAAAAAAAAAATAGAAGAAGAAGAAGAAGAAGAAGGTCTGCTCAAGAAGGTGTAAAGCAAAGCAGTTAACACAGAGAGGAGCAGAAAGATAACACACAGAATTGAGACTTTCAATATGTGATTGACTTTATACTGTCATTACTTTTACACTTTAACACACTTTAAAAAAAACACACTTTAAATACAAAAGATATACAACAAAGAAATGCAAAAAAATAAAATGATTAATCAAGTAAAAGCAATCCTAACTTAAAGCTGCAAGCAGCGATGAAAGGGCCCTCGCACCCGGGCTCACCACCACCCGTTGGCATCAGGAAAACAGTGAACAGTGGGCGACATGCATGTAAACGAATAAATACAAGGGAAATATGGCAAAGTCATTTCAAAGTACCACACTTCCTGATGCCAGCAGGTGGCACTATGACTAACTGAATATTGGCATGTAGATGTCTTTAGGCCAGGACTTGTATCACACATGTGAATACTGTATGCCTGAGTTACAACAGCTTCCTCTTTCATGGCGAAACATCAGACTTTGTAAGGCCGCCACAGACACGCCCTTCAAAGAAAACTCACGATCTTCGCAATTTAACATTGCTAAGGCCTTCAGATTAGACTGACCAAATATGTTGATCTGGTTAAATCTGTACGAGGAGTTAATCACAGTGTAAAACATGTCATTCCCTGTTGCCCGCAGGTGGCGCTATGACTGTAACTGAATATTGCCAAGTAGATGTCTTCAGGCTAGGACTCTAATAAATCATGTGAAGTTTGGGGCATATCGGACATTGTATGCCCGAGTTACAACAACTTCCTGTTTCACGGTGAAACATCGAATTTGTCAGGGCGCCACGGACACGTTTCATGAAAACTCTAGATCTTCGCAATTTAACGTCACAAAGGCCTTTAGATTAGACTGACCAAATATGACATTGATCTGTTTAAAGCGCTAGGAGGAGTTTGTTAAAGTACAACGTCTGGAAATGGCAAAAACTGCCAAAATTCGAAATATCTCACTTCCTGTTGGGTTGCGCAAAGTTTCATTAGTTTTCGAGCATGTTTATGCCCTCAAAAATGTGATTCATTTCGGAGAAGAAGAATTGGCCGAGCAATTACAATAATGACAATCTTATTACTTATTACTCTGTAAGAACACACCCTAGGAAGTAAAATTAGCTCAAATGAAATAATTTATAGGGAATTATAAAGAGTTGTTTAGTTTACGACCGAACAACTGAGTCATCCAGCGTTCATCTGCTCGAGCCGTAATACGATCTTGTAGCGGATATGAATATCCAACAATCGTGAAAACACTGATTAGAGCACGGTAACTTTAAGATCAACAGTTTAAGACATTAAATTTTAGAAGCACATAATACAAGACACTTTCTTTTAAAAATCTACAAGACTTTATTTATTCTAACACAAACACACACACACACACACACACACACATACACATTCATTCATACACGTTGCAGCAAGAAAGGAAATGAGAGAGAAAGATTTAAGAGAGAGAGAGAGAGAGTGATGAACAGAATTCCTAGCAAAATATGCACTTCAAAGATCTGACCTGAACGAACCATGAATCATTAATTTAAATGCACCAGTTCAGTTTTAATCTGAGGTACTTGCTTCAGTCGAATTTAAATGTGAATTTCCCTCGTTGGTGTGCAGAGAAGGGTTTTCCAAGTCGATGATTTGTCTCTTCAGGTCGAGATAGTGGTTAGGTCAAAACCAATCACGTTTGAGCTTGCTGGAAAGATGAAAGGAAGTCTCTTTGTCGTGGCTGGAGATAAAGTTGAAGCGGCAGAAGTCGTTGGTTGAACTTTATGGAAAAACTTAAAAACACAAGACTTTTTTAGCGGAAAAGTAAATGTAGTAAAAGAAAAGAAAAGTGAGTGAAAGTTGAATGGCTTGAATGAACTGCTTGTCTGTTCTTCTTGTTACTCCATGGTTACGCGTTGTTCTGCTTACTCTGGTCACGGCTGACCGGTTCTTTCATCTGTTTGTCTTGTCTAGTTCACTATCTTGCGATATGACTATTTAAACTTAGTTGTTTGTCACACCTCAGAGGAGTTTTGGCCAATCAGATATTGTCCTGTTTCAAAAGGGCTTTTCTCTGCCCCTAATCATGAATAGGAGTTACTTCCCGTCTCTGCTTTAGCAGAGAGTACCATTTTAACCACAATTTCTATTAAATGGAATATGATACATTTTAAACAGATGTCATTCAAGCCAGGATTTAGGAAAGAGGAAAGGAATTAAATCAAGTCCAAATAAGGCATACTTTCAGTCAGTCATTCAAGAGTTATCACATTTACATGAATTGCGATTTGTTATAAAGCAAAACTGGTTACAGGTAGTATTTGTGGACACATGATGTAAAATGTATGTAGTTAAAAGATGTTTGGTAAGTCCATTTAAAATTGTTTGGAACAATTTTGATGCAGTTTTAGTTGCTGAACAGTCTTCATTGGGTTTTCTGTAAAGTTTTAGGTCCCTTAGAGAAACCAAAAGGGCCTGCATTGTTTCTCTGTCTCTTTTGATCTGGTGATCAAAGATTCTTTATCTTCTTGGATGACCATTTGGTTTGTCACTTCTCCTGCTGTCAGGAGACATGGGGGTTATAAAAGTAATTTACGTTGGTTTTCTCTGTAGACGAGCTGGAGTCGGAAACTTGATTCTGAATTAGAATTATGTTTTGAAAGAATCATCTGAATGATTCATTTGTCTGGTTCGTCCACGGTTCCTACAACTCCAAGACAATCTTATTAAATGTGTTGAACCAGAAATGGTGCCTGCTCCGTTCTATATGTGTAACATTGCTTTGTTGTACAGAGAAATCCTGTTTTGTTCTGTGTCTTTTGAAGATCAGCCAGATTACCCCATATTTTCTGGAAAAATTGGATGAGATTATTGTTGATGGGCACAGATGGATGGTACAATTGAGTTCCAGATTATGATTAGATTTCATCCATGCCAAGATTTCCAAGAATTTTGAGATCTGTGCACGTACCATGGGATCGTCTGGTTGAAATAAAAAGCAGAGCTGTGTGTCATCAGCATTGAATTGGCAAGAGAAACTGTCTGCCAGAATCGGTCCCAGCGATGTATTGTATAGGAAGAATCTTGTAATGCCAAGTGATGGGAGGATGGACAGAAGATGCTGATGGTTAACAGTGTCAAAGGCTGCAGATTGATCTGGCAGAATCAGAACTGATGATTTGGTGATCGACACCAAGGCAGTCTCGGTTGAGTGGCCATTTTTGAATCCTGATTGGTTATCATCCAGCTGGTTGTTCTGTAAAAGGAAAGATGATAACTGGTTAAAAAACAACTCATTCAAGGGTCTTAAATCAGTGGGCTTACCCGAGCCTGCATGAATGTGAGAAGAAATGTGCTGATGATGTGTTTGAGTAATGGCAGAAGTGTAGGAGAAATTGCCTGTAGAAGATGTAAGGGGATGAGGTAGGGTGGCTGGAGAGGAGAAGTTTAGGATGAGGGAAGACTGATAGCTGTGGAATGTGGTTGGTCTGATTTACTGTGTGTGTGAAGCTGATAACTAAACTATAATCTTACATTACGGCTCTGTGCGATTTCATTCATGATATTTAGCAAGTCATGCTCTAGAGATTCTCTGAAATCCTCGTGTTGTTTCTTTATTGCTTTGACCTCATCGCTGTCCATCATTTCACGGTATTCTTCCTCAGTCTGTTGAACAAAAGTATGAAAAGGCTTAAACACAAAATCTACAGATATTCACTATCTAACCACCATTAGATGTCTGGAATCTAGGAATCAGAATGTTCAGAATTATGGTTTAATCTTATTACTTGACTTTCTGATCTCAGTCATACTCAAATTTGATTGGCAGAGTGCTGTGCCAGTATAACCCAACAGCACTGAGACTTTTCACTGTTTGTGTCACTGTGCTTACCATTGTTCTTATCTGTGAATTCCACACAGATTGTCTTTTTAGCACCAAGTGACTGTCTTTATAAGTGAGTCAATGAATCATTCACCTGATTCAAATCTGATTAAACTGGTTCACAAACATGAATTCTGTGATTTGCTTGGGGATGTAACAATCAATTTTGCTTTGGTTTTGTTTAAAATTACTATCATTGGAATCATTAAACAGACAACATTGTATCTAAAATGTAAGTCACTCAATATAAACTTCGTTTTCATGTGTATGTAAGTGTAGTATGTATACACATAAGAATATAAATGCATAATATATGTATATGACCTCACCGGCTCATCAAAACATTCTCCAATCTTGAAGGTCTTTATTCCAGGGAAAACCATTTCACATTGGAACAGGTCCCTCAAACTCTTGGCTACGAGGTGCAAACTCTCATCCTCAGAGGCAAATACACTTCCATCCTCACCCAACAAAAGCACCAACTGCAAACCAAATGCATTACATGGGAAATCATCAATGGCTCCAATCACCTCCATTTCCATCGATTCTGGGAGGTAAAAATCTTTCCAGGCTTCAAGCTGCTCTTCATCCCCTTCGAACACTGTTCCATCCTGGCCACAAATTCTCAGTGTATAACCTCTTGGTTTTAGAAGAGGAATCGTTGAGTTGCAATTACACTTTACAAAATGTGCTATTCCACTGAGGTCCACAGCATCTAAAGCACAAGTAGCACATATTATTGTTATTATTATATTACAATAGAAATAAAAAGCAGGAAAATACATTATTGATAGTATATGAAAGTGTGCAACAGATACTATTTATTTATTCATTTAATTTTTTTGTATTTTTGTATACAATATTGTACGCACAGAATGGAAAGTACACACACACTGCATCAGTCAGTTCTGAATTATTATTATTTTTTAAAGCGCCCAGGAATAAGAGATTTGGATGAATCCTGTTAGCTATAATCTGATAAATATTCAAATTCATCATTCCAGTGGTATGCCTG
Organism: Ancherythroculter nigrocauda; assembly: GCA_036281575.1. NCBI lineage: Eukaryota > Metazoa > Chordata > Actinopteri > Cypriniformes > Xenocyprididae > Ancherythroculter > Ancherythroculter nigrocauda. Next base: position 3,236,219 of record VTFQ01000017.1, read on the forward strand.
ATGACATGAAGTTTATAAAACATCTTACACTAGTTGTCTTGATAGTGATTCCTGAATTTTATGGGACTGCATTACTCCTTCAACATCTTGATAGACCTGGGACTTACGCAAGGATCTTATTTGTGGACTTCAGTTCAGCCTTCAATACCATCATGCCTAATCCTCTTACAGCCAAACTGACCCAGCTCTCTGTGGAAACCATTATCTGTCAGTGGATCACCAGATTTCTGACAGACCTGTAACAGCTAGTGAGACTGGGAAAACTCACATCCAGGACTCTCACAATCAGAACTCTGATCACAATCACAGTGCTCTCTCCACTGCTCTTCTCCCTGTATATGAACGACTGCACCGCAAAAGACCCTTCTGTCAAGCTCCTGAAGTTTGCAGATGACACAACTGTCATCGGCCCTATCCAAAATGGTGACGTGTCTGCTTACAGACTGGAGGTTGAACAGCTGGGTGTCTGGTGTAGTCACAACAACCTGGAGCTGAACACGCTCAAAACAGTGGAGATGATCGTGGACTTCAGGAGAAACCCCCCTGCACTACCCCCACTTCACCATCAGTGGCAGCAGTGGAGTCATTCAGGTTCCTGGGCATCAGCATCTCTCAGAACCTGGTGCAACTTTAGCCTAGTTTTGATGTAAATGGGCACTAAGTTACAACTTGCACACTAATCAAGCGTATAGCGTCAGTTCTGGCAAGACACGTCAGTCAAGCTCGTGTCAGCTGTAACTCAGCTTATCCATGCCATCCAATAGGGATACTTTTCAGATTAGACCTCATCTTTCAAATACACCTTCCAGCCATTCAGAGCTGCTTGATCCAGTAGCCCCTCACTACAGAACACATGAGATCCAGGGGTGGAGACGGGTAGGTTTAGGGACATAAAAAGTAGGAGGAGTTGGATCTAGATCCAACCCCCTGGATCTGTGGTTCTGCATTGAGGACCATCTCGCTGCCTTCGTCCCCTACTTCTCCAATATTTGACATGGCTCAGTACCGCACCTCTGCTCATGCAATCTGCGTATTATATTACTGTTGTTATTAATTCCTCATGTCTGTTTATTTCTCTTTCGGGTGATGTTCACAAGTATTTGTCTGAGATGTTTCTGTTCTATTATTTTGCTGAACTATTCTGGTTCCTGGGGAAATATGTTGCTCTGTCCAGGCATGGCTGCTTGAATGAGCGCGGAGTTTTGCCCAGAACAGTTCCATACCGCCAACCTTACATTGCTATCACTATTGCTTGCTGCCATCGTTTAAATTGTTTTTATTGGTAACATTCTTTGTTATCATTAATAAATCTTTGATGATAGTGCTCTGACAGAACTAAATATGTTTGTGTTGCACCATTAAATTTAGTTGAGGCATACTCTATGTAAAAGTTTTTGTTTTACATGACATACTTCAGTTCTTTAGAAATATATGATAATGCTGACATTTACACTTGCTTACATTTTGAGAGAGAACTCTGTGAAAAGATTACTTTGTTAGTGGCTCTTCAACACGAACCTGTCCTAAACAGCACTCCGTGTTGTGCATGTCAAATAAAATCAGTCATAATTAATAAATTCATTTCTGTTTGTGTGGTGTGGCCGCCGGGCTAATGCGGTTTTATTGTTATGCTCATGTGTTGTGATTTTGGACTAGCCTCACTCAGGGTTACCACAAATTTTGTGGTTTATGGTCTTAAATATTAATATTTTGTATTAATATCAATATTGAGTCAGATGATTCCTTCCAATATTTTTGGGGCACCAGTCAAGTCTCACCTTGACAATAAAGAACAATCATGGAAGATTGTTGACTGAATTACAATTATATAAATTGGAGGAAGTTCATCATCTGACCAACCTGAAGGATTTGTGAGATATCGTTAACTTGTAGAGCCTCTTACTGCATTATCAACACAAGGAAGACACAAGTGCAATAAATGGATTTTATTAACAAAAGTATAGACAAGAGTAACTAACAACTACTGAATGGATAAAGTGCAAAAAGATTGATAAATGCAAGTGAATGAGTAGGATGTTACTATGGCAGTTACAAGTTAATCTTATGGAAAGATAAACTGTAGTTTCTCTAGAAGAAATAAGGCAAACCTTATTCTGAATTCAACAAATAAACCAAGAGATTATTTGTTATTAACTGATATCAGCTATGCAAGATCTAATGCAAATTAGATAATCATATACTGACAATATACACTAATGCCAAGATCTCTAGAAAGAGGTTTGGTAAGTGATATTTACGTCTGCCTGGTCGTTCTGAATCCGATAGTGACGTCTTCCACTTGTTGAGCTGAGCAGCGTTGCAGTGGGAAGAAAGGAGTTGGAATCCGTTTCACAGCCTTGAACATGAAGTACTTGTGAACGTTGAACTCCTGGAGGACAGAGAAGGTCCTTTTCTTGGAACACGCAGAAGAAGAAGCCTTGAAGGTTCTGATGTCTGTGCAGACGATCCTTATTCTGGAACACGCAGACAGAAGGATCTTTAGATTCTGAAGTCAGTGTAGATCCGGGCAGTCTGGAACACACAGAGGATTTTGAAGTTGGTGCTGAAGATATCTTGAAGATGAGGGACTAAGCTTGTAGTCGTTGTCTCCGTTGCAGTTTTCCAACTCGAGCAACTTCACAACTCTGTAGAGTCGAGCTTAGCTTAGCACGTCTTGGAACCGGAACCTTGAACCGGAACTGGAACAGGAGCTGGAGCCTCGAACCAGACTGGGAAACTGCGGCAACCTGGAACCTGGAACAATTCTCTGTCTCAGAAACAAGTCTTTTAACCTGTCCTGAGAAGGAGGGAAATGCAAATTGGCACCTTTCAGATGCAGTGTCTTGATTGGCTGATGCTGTCAGAGGTGGTCGCTGCATGGCCCCCTTCTTGCATGAGGTTCATAGCTTAAAGTTCATGTTCAGAACAATGTCTTTAAGGTTTTTCCTATGCATAATTCACTTTCTAAACCAATTTCAGATTAGGCATCGTGCTGAAAACATAAAGACCTTTTACCTATGCATTCATGAATACCTTAATAGGCAAGTTTGTATAGTTTGCATGTACACAAACAACACTCATTAAGTGTATAGAGTTCTGATAATAGAAATGGAGAAGATTTGCTCCATTTTGTCCACTGTGTGCCTATTTTGTGACTTCAAGCCATATGGCAAACCTGTCTGGTGAGTGGAGTCCAGTTCAGGTCTAAGGACTGAGGTGAACAATGGGGAAAATGGTGATAGGATTAGCCTGCTCAATGACATGCTAACGTCATCATTCTTCCTTTGCATAAATGGTGAGGGTGATTGTCTTGATAGGCTTATCTGCTAGCCTATCTATTTCCTTGTTTGCTTCTCTTTGAGGTGTGAGTTTTGGAGTCCAGTGCTTTTCATCATGGCAGATTGAGGTGATGAGGGGAGTCTGCCTGCTGATCACTACACAGGTTAAACAGAGCATGAATGGTGTCGTTGTGTTGGCCTTTTTTGATGATGCATTTGATGCACTTTTTTGATTTTCTCTGGGCACACATACATTGTGATTCCTGGCTACGCTTGTGTGTTCTTTACACCAGTCAAATATATTAAGTGTGCTTCCACTGACACTGGAGCCATTTGATTCCACAAAAAAAGTGCCTTTGAAGATTTGTAGAAGTATGAAGATTTTTTGGAGAAACTCACATTTGACCAAGGCGCATCTTCTCTACCCAAGGTTTGCTGCAGTCTCAGGTTCTCCAATCAAGAGCCATGTTTTGGAATCTCACACTTTTAAAGTATTAATTCTCTGTTGAAGTTTTGTGCAAATTTCACAGATCTTGTTACTGGTCAAGATCTGCTTTCAGCATTTGCACAAGTGCTCAACACAGTCTCATTACCACAAAATGGGAGTGTCCAAAACTTGACAACATTGAACCCGGTCAGCGGGCGATTCTTTTATTTTACGCAGTATGTCTGTCAGTGAACAGCAGACAATTCATTACAGCTTCAAATACTGAGGACAATGTCAGCTTGATATTTCTAAAGAAAAACGATGCTAGTAAAGCAGAGGTCTGTCTATCCAAAGGTGATTGTTGAAATAAAATTTTTAAACTTGACCTTTCTTACCTTCTTTAATGAATGACAGAAACTCCTCCTTGATTTCTTCTGGGGATCTAAAGGGAAAAAAAGTGGAATGACATTTTATAACAGTAATATTTAAATATACATGATCTATTGTAATTTTAATATAATGTGTTGCAGGTAATTGCCAATATAGAGATTGTATTCATAAAATAATAATGATAAAAAAACATACATCTCAATTCTGTTTTGCAATTTAAAAACTTTTGCATAAGCATCTCATTTTAGGGGGGAAAAAATGGTGTTTTACTAAAATAAATAATTCTCTAAAATAAATAAACAGGCCAGATGACGTCAAAGACGATGGTTCAACTTTCATTTTGGAAGTATTTTTCAACCGTGAAGGGACGTGTCGGAATGACGTCCGTTCAGTGGTAATTAAACGTCCAAATGTTTCCTGGGAAAAGCCTAATATAGCTAGTCTGTGCTTTTGTTTTCATTTTCATTTTTAGTCAGTGAATTTAAAAAGCATTACTTTTATTTTTAGATTATAATGTTACAGAATGTAATGTAATTTTACCTTTTTTTGCACATATATAGAGTGCTAGACAGACTACATTCACTATATTTGTTTTAATAGGCTTCAGTGAACACTGTTTGTAGGGTTACAGTACATTAGGCAGGATGTTAAATTAAGATTTATTAAAATAAATACTGATTGTTTTTTTTCTAAATCCAAATAGAAAAATTAGAAAATACAGAGATACACTACCGTTCAAAAGCTTGGGGTCAGTAAGATTTTTTAATGTTTTAAAAGAAGTATCTTCTGCTCACCAAGCCTGCATTTATTTGATTAAAAATACAAATAAAAACAGTAATATTGTGAAATATTATTCCAATTTAAAACAGCTGTTTTCTATGTCAATATACACTAAAGTGTAATTTATTCCTGTGATCAAAGCTGAATTTTCAGCATCATTACTCTAGTCTTCAGTGTCACATGATCCTTCAGAAATCATTCTAATATGATGATTTGATGCTCAAGAAACATTCATTATTATTATCAACGTTGAAAACAGTTGTGTACAATTTTTTTTTCAAAATTCTTCGATAAATAGAAAGTTCAATAGAACAGCATTTATTTAAAATGAAATATTTTCTAACATTATAATTGTCTTTACTGTAACTTTTGATCAATTTAACTCATCCTTGATGAATAAAAGTATTGATTAATTTTATTTCTAACCCCCAAAAATAAAATTAAAATTCTTACTGACCCCAAACTTTTGAACGGTAGTGTTTAATGTTACAAAAGATTTAGATTTCAGACAAATGCTGTTCTTTTGAACTTTCTATTCATCATAGCATCATGAAATAAAAATGTAAATAACTGTTTTCAACATTGAAAATAATCATAAATGTTTCTTGAGCATCACATCATCATATTAGAATGATTTCTGAAGGATCATGTGACACTGAAGACTGGAGTAACGATGCTGAAAATTCAGCTTTGATCACAGGAATAAATTACACTTTACTGTATATTGACATAGAAAACAGCTGTTTTAAATTGGAATAATATTTCACAATATTACTGTTTTTGTTTGTATTTTTAATCAAATAAATGCAGGCTTGGTGAGCAGAAGACACTTCTTTTAAAACATTAAAAAATCTTACTGACCCCAAACTTTTGAACGGTAGTATATATCGCTATTTAGCCAAAAAATACCGAGATATGATTTTTTGGCCAGCCCTAAGAGACCCATATTAGGCCCACGAGAGAGAAGATGCTTTAATGCAGCCGGGTTGCCCATCTTTCAGTCCACATTCTCCAGCAAGGCCAGAGGAGTTGCAATTTTAACCTGTAAGACATGTTTCCACTTTGACTGATCCAAACGGTCGATATATTCTGGTAACTGGTTACATTTATTAATTTCACGCTACTTCTTAATGTATATAGAGGAAACTTTGATGACCCTCCTTTCTTTACTAATTTATTGTCTGATTTTACTGATTCACATATTGTTGTAGGTGGTGATTTTAACAGTGTGCTTGATAATGTTTTGGACAGGTCGGCCCAAATAATCCAGTTGCCTTGGGACTCCATAGTTTTAAATACCTAATGTCCTCCATGAATGTGGTGATATATAGAGACTGACAAATCCCACAGGAAGACACTATTCTTTTTCTCACTAAGGCACAAAAGATGATTTTTTTGCTTGAATCCAAACTTATATCAAACGTGATCACTTCAGATAATTTCTGATCTCTTTCCGACTTTAGCCATAAGACTAAACCATATTGTCGCCGTTTTCATCTTTCTCGACTTTCTGATGTATCATTTTGTCAGTTTATATCTCAAAAGATTTCAGAATTTCTAGATATTGATTATAATTCTGAAGTAACTTTTCTGTTGATTCCTGTCCCAAGGCCCAGTGTTGGGTTATCACATAATGCTAACGACGGACGCTTCCCTCACGGGCTGGGGAGCGATTCTCAAAGGAATGCTGTACACCGAACTGAAAATACACTATCACGAAATTCTGACTTTAACTTGCAAACGGCAAGTTTATATCATGCATTTCTGACATTATACCTTTTAATTGTGAGTTTTTATCTCACAATCCTGAGGAAAAAATATCAGAACTACGAGATAAAAAGTAAAAATTGTGAGACAAAAAATTGCTATTATCTTTTTTATTCCATGGTGGAAACAAGATTTCATATGCAAACAATTTTTTTTTTTTTTTAAATTAAAACTAAACAACCAATATAAGTAAAATAAGCTATTAAAGGGCTTTACTACAATATGAAAATACACTTACTTGTTTATCATGGTTCAAACTGTGTCTCAAGGCTGAAGTCTCCTTCAAGCTGAGCTACATGCATAAAAAAAAGAGGTAAAATTTAAGATAATATATTTTTATAATGTGAAAAAAAACTTATTCCGACCCACTTGCTATTTGTGTCTTCTGATATTTTGTGTTTACTTTTTATTTTTATTATTTAGGCCCACATTTCACTTATGTGTGCAGATATAAAATATGAAAAGATACAGTATATGATATAACTTGAGATAAACTTTGAAATATATACCATATAACTTGAAAAAAAAAAAAAGATTTTTGTAGCATCAATTCAAAATGATCAACATTAAACACAATGTCTCAAAATGCATCAGACTGTAAATTGTTTGAAATTAAACATTCACATACCTGGCTAAGAAGAGCACAGTGAACGCGGTAAAGCCCTGTAATAACATAAGCAGAATAAACACATATGCTTTTTATCTTTTTTTTTTTTTTTTTTTACATAATTAATTTGTGATATCTATTTACAACATTATTTTTTAACAATGACATTTTTCGAAAACATCGTTTTTAAGAATTCTTTTTTTTTTTAAGCCATTTTATTGTGTAGTTTGGACGGGTAAATGTGGTAGTTTTTTTTATTTAACTGCGGTTATTTTATCAAGATGGAAAACTGAAATAAAAATGAATACTACATTAGAGTATTTTTTTCCCTGTTCCCTTTCCGCCTCTGCAATTTCCCAGCAAAGATCATCACCGATTCTGAGTCATAGACTAGTCACAAGGAACAATGTCACATTGTATTAATTAAAGGCTGCCTAACATTTTACTCTTTTCAGAATTTATTAATTATTAAGGTTTTTGTATGAGAATACAATGTTTATGAATAAAGGCTTAGACAAAGTTCATACACTGTCATGTAACCTAAAAAAACGTGTTTATGTATCAACAACTAAAATAACTTCTTTTATTAAAGACAAAAACTTTATTTAATATGACTCTGAATCAACCCGATTCCATTATGTTACACCAATAATTATATCAGGCAGCAGAATTGCTCCTTCAACTATAACTGCACGTTTACATATGTAGATTTCTGTACTGGGTCCCCAATAACTTCAATATATATATATATATATCTCACCAGTACACCAATTTTTAGGCCCTTGTAAAGCATTTAAATTCATTTTAAAATTAAACAACTTTCAGTGAATTTTATCATTGGTTATTGGTTCAGTGAACTGTGATAAACAGGTTCTGGTGGAAAATGTAAGAAAGGAAAACAAAACTTACCCAATTTCTCTCACCGAGCGATCTTTTGATGGTTGGACTTGTAATACAAAGTCTATGGGTTACAGTATGTGGAAAAACACCTGAAGAGGTAAAGAGGTGTGGTTTTGTCCAACCAGTTTCATTTAAGCGAAGCTCCTGACTGGTGACAAAGCCCTGGCCCTGTGCGCATGTGCCAGTATTTTTCCATCCAGCAACAATTGAAAATATTACCTGATGTCACCTGTTGCTTAAGAATTGCTTGTCTGAACAGGAGAGCAATTTCCTACACCCAATGATGATATGCTGCTTTGACATTCAACAGTCATTCTGAGTAAAGATGAATATATTCAAAGACATCAACAAAAATAAACAGATGATTTCTATCCACAAGTGTTCGGTTTAAAATTAAATAACTTTACTGTATAACCAGCTGTTGTTGTTTTTAAAGGAACACTCCACTTTGAAAATAGGGTCATTTTCCAACTCCCCTAGAGTTAAACAGTTGAGTTTTACCGTTTTTGAATCCATTTAGCCAATCTGTCTGGCGGTACCACTTTTAGCATAGCTTAGCATAGTTCATTGAATCTGATTAGACCGTTAGCATCTCACTCAAAAATGACCAAAGAGTTTCAATATTTTTCCTATTTAAAGGAACTATACTCTCATTCTGGTGTAATAATCAAGGAACTTTGCTGCCGTACCATGGGTGCAGCAGGCGCAATGATATTACGCCAGAATGAGAGTATAGTTCCTAGCCATATCGGCCTAGAAAATCACAACTTTTCATTGTCGGTCTTAGTACACGATGTAACTACAGAAGAGTCAAGCTTTAAATAGGAAAAATATCGAAACTCTTTGGTAATTTCTGGAAACTTATAATGACTGAATAATTCATCTTTTTTTAGATTTTTATTTTGTCTATTGTGTCCTTATTTTTCTCTCACATACGGAAGGTCATGGCTAATTGTCACAAAGGAAGTTGTCATATATTACTATGGATTCGATTCTAAAGTCAAATTAAGAAAAAAAAAAACATTTTTTGTAACTGTAATCTTTATTTTATTATTTCATTGATATTATTTGATTTATCTTCATTTATCTAGTTAGTTGGTTTCAAACACAGTTCATGTCATGAATGTGGCTCCCACGGTTCATCCTCCGGACCGCCAGAGGGAGCCATCACCGGAATATTGATTCACTACCATTCGGACTCCATTTCCCATAGGCCCTCATTCCTGGGACTGATTGCACACACACCTGCACTACATCACACACACACACTATTTAAGACACGCACACACTATCGTGAAGTCTTGATTTGCTGTTGTGATCATTTCTGAGCATTATACTGTAGACTCATTATTACCTGGACTGTTTATCACTGCTGCCGCCTACCTTGATTCCTGCCTGTACCCTGATCTGTGTTTGTCTGCCGCCTGTCCCAATCCTTGCCTGTGACCCGACATTGTTTCTCTGCTGCCAGCCTCGACCCTTGCCTGTCCCTGTTTACGGTACTACCTTGCCCTTGTTTGTATACTGCTGTATTTTAATAAAGCTGCAAATGGATCCACTCTCCACTGACCCTTCATTACAGAAGACTTCGCCACACAGTGATCCAGCAGCTCTAGTAGAGATTTCCACCGAATTATCAGCCCAAGCCAGTCAATTAGCGATGCATCACCATCAATTGAATCGCTTAACTTCATTAACAGAGGAACTGGTAAAGACGCTGCAGGGCCTACGACTCAATCCCGCCAAGGCCGCCATGCCGCCGCCCACTGCAACATCAGTGTTTCCAACTCCTCTGGCAGTGAACCCCCGTCTGGCCCTTCTGGAGAAATTTGATGGCACTCCAGCAAAATGTAAGGGTTTCCTTCTTCAATGCTCTCTGTACATAAACCAGCAACCCTCTCTGTATCCCACTGACACAGGACGAATATCATTTGTCTGCTCTTTGCTGACGGGCAAAGCACTGGACTGGGCCACTGTTGTCCGGAGGGACGATAGTTCTGTATTTCCCACGTTCGCTGAATTCCTGCACCGATTCAGAGGTGTTTGAACATCCCGCAGGGGGCCAGAGTCCGGGTGATCAATTGCTCTCCCTCACACAAGGTAAAACCATGCACTCTAAAAGAACTGCAGAGATTCCTGGGCTTCGCTAATTTCTACAGGCGGTTCATACAAAACTTCAGCAGTGCCCTTGACCTCCATGACTAAACGCCAAACGTACCACCTACTCTGGTCCCCTGAAGCTGGCAAAGCATTCAAAGAGCTAAAGAAACGTTTCACGACTGCACCCATTCTCCGTCACCCAGACCTGGAACGGCCTTTCATTGTGGAGGTGGACGCGTCCAACACAGCCATTCTTTCCCAACGACAAGGTACCCCAGAGAAAATGTTTCCGTGTGCCTTCTATTCCAGAAAGTTATCAGCAGCAGAACGTAATTATGATGTGGGTGATCGTGAACTTCTAGCAATGAAAGCAGCACTAGAGGAGTGGCGCCATTGGTTGGAGGGATTCACGGTGCTCACAGATCACAAACTTAGAATACCTCCGCTCTGCCAAGCGACTAAATCCACGCCAGGCCAGATGGGCCATGTTCTTTACCCGTTTCAATTTCAAGGTAACTTACAGACCCGGTTCCAAAAACACCAAGGCCGACGCATTATCTCGGCAAACGGAACAGATTGAACAACCTGAGACCGAAGAACATATAATCCCTGACACCATTCTCCTCGCACCAGTCCAGTGGGACATAATGACTGAAATAACTCAGGCCAACGAACATTCCGCTCCGCCAGCAGCATGTCCATCAAACCGTACCTTTGTGCCAGCCCATCTGAGAGACCAAATCCTACACCATGTCCACGATCTTCCCAGCGCCGGTCATCCAGGTATCACTGCCACTCACAGTCTCCTACAAAATCTGGTGGGATTCTATGCTCCACGACATGACCCAATTCGTCCACAACTGCACAGCCTGCCAAACATCCAAAACCTCTCATCAACCCCTGCCGGTTTGCTTCAACCACTACCCATTCCACAACGCCCTTGGTCACACATTGCAATTGACTTCATCACTGACCTCCCAGTGTCACAAGGCAACACTACCATCCTCACTGTCGTCGATCGCTTTTCCAAAGCCTGTCGCCTCATACCTCTCCCCAAACTTCCCACTGCATTTGAAACTGCTGAGTTATGTAACTTTGTCTTCAGACTTTATGTATTACCTGATGACATCGCATCAGACAGAGGACCACAATTCACCTCTCGGGTCTGGTCCGCTTTCTTCAAAAATTTAAATGTCAATGTCAGTCTCACTTCGGGCTACCATCCAGAGTCTAACGGAACGTCTGAACCAGGGACTTGCACGATTTATACGCACCTATTGTCAGCACAAGCAGTCTGAGTAGAGCCGTTATCTGATGTGGGCTGAGTACGCCCAGAACTCTCTGCGGAAACCTGCCACAGGTATGACACCATTCCAATGTGTCCTAGGTTATCAACCTCCATTGTTCCCATGGTCAGGCGAGCCCTCTGAATTACCCTCCGTCAACGAATGGATGCAAAGGAGTAAAGAAACATGGGATTTGGCCCATCACCTACAGCGCGCAGTCAGGAGGCAGGAGGTACAGGCCAACAGACATCGTCGACCTCATCCCCAGTACACTGTATGACAGTGGGTCTGGCTGTCCAACAGGGACCTACGACTAAGACTTCCATGCAAGAACTCAGTCCCAGGTTTGTAGGGCCTTTCCAAATTACTAAACAAATTACTCCTGTGTCTTTCCGTTTAAATTTGCCTGCTAACTATCGTGTGTCTCCCACTTTCCATGTCTCGTTGCTGAAACCCTCTGGGGGTCCGGGAGGGGAACCGGAGGGAGCCGAGGGCCATCATCCCCCACCATTGCTGATCGAAGGCGAGGAGGCTTATCAAGTTCGAGAACTGCTCGATTCCAGGCGTCGGGGTCGGAAGCTCCAATATCTGGTCGACTGGGAGGGAGGAGGAGCGACCGGAGGAGCGATCTTGGGTCGACGCGGATGATCTCCTGGACCCTGTTTTCATGGAAGAATTCCATTGGAGAGACCAGCCCCTCGACTTCATGGTAGACCCCGGCGTCCGCCTCCTCGCGTCTGGAGCCGCTCGCAGGGTGGGGGCTCTGTCATGAATGTGGCTCCCACGGTTCATCCTCCGGACCGCCGGAGGGAGCCATCACCGGAATATTGATTCACTACCATTCGGACTCCATTTCCCATAGGCCCTCATTCCTGGGACTGATTGCACACACACCTGCACTACATCACACTCGCACTATTTAAGACACGCACACACACACACACCCATCGCGAAGTCTTGATTTGCTTTTGTGATAATTTCTGAGCATTATACTGTGGACTGCTATCTCATTATTACCTGGACTGTTTATCACTGCTGAACCTTTGCCGCCTACCTTGATTCCTGCCTGTACCCTGATCTGTGTTTGTCTGCTGCCTGTCCCGATCCTTGCCTGTCCCTGTTTACGGTACTGCCTTGCCCTTGTTTGTATACTGCTGTATTTTAATAAAGCTGCAAATGGATCCACTCTCCACTGACCCTTCATTACAGTTCAAAACCCTTTTTTTTTTTTTTTTTTTTTTTTTTTTTTTTTTTTTTTTTGCTAATTCTATCCTCCAAATTAATCATACTGTTGACTAAAAATTTGAGCACATTAAAACCACACTAAAGCATACATTCAGACAGGGATTATATATAATCAACAAATATATTCTTGGTAGTGCGGATTATTAGAGCTGTTGACTCAGGATGTTAGTCTAGTCTGATCCCATTCCCCCATCTCTCTCTCATCATTTCTCTTAATACTCTACTATATAATAAAGACAAAGAACATTTTTATAAATTAAAACATTATTTATTTCCATAATTACACAATACAGCTTAGAACATTACTAATCATATCCAGTAACTATTGGATGAGTGGAGACATGTATTAATGCGTTTCCATTTCATTTGAGCTCTCAGGTTTAACCAGAAATCTAGGTGTGCCTTGCGCCCTGTAGTCAACATAATGCACGCAATGTACTAAACCAGTTAGAGCCTGCTTGAACTCTGTATGGGGTTCTAGAATGTGCTCTGTGTTCATGAAATTTCTGAGGAAATGATCACACTATAATCATAGTATGTGGGGAAAATAAAATGACACAATGATATATTGCACTGTTTTAGATACAAGTACAACACTCAAGTCTATGCATGATGTTTTAAAATACTGAAAATTATACATCATACTCACACATTTAAAAAAAAATGTTTGTTTTTTTGTTTGCAGGTAGAGGTACATCAAAGAATCCACTCACAAACCTTTTTTCCTGTATGAGATTCTTGAGTTGGTTATGGCTTCAGAACTAGAGAAAATTATTATTTTTTTTTTTTGGAAAAGATGGAATCAGGCTGTGTAAACTTTTTGTCCTAACTAGGGACCTTAGTTTGGGTCAAACAATAGAAGGTCATTCATATTGCTGAGAGAAGGTATTGAAGCAAGCTCATTTAGCAAGGATTCCTTGGTAGAGTTTTTTAACCTGTTAATTTCCTCAGGTGTATAACTTCTACTTTTGATATTCTCTCGCATGAATTGATCATTAAACAGGAGTTTGCTCAAGCATTCTGTCTCTGCACAATTGCCATAATAATATTTAATCTTTTCCTTTTCTGTACAGTCTGGCAGACTGAAAAGCCTGTTACAGGTCCAACATGGTTGTGTTTCTTTGTAAGTGTTGGATTTCCAATCCCTGATGTATGCCTGACATTGCATTGACTCATGAAATTGTAAACTGTCACCCTCTGGTAGATGTCTGAATGACATTACTGCATATGATACATACTCATGCCATGTGTTTAAACATGAGGAATTTATCATAATTCTTTTGGCCTTTTCACCATTACAACCCAGAGAAGCACCAAAATAATCATCTGTGCGTTGACTGTTGGAGCACACGCAAATGACGGTGGATTCCAGTGTGTAGTAGCGCTGGTTTTTGTTTGCTGGTCTGTCTATAGGAACAGGAAATTTCAGCTTTTCCATTAGACTGCAAAGCTCCTCCATTACTTTCTCTTTTGTGCCATATTTACGCTGCATCTAAAAACAGTAAAATAAGAATAATATTTAACAAAAAATATATTTGCATAAATATAAGGAATAAATATAAATAACTACTATTTTACAACAAGAAGACAGAATATATTCACATCCTAATATGTTTCTTACTATGTCTAACAATATTGAGAAAGGCGTCCGCTTGGGTAGGTGAGTCTTGTATTTCGTAAAGGGTTCTGGAAATTCATATCTTATACTCTTAGCTGTTTTTTCAGATAAAATGTCTTCAGGAGTAAGACTGTCCTCATGAATGATCCCTAAAAAGAAGATGCTGTGGAGAATCTTGAAAAAAACAAAACAAAACAAAGTTTAAAAAGCAAGATTAATTATTAGAAAATATTATAAACAGTATAATTTAGCTTTTTGCCACGTAAGAAATGTCAGAGCGATTGCTATCTGGCAAATATGTTATAGCCTTCATAAACATGTATGTGTACATACCTCATTGAAATGAGATCTTAGTTTGGCTTTGTTTGGCTCTTTGTTAAATTCTTCCATTAAATGAAGAATTAACAGGAACCCACAGCTTTTCAAGTTCTCCGTATTAGACACACGGACTTTCATAAACCTTTTTCTGGTTGAGGAGAATTATTTAATTATATGATGGACACCTCTTTTTATCACTGGCATGTCATGCATAGATTTCATTTTAGAAACTAAATAAAACATAGGTAGTTTAAAAATAATAATAATAAGCTTCTTACCTTTTTTCTCCTTTTGCATCCATCATCGTTCAGAATGACTAACACGAGGAAGCGTGTTTCTAAAGTTTCAGTCCGTCTTCCTTCTCTGATCTCCGCCCTCGTTTATCCGTGCACATTCACTGATACCATATGAAAGCTCGAAATAAAGCTGATTCTTTTAATGACCAAAATAAAATATAATAAAATTAAAATTGGCTTGTATGGCCAATAATTAAATCAAATTAATACATTTTGCCACGTTTGTTCTGCAATTAAAACAAAAATACTTTTTTGAGTAAATAATTAAGCACTGTTTAAAAAGAATACAAAATAAAATACTAAAATTATACATAGGCCTACCAATATTTATTATTTAATCCATTCTAATATGAGAAAGGGTGTAAAATTAAAAGCTATACAAGTGCTACTGACAGCAAGAAATCAATAAACAATGGCAATGATGTATGTTATGTTTTACAAAATACTGTCACAGTGTTTGTAGGCAAAGGAGAGATTTCAGATGAGGCACCAAAGGCAAAATCATAAACTCTGAGATGCAGAAGTACAGGAAACACACAGGAGAAAAGCACATTAAAGTTTATTATAGTTGATTAGTCCACTTACTACGGAAGAGGATTAGGGCCAAGCAATAATAAAAAATAAAACCATCTCGAGATTAAACTCGTTAACTTTCGAGAAAAAAGTCGAAATAAAATGTTGAGAATAAACTCGTTAAATTACGAGAAAAAACTTGTTAAATTTCAAGAAAAATGTCGAGATAAAATGTTGAGAACAAACTCATTAAATTATGAGAATAAAGTCATTAAATTACGAGAAAAAAGTCGTAATTTAATGAATTTGTTCTCGTAATTTAACGAGTTTTTTCTCGAAATTTAACAACTTTAATCTCAAGATGGTTTTATTTTTTTATTATTGCTTGGCCCTAATCCTCTTCCGTAACTTTCAAGTTAAAATTTCCTTATAATTTACTCACCTCCATGTCATCCAAGATGTTCATGTGTTTCTTTCTTCAGTCGAAAAGAAATTAAGGAAAACATCCCAGGGTTTTTCTCCATATAGTGGACTTCACTGGGGTTCAACGGGTTGAAGGTTCAAATGTCAGTTTCAGTGCAGCTTCAAAGAGCTCTACATGATCCCAGACGAGGAATAAGAGTCTTAATTATTTGAAATTGGAGTCAGATTAAATGAGCAGCTAAAGTAAAATTGAAACTAAATTCTAAAATTAAGTGAACTTCACAGGGGCGATGAAAAGACATACATGCATTATACCTTCGCCCAGGTCATCTGAATCCTTTTTTGGGCTGATGGGTGGTTCTTTACAACACCACAGTGCACTATTCTACTGGACTCCATATTTTTTCAATGTTTGGATGTGAACCCAAATTACTAGTTGATTTTCTGTTAAATAATCAGTTGGAAAAGACTGCAGAGATGCCTGAACAGTGGATTGTTGGATTGTAGAACATTAAAGGAGGCTTCAGGCAGCGTATAAAGTACAGGAGAGAGTGAGAGAAAAGGTCACCCGTCGTAACAGACGTTAACAGAGTAAATGACCAGGGTTTCACAGAAGCTGAGTTGGTCTACCTTAAAAACCATCACCGTGGATGGTGCGTGGACCAGGAGAGCAGGGTGTTGTGTGTTCTGTTGCTCTTGTGTCTCCGGCAGGGCCTGTGAAGCAGGTCCATAGGATAGAAATGCGTAAGACATTTACTGACCCCATTTTGACTCTACTGTGTCAGAGGAAGCAGGCTGTTTGAATAGTGGGTCTACTACTGATTCAGATAGTGATTCGGTCTCATGTCTATTATTGTGAGGTGGTTGTGATGTGCCACCTCCCAAGACAGATGAGGATAGTGTCGTGGGGTGTTCCTCTGTGTTAGAAGTTCAACCTTTAGGGCTGAGGCATTCTAGGAGAAGTACTGTAGGTTAGCATTCAAACTCATATAGACTGGCTGCATTTGCACTAGTAGTTGGAGAGGAATTGTAGTACCGGAAACGGATTTGATACTCTTTTTTTAATTTGTTTTTGTGGGTGCATCGGTGGGTCGCCGATGAATTCTTGGGGGGAAGAATGTAGCTGGTGAGGTGACGACTAGTTAGTGAAGGCCGTGGCCAGGCAGGAGTTAGAGGGTTTTTGGTCCCACTTTATATTAGGTGGCCTTAACTACTATGTACTTACATCAAAAAATATGTACAATATACTTATTGTGTTCATATTGTATTGCAAAACACTTTTGCTACTATTGAGGTGGAGTATGGGCAAGGTTAGGGACAGGTTTGGTGGTATGGCTAGGTTTAAGGTTGGGTTAAGGTGTAAATGATGGGTCAACAGTGTAATTATAAATGTAATTACACAAATTAATTACAGATGTCATTGCATGCAGGTATTTTTTAAAATATAGGCACAATGTAAAAACATGTATGTACACAATAAGTGCATTGTATCAAATGATTAATTTAAATGTAAGAACATAGTAGTTAAGGCCACTTAATATAAAGTGGGACCGGGTTTTTAAGCAGACACCTAAAACAAAGGGTCTGATCTTTTGCATGGAAGCGTGTTGTTTGTGCACGGACATGTGAGTAGATGTAAACATTGTGCTGCCTGGTAGCGCTTCTGGTCACACCCGTCCTTGTTTGATCTCAGATATTAGTCCGTGGTTCATCATAGCTGTGTTGCAGGTTTAGTTGATCGCTGTTTCTCCTGTATTTTTGTTTTATTTTCTCTGCTAGAGTTTATGGTTGTTGTTGTGAACTGGACTGGCTAGCAGGGTTTTCAAGTAACATTTTCGTTGTGGTCTATGCCAGTCCCGGCGCCAGGACAAACGATTTGGGGGGTATTATTTTGCTTAAAAATATTATTAATAAGTTATTAATAATAAATAAATATTTTTTAAAGTAATTTACTTGATTTTATGTCTCAAATCCCAGTCAATTATTCACTGCAGAAAGTGAAACTAAAAACTTGATGTGAGCTCTAATTAAACATGTTCTGATAACAGTATAACCTTAATTTATTTCTTAATTTCACTCTGACTCTTCTGAGTGGACTCTTACGCAATATCATCTTAAAAATAGCTAATGAAAACAAAACATTTTAAATAAAAAATTAATCTATAAAATCTGTTCCAAATTATTATCCAAATGGCAAACAGGTAATTAAAGTATTCCATAGGTGTAATGGTTTTTATACTGTACAAACCATATTTTCTATCCCCCTACACTACCTCTACCCTAAACCTACCCATCACAGGAAACTGTGCACACTTTTACTTTCTCACAAAATCTCATTCTTTATGATTTATAAGCCTTTTGGAAAGTGGGGACATGGGTAATGTCCTCATAATCACCCTCTCCTTGTAATACCTATGTCATACCCATGTCATTATACACATTTGTGTCTTGATATGTCACAAAAACAAGCGCACACACACACACACACACACACACACACACACACACACACAGTTTGTCCTCTCCCGCGATCCAAATCGCGGGGCGCTGTTCTCGCGATATTATAACCCAGATCTATACAAGGTATTAGAACATTATTTTATACCCTTAATTTCACTCCCTACAGTATATTATCATATATAATATTATATATTTTTTGTTACAGATTACTATATCAACTAAGAATAGATTGTAACGGGAAATATTCTTTACAGGAGTGACTGCCTGCTGAGTGTTCCACATGATTATTTAGCCCACCTCCCTTACGAAAATTAACCATGGTTTTATTATAGTAAAGTTTTATAGTATCTTGTGAAGTAGCTAACATAGCATAATCAGATGCAGCTTTATTTTTAGTAACAGTAATACAGCGTTTTCTCCATCATACAATACGTTTAAAAATTAATCGCATGCCATTTATCAACACAAGTCATCCAGCATTTAATATGATATTGTAAAATCGATCTATCTTACTGCAGTGTGTAACAGTGTCTCACAGCAGCCGCCGAGCGAACGCACAGAGTAACGTTATAACATCATTTTCAACACACTCAAATGTATCTAATATGATAAACAGAGCTGCGTTACCTCATACTCATGACCGGAAAAGCAGAAGCGGCGCCGGCGACTGTATCATAATAAAAGTCCCGCTGCTCGTGAGGCGTGTGTTGATCAATCGCTCCAGCTCCTCGTTCAGCTCCACAACGCTCCTGCTCTGCTTCACACTACAGTAACGTTAATAATCACATCCATGAACATGATTTCTTCCCAACACCAATCCCTATTCTTTTGCACCGTCCGTTGAGGTGGAGACCACATGTCCCTAGATTCCGCGCTCAAACTTGCTAGGCTTCTAGCGACCTCTAGCTGACAGAAAATATTACATAGTACACCAGTGGTTTTTGTAGCAGAATTATAGTTAATTTGTGGTTACCATGGAATAACTACAATAACCATTTTTTATTTATTTTTTATTCGTAGTAAAGCCATTGTTAATTTTCGTAAGGGCTGCTGGCGTTCTGGAGTATTAAATCAATGTTTGCAATATGATGAACGGCATTTAGCAGCCTCCCTTAGCTATGCCTTTCTTCTTTTTGTGAAATCATTGTTTTTTGTCTACCAAGTGTGCTAACAACAGCAAATTTGGTGTTTTTCATATTATATAATATCTGGTAAAATAATTTGATTAGACAAAAATTCAGATTGTCTTCCAAGAACATGAATGTTTTGTACAAGTTGTTAGCATACAAAATACAAAAACAAACTATCAAATTACTAATTCAGCTGCCCAACCATTGTCTGTATGTGGATTATAGTGCATCTGCCTGTCAATGGGACGAACTTCTGGAACTGTCATCTCCACACACTCTTCTGAGCATGGACAGACTGAGTGAGCAAGCAGGAAAACACAGGGCGAATTAACGGAATTAGTGGATCTTTAGCGGAGCGATAACCGAATTATGATTCGGATCGCGTGTCAAACCGCCAAACTGCTGAAGTCACGTGACTTTGGCGCTCTGAACCGCTGATTCGACACAAGATTCATAACGCTCCGAAGCTTCCTGAAGCAGTGTTTTGAAATCGGCCATCACTAAATAAGTCGTTATTTTGTTTTTTTGGCGCACCAAAAATATTCTCGTGGCTTTATAATATTAATATTGAGCCACTGTACTCACATGAACTGATTTAAATATGTTTTTAGTACATTAATGGATCTTGAGAGAGGAAATGTCATTGCTGGCTATGGAGGCCTCACTGAGCCATCGGATTTCAACAAAAATATCTTAATTTGTGTTCTGAAGATGAACAAAGGTCTTACGGGTGTGGAACAACATGAGGGTGAGTAATTAATGACATTATTTTCATTTTTGGGTGAACTAACCCTTTAATAGCATGGTAAATAAAATATAAAAAATATATGCTGTATACATATAATGTGTATGTGTCGAAGAGAGTACGGTAAAACAGTACGATTTTCACCCATAATTTCAAAGTGAAGCTAATGACATAGCTCTGATCTCTGTGAATTCAGTCAGAGATAATGATAACTTTAGCCACATTACCCGTACAGCGTGCTAACAAGCACATTCACAAAGGCAATTTGCACAGATTCACAAAATATAATGTGCGGTGCTTACATGTTCTGAATTTGAACTTGGACAAACAGTTGGTATTGATCCATCTTTGAGAATTCGACTCACCACCATTGGCTAAAAAAGCATAATGGCTAATACTAATGCTGTGGCTTTTTTTTTTTTTTTTGGAATGGATGTCAAGAGAAAAATGGATGTCAGTGGAACAGAGGCTTCAGCACACTGAATAAAGCTTATCATTTAAAGGTGACCTATAATTCCCCTTTTCACAAGATGTAATATAAGACTCAGGTGTCCCCAGAATGTGTCTGTGAAATTTCAAGATTTTTTATTGTACCACGTTTTAACTGCCTATTTTTGGGTGGAAAATGCACTGATTTGGTGTGTGTACCTTTAAATGCAAATAAGCTTGTGCTCCCCCCACGCTGTTGACATCACCCATATATGTGACATCACAACCTTTGACCCCGCCCCCACTCACTCGTCACTCTGAATTGTGTTAGTGGGTCGCACATACGGGTTCTGTTATATAAAATGGTTGAATTCATTATAGTCGCCTTCATGTATTGTTTTACATTACATTATGATGCTTTATCATTAATGTATTCAATTATAAAAATGCCAAAATGTGTCTATTAGGGGTAGAGTTAGTTTATTTAAAGGGATAGTTTACCCAAAAATGAAAAATCTGTCATCATTTACTCACCCTCATGTTGTTCCAAACCTGTATGAGTTTCTTTCTTTTGCTGAACACAAAAGAAGATATTTTAAAAAATGTTGGTAACCACCAGAGTTGACGGTAGGCTAGATATTGACTTCTTCCCCTACTAGTCAATTAACTGTCTGGTTACCAACATTCTTCAAAACATCTTCTTTTGTGTTCAACAGAAGAAAGAAACTCATGGTTTGGAACTCGAGGGTGAGTAAATGATGACAGAATTTTTATTTTTGGGTGAACTATCCCTTTAAGAACATTAGAAGCATTAAAAGGCCATGATATAAAACATGAGGAATGTGTGGATTTTCTATTATTATTTTAGGGTTACAAATAATGTGAACGAGGCTATGGGAGAGAAAGTGTATTTTGTTATTCTGTTATTGTGTTTGTCCTGATTCTCCGTCTTTCCATCACTAACTACTCACAACTAAGTATCAAAAGACAATAATTTAGCTTATTACCCAGAGATTACATTTATTTGTTTTTTAATGAAAGCTCTCTTCACAGAAGGAAACTCCAGCATCTGCTGTCGTGTATCTACTGACACCTACTGGATACAAACATGTCTAAATCTATTGTATATTTCTTCTATAAAGGTAGAGACCACAGCAAATGTTGCAAACGTCTCCATCTGCTCTAACAGTAAAACAAATAAACCCACTATTATATTAGGGTACGTTTCAATAATGACTCCCTAAAAGACACTGCAGACTCCATGTCAATCATTCAGTCCCTCAGCATCTAAACCCAAGAGTTTGCTACCTGACAGAAACTCTCTGACTCCATCCAGTCTGTTTTTATTGTTATTTTTATTTCTTATGTATTTGTTTCCTTTTCATGTAAAGCACTTTGAATTATCATTGTGTATGAAATGTGCTATAAACATAAACTTGCCTCGCCTTGCCTAAATATTGATCAACTGCATCATCATAATCTGTTAACCCTCTGGTGCCAATATTTATGGTAATTTAGGGAATTTTATGATACTTTATATTTATACTTATATTTTATATAATTTTTATGGAATAGTTATGATCCATTTATTACCTGTTAATTGCTTTTTTTAAACATGAAAATTAAATTTCCAACCAATAGACCCTTTTCACATTTCTGGGTTTCTCAGAAGCAGAAGTCATCATAGTTGGGTAAACTTTTACAGCTGTGAATGAGAGAATACATTAAATATATTTTTTTGTGTTTCCATTTGCACAAATAACAAAAGAAAAACTCTAGCGTTTTCACAACTTTCAAAAAGATGAAAAATTTGATGCAAAGGTAATAATACTAAGTATATTATTATAAATGTACATACATTTAAAAAAAATTAACATATAAAAAAACTTTGCAGGATTTATGATATTGATGACTGGCAAATCTTGAATGCTTTGGAGACTTAAGTTTGGTCTCTTTTTACAGAAGATTATTGCTGAAGATAAAAAAAAGGTAAAAAAGTGAACAAAAAGTTATAGAATTTTACATTTATTATTATGAAAAATGCACTATTTTCAATTTTTCTATGAAATATATATTTTCCATAACATTGTTTACTCTAAAACTGTGAGAAAATCAAGGCCATAAATCTAAACAAGTTGTTTTCCAAATTTGAGGTTGATATCTCAAAAAATGAGCTTTCAGTAAGATTTTTGTTTGGGTGCAGTACCAAACACTTCCACTAGATGAAATTCGCTCGCTTCCCATTCGTCATGTGGTCATTTTTGACCGCGAACATTCATGTGTTAATTATTTTCAGGATCATTTAAACTTTTCAAATCATGTCCATGATTTTTTTCACATAGCAAGTGCCAAAACCTTTACCAAGTTTCGGGTACCATTACAATGAAGTAAAAGATTATTAAAATAATAATAATAATAATAATAATAAAATTAAAAAATGTAGTCAAAAATGACCAAACCCAAGAGCACAAGAGGGTTAAATGGTTTTTGTAAGGCATATATGATGGATTGAGGGCAAAGCCACATTTGATTAAAAAGTCTAATATTTATAGTTAGGAAAAAAAAAAATACATTTAAATGCAAATTAATAATTGTCTTTTGAGAGGAAACCTCTCCAGTGAGAAACATTTGGTTTTCTGTGACACACAATGCATTGATGTTGCAAATTTTGCCTTTTATTAATGTTAATTGTTCTACACACTTATTTAGTGTCTACAATCTGTGTCAAAACTATAATAATGTGATGATAGTCTGAATATAGGCATATTTAGGCTAATTATTGTTATATTAGCCACACTTCAAAACATTTTCCACCATAACCAAAGCACAGCGTGTTGTTAAGAATAACTTAAAACTGGTGGAATTGTTAAAAAACACACAGAATGGACAAACAGGAATCTCTGGCTCTCAGGAGGAGTCGCTGTATGAATCTCTGTCCTCACAGCTTCATTTGAGCTGCTCTGCTCAGGCGGATCTGTGTCTGTAGATGAAGGACGTGATGCTGTAGTTCATCCTCATCCATTTGACATGAGAGAGGACCAAAGGCACACAATCACATCATGGCGTCACAAAAACGTAAGTACACATATATTGCTTTTTGCTATTTGATGCATTAAAACTGAGCATGAACTGGTGATATCAAATGTCTGACTGTGTAAAAGATGACACATATTTAGTCTACACATCAAGTGTCTTCATCCTGTTACTCCTGTCTATAGATGCCAAACAACATTTCTGCCTTTTCATTATACAATAAATCCCTGATTAGGCTCATTTGATTAGTTAATGACATTTTTTATACAGTAGTGTGGAGTAACATCAGGCTCAAAGTTCAGATTTTTTTTTATAGATGTCACTATAAAATATATTGTAAAGTTATTTTTATGCAACTTGTATCTTTAATACTAGTAATAATCTGTATGAAATGGTTAATGAGTTACTAATGAATGTGTCATGCCATGAAACTGAATGTATTTCTGTGTGAAATTGTCTGCTGATGTTTTTAGGGTGTCAGTTCATGAGGGCGACATGAGCTGCAGAAGAAAACAACCTGATCTCTTCACCTCGGAAAACACAGGAAAGCCACAGAAAGACAGTCTGTTCGCTCTTCGAGTCGTCTTTCTGGATGATAGCGAGCATGTTTTTGAGATGGAGGTGAGGCGATCCTTTGATTCTCAGCAGAGAGAGTTAAAGTCACATGTTGAAACAGCATGCAGGGCAACTCCATTATTTTGTGCCGTATGCTGAGGGGCATTTATTGCATCTTTTGAGTGGGACAATAAGTCACGAAAGTGTGTGTGTGTCGTTCTGTTGAGTGAGTGAATGCCAGGACAGTTTGGCTTAAGGGTTTGGAGAGAAAATGTATGTCAGCATCCCAATTTTTCTGTGCACGCTTGAGTGTCTCACCAAAAGACACTCCGTATCCCTCATCATGTTATAAATCTTCACAGGAATAACATACATCTCACTAATGTGCATTCAGAGGTTAGTTGTTAGTCTCACAAGATTTTGACAAATAATATTAACATTTCACATTTGTTGTTGCTTTTATTTTTCTAAATTATCATTTAACGTTGGCTGATATCATGTATGAATACTAAATACCAGTATTATTACTATTATGCATTTCTTTTGATATGCCTTTGATTTATTTTTTAGCAAAGGGTGCTGGGAAAGGATTTCTTCAACGCAGTATGTGGACACCTTAAACTTGTGGAAAAGGAATACTTCGGGCTGGAATTTCGACATCATTGTGGCAGTTTTGTAAGTGCTTATTTTTGGTAGATATGTATTTCTTGATTTTGAGACACTAACATATTATATAAACTCAGATATTGCTGTTAATATGGTTTGACCTGAAGTCATTTTCTTCATAGGTTTGGCTGGAACTGCTTAAACCTCTTGCAAAACAAATTAAAAGTAAGTAAATATGATAAATAATAAACAACCCTTATGTAATGTTTTGCCATGTTGTTCATAATATGTTGCGCATACAAATAGTTGTATATTTATGTTAATTTATTATTTATATATATTTTTATATATAGGTTATTGTATTGTTTTAGGCCTTGTTTTACTAATTAAGTTAGTATTTTTGATGCTTTATTTAATAACAAATCCAGTTGAATCTTATTCAATAACAGTTGTGTGGATTATTTGTAGGTGTACTTATATGCACAGAAAAACTGCACAAGTAATTTCCATCGAATGCACGTGTACGCAGATGTATTTGTTCTCTGGTCCAGCAACCGGTCAGAGATCGCAGCAATTAGCAAACAACAACGATCCTACAGTCCAATCCAATAAAAACATTTTTTCTTGTTTGCAATGCCATTTCACTCGGATATATGTCACAATAGGGAAAAAATATGATCGCAACTTCTGTTTTATGCCAACTTTATTGAATTTGAACAAACTATGCTGAAATAAGCAAAACATTAACAACACTTACATAAAAGCATGCTGTTTATCAGACCTGTCAATCAGAAGTGTGCAGAAGTTGTGTTCGTTAGAGGCTCTCGGCATGTTTTCAACATTATAATTGTTGGCTGGTAGAAAGAAAATAAAAAAGTTGCATTTTATTTCAAATAAAAATAAGACAAAGGCCTGGTTTCACAGACATTAGGCCTTCGTTCAGTTAAGACATTTACACATAAATGGTAGCTTTAATAAATGCACCCTAGAAAGAACATCACTGGTGTATATCTTGAGACAAAACAATGAGACTGACATATTTTAAGATATATCAGTGCAAGTTGCTTGCAGTTTCAGCTCAAACATGCAGTTTAGTGTGAGACTATCTTAAGCCTTGTCTGTGAAACCAGAGGAAAGGCCGATTCGCAAACATGGAACACACACGAAAACAACAAGAGGTGAAGATTACACAAACCAGTCATATCCAGTCATAACCGATGATATCCAATCATAGCACGATGGAAGCGTTGCCTCCTCTCACATGACTTTCCATCATTCATTCTCAATTACCCCCACTAAACCCAGCGCACGCTTTAGGGGGTCTATTAAAAGTCAATGGGATCAAGGGAGGCACTGCCACTGTAACTTCACCTGCAGGTGTCGCTGTATAAGCATTACTTATAAAAATGAGTGACTTTTACACTTGTTCACATTTTGTATCCTACAATTCTGACTTCTTTTCTCAGAATTGTGAGATATAAACTCGCAATTATTCCATGGCGGAAACAAGTTTCCATAATAATATCCTCTCATTTGCTGGCAGCGCACACACCAACACAGGCTGCATTTCCCAACAATTCACTTTATAACTTTATACCTAAAATACGGCACATAACATTCATTTCTAAAGCCACCAAGTATGTGATTTTACAGGGTCATGTGATTTCAGTTGGTTCTACATTTTGTGTGAAAACGTGAATAGGTTATAATAGATTTTACCCACAAATACGGCATAAGGTGTTTACAGTTAGTGAATGAGAATTGTTATTTTTCTGTCATTTTCTGTCTGAACTTCTGTCATTTACAGTACAAACAAAACATGATATTCTCCTCTTCTTAAAACAGGAAGAAATGGTGTGACCTTCCGCTTCATAGTGAAGTTTTTCCCACCAGACCCAGGACAGCTGCAGAGAGAGCTAACCAGGTGCCACACACACACACACACACACACACACACACACTACATGACACAACACAACACAACACAACACAACAGACAAACATCATCTTCTGGTCTCCTGCAGGTATCTGTTCGCACTGCAGATCAAACAGGATCTGTCCAACGGCAGTCTGACCTGTAACGATAACAGTGCTGCTTTACTGGTTTCCTATCTTCTGCAGGGTATGTAGAGTTTCTCCTGTAGCTTGGCTTTGATATGTGTGAGTGTGTGTGTCTGAAATAATGCCTGTGTGTTTCTGCAGCAGAGATCGGGGACTATGTAGAAGAGCTGGACAAGCAGCATTTGGAAAACAAGAGGTACATCCCAAACCAGGAGTGCCTCCACAGAAAGATCACACGCTTCCATAAGAGACACAGGTAATGTTGTGTGAACAGACTTTTAGACACACACACTGCGAAGAGGTTTTGGAAGCACTTTACTTGAGGACTTTATGTGTAATGCATTATAAAGATTTTCATAAATAATTGTAACTAAATTTCAAATGCATTATATCTGTAATTTCCTTGTTACAGGAATGAAATTGGTTTTGTTTTAATGCATTATATTTCTTGTGAAATGCTGAATAGATGTATTATAATGTTTTACAACTGTGGTTATAATGAGAACATATTACGATGCATTACAAGGTATGATTAGTGTATTAAATATATAAAGGCTTAAAGTGTTACCAAGATTTTTTTCTCGCTATCTGCCAATAATATGTCTTAGTAAGGTGATATTTAAATGTTTAAATCATCAAAACTCTATAGTTTTTATTGTGGGGGCAAAACAAAACCGGCTACTATAGTTGTATCTGTAATTTCACAGTATTTTACGTTTATTCAGTACACTTCCACAGTGTTCATTACATTTAATGTTTGTTAGTTTTCACATACAGAGGGATGAGTGGAAATCATTTTCTGTGGTACAGTAACTCACACTTTGTCTCAGATTCTGACCTAACATACTTAAACCTTAAAATCAACACAGAGAAACGATAAACCCCTGTATTGTCCTGTGCTGCAGAGGTCAATCCCCAGCTCAAGCGGACAGTCAGCTGCTCGAGGTCGCCCGAAAACTGGACATGTACGGCATCCGACCTCACGCAGCCAGCGATGGAGAAGACATGAGGATCAATCTGGCTGTCACTCACTCTGGAGTGCTGGTTTTCCAGGTATAGGCTATATAAATAATAATAAAAAATAATAATAAGGCCATTACAGAATATCGGCAGTTTTGTTATTTTCACATTGAACAAACTTGTTAACTACTGTCTTCTATGCTTTTATTTTAGGGAAATACCAAAATAAACTCTTTCAGCTGGGCCAATATTCGTAAGCTCAGCTTCAAGAGAAAACACTTTTTGATAAAACTTCATGCACCGATTGTGGTAATTATTGTTGTTCTATTTTCAAAAAATGAAAATCTGAAAACTATTCAGCAAAATATCCATTGCCGTTTCTGTGACTTCAAATTTGCAAAAGTTTTTGTCATCGTTTCTGCTCAGGCGTCCTGTAAGGACACTGTAGAATTTGCCATGGCCAGTCGTGATGTTTGTAAGGCCTTCTGGAAGATGTGTGTGGAGTACCATGCCTTCTTCCGTCTGTCTGAGGAGCCGAAGGGCAAACAGAAATCGCTCCTCTACAGCAGGGGATCTTGCTTTAGATACAGGTAGATAACATTACAATACTATGATATATTGACATTTAAAGGATTAGTTCACTTCAGAATTGTCCCGATAATTTACTCACCTCCATGTCTTCCAAGATGTTCATGTCTTTCTTTCTTCAGTCAAAAAGAAATTAAGGAAAACATTCCAGGATTTTTCTCCATATAGTGGACTTCACTGGGGTTCAACGGGTTGAAGGTCCAAATGTCAGTTTCAGTGCAGCTTCAAAGAGCTCTACATGATCCCAGATGAGGAATAAGAGTCTTATCTAGAGAAACCATCGGTCATTTTCTAAAAAAATTATAATTTATATACTTTATAACCACAAAAGCTTGTTTTGCACTGCTCTGTGATGAGCCACACATTACATAATCACGTTGGAAAGGTCACACGTGACGTAGGCTGAAGTACCACAGTAGGGCAAAAAACTCCATCTCAGTTTCTCCTCCAACTTCAAAATCGTCCGACATCGTTGTTTTACCTTTTTTTGTAAAGGCTGTTTGACTTAGTCTTTACATGTTCGCTGTAAACACTGGATCGGTACTTTAGGCTACATCACATGTGACCTTTCCAACATGATTACGTAATGCGTGGAGCATCGCAGAGCAGTGCAAGATGAGAATTTGTGGTTAAAAAGTATATAATTTTTTATTTTTAGAAAATGACCAATGGTTTCTCTCGATAAGACTCTTATTCCTCGTCTGGGATCATGTAGAGCTCTTTGAAGCTGCACTGAAACTGACATTTGGACCTTCAACCCGTTGAACCCCAGTGAAGTCCACTATATGGAGAAAAATCCTGGAATGTTTTCCTCAAAAACCTTCATTTCTTTTAGAGTGAAGAAAGAAAGACATGAACATCTTGAATCATGGAAATGATGAAGGCAGATTGAGCACTTCTGTTTATTAGCCAATCATTTACAGATGTTGGACAATATCAAGAGTCTTATAATGCACAAATATCAAACCAATTAATCAGAATGATTTGGGATTAAAGAAAAATTACTCAATTTGCCACCAACAGTGGAAGAACTCAAAAGCAGCTGTTGGACTTTGCGAAGAAATCTGAGAAAAACTTACCTTTTAAGAGGTGAGAAGTGTCTAAAACAGTTTTAAAACCTCATATTTCTGTAAAAAGTGCCTATGTTTAAAATAATGCGTTGTTCTGTTTCCTTCAGAAGGTACGGTAAAGACAGACAATGCAGATCCTCGCCTGACCTGCTGACTGATGTTTCCAAGCAGGTACATAAAGTATATTAATAAAGCTGGCAGGTGTTACTCATTTTCTGACACAAGGCAAACTCTCCTCAACACAAGGGTATTTAAATGCCCCACGGATCAACTAAACAAAACACACATTTAAACAAAGCACTATCCTATCCATGTACTCTTCTGTCGTTCTTGTCGGTGTCGTAGCAGTTCTGGCATTATTTCTCTCACATGTATGTTTGCATTTGCTCTAGATCGAAAACACAGAGTTCATTTGCTGCAAGGAGATGGTGGACGAGTACCTATATTTGATATATTACTAACCACATATAAGTTATTCTTAATTTTACTTTATATAAATCAGTAAAGATTTCACAGCAAAAAGACGTGAACCATAAACGTGAAGGTGGACGTTTGTACAGTTATACTAAAAGACTTTTACTTGCTAAAAAGTCTAAACTATTAATCAGACAACAGAAGGGATGGAGGAGATTGTGTGTGAAAGGTTTATCAGCAAAGTTTTGATCATGTTGATCATTTAGAGGACTTTTGGCTTTTTACCGGAAAAGAAACCATTCACACCAAAATACTGGTAAATTTCATTTCAGAACTTCATTCGAGGAAAAGCGTTTTAGTTTTACTATCAGTTTTCACTATCGTTGCTCACGGCAGAAGTTGAAAATTTTTTTAACTTTACAAACTCCAATGCAGACATCAGCCAATCAGATCACCTTATGCAAATACCCTAGTGCAGATGCTAGCCAATTGCATTCATGCAACACCGAAAAGTAATGTGATTGGCTGTTTTCACTATGATGCCTCCGCCAAGCATTGACGCCAACGCCCCGTGTGAATGCAGCATAAGGGGATGATCAAACAGAACATGTTTTTGCTCTTGAGACAGGAGACACTCATAATAGTATTAAACTGCAGAGAAATTAATGTAAAAATAAGGCTGGATCTTAAAACTGAC
This sequence comes from Ancherythroculter nigrocauda, assembly GCA_036281575.1. Classification (NCBI taxonomy): domain Eukaryota; kingdom Metazoa; phylum Chordata; class Actinopteri; order Cypriniformes; family Xenocyprididae; genus Ancherythroculter; species Ancherythroculter nigrocauda. Next base: position 3,266,915 of record VTFQ01000017.1, read on the forward strand.
ACATTGAAAAAGCTGCAAGATGTGGCGCAACGGTCAAAGATGTCATCTAGTGCATATTTACATAGAAAACTATTAAAAAGCAGCGGAGCTTACTGTAAACAGCACAGAGTAATGACGTCATCAACATAAAAGCTTTATGATTGGCCCAAAGCAGACTTCTAAAGCCCTGGGTATACTTCGTTTTCTAACGCATACTCCAGTGCACGCGCACAGTCGTACACGCAGCCTTGCAAGAATGCTTCATTTGACTCATACACATACACAGGTGTTCGACGTATGCACAGTTTTAAGCAATCAAATGTTGGGACATTTTTTAAATTTGAATAAAATGAAAACTAAAAGACTTTCAAATCACATGGGCCAATATTTTATTCACAATAGAACATAGATAGCATAAAAGTCTAAACAGAGAAATTATACACTTTTTTCCACTAAATGAGCTAATTTCAAATTTAATGCCTGCTACAGGTCTCAAAAAAGTTGGCACGGGCTAACAAATGGCTGAAAAAGCAAGAAATTAAAAAAAAAAAACATTCAACTGGGAGAACATCTAGCAACTGATTAATGATTAGCTATAAAAGGGATGTCTTAGAGAGGCAGAGTCTCTCAGAAGTAAAGATGGGCAGAGCTGTGAAAGAGTGCGTTAAAAGATTGTGGAATACTTTAAAAACAGTGTTCCTCAACGTCAAATTGCAAAGGCTTTGCAAATCTCATAATTTACAGTGTATAACATCATCAAAAGATTCAGAGAAACTGGAGAAATCTCTGTGTTCGTAAAGGACAAGGCTGAAGACCTTTATTGGATGCCCGTGGTCTTCGGGCCCTCAGACGACACTGCATCTCTCATCAGCATGATTGTGTCAATGACATTACTAAATGGGCCCAGGAATACTTCCAGAAACCACTGTCGGTAAACACAATCCGCTGTGCCATCTGCAGATGCCAACTAAAGCTCTATCATGCAAAAAGGAAGCCATATGTGAACATGGTCCAAAAGCACCGTTGTGTCCTGTGGGCCAAGGCTTGAGTCCAAATTTGACATTCTTGTTGGAAATCACGGACGCCGTGTCCTCCAGGCTAAAGAGGAGGCAGACCTTTCAGTGTGTTATCAGCATTCAGTTCAAAGCCAGCATCTCTGATGGTATGGAGGTGCATAAGTGCATACGGCATGGGCAGCTTGCATGTTTTGGAAGGCACTATGAATGCTGAAAGGTATATAAAGGTTTTAGAGCAACATATGCTCCCCTCCAGACGACGTCTATTTCAGGGAAGGCCTTGTGTATTTCAGAAGGACAATGCAAATTCACATACTGCAGCTATTACAACAGCATGGCTTCGTCGTAGAAGAGTCAGGGTGTTGAATTGGTCTGCCTGCAGTCCAGATCTTTCACTTATAGCGAAAAATACATCAAAGATGACCATGAACTCTTCAGCAGCTGGAAATCTCAAAACTTCAACACCAAAACTCCAGAAACTCATAACTTCGATGCCCAGACGTCTTCAAACTGTTTTGAAAAGAAGAGGAGATGCTACACCATGGTGAACAGTCCTAACTATTTTGAGACCTGTAGCAGGCTTCAAATTTGAAATTAGCTCATTTTGTGCTTAAAATTGTAAAATTTCTCAGTTTTTTTGTTATGTTATCTATGTTCTATTGTGAATAAAATATTGGCTCATGTGATTGGAAAGTCTTTTAGTTTTCATTTTATTCAAATTTAAAAAATGTCCCGACATTTCCAGAATTGGGGTTGTACAACCCATGTAAACATCTTTGTATTCTTTCATGCTAGAGTTGTACAAATGAGGGTACTTTCTAACCTTTTCACACAACCTCTCGTCTATATAGGCCTCCATTGTCACTGTAGCTTGCATGTGTTCCGGTCTGTTTTGTTTATGCAGGTTTTCTTTGACTACCTTATGAATTGACGCCCCCAGGGCACAGTTGCCACCTTGTGGATAAATTACTACAAAAAAATGAAATGCGCATGTGCGACCTGTGTGTAGAAAGTACACTCAGTTACAAAAATTTGGCGGTGCATGTACAGTACGCTCATACTCTTTTGATGATAAATTCGCGTCACGCGCACTGACCCTCGTGTACACGTAAAAAGTGAAGTATACATCAATGTATTCTGACTTTGTATATGCTCACAGAGGTAATCTTCATGCTCCGTTCACACAGCGTCATACCGGTAATTTACCCATAATGTTACAACTTCCCTTACTAGTAAATTGCCAGACACACACATGATCTCTTACCAGTAATTTACCAGTAAAGACTGTATGTATGTGTGGAAGGAGCTATTGATAAAATAGCGTTGCATTTGCGTTCTGACTGTGTTGCAGGCATACGAGCAGTCGTGTGGTTTTCCTCATGCGGGTTGCGCTCCGGGCGGGAAGCGGAGTCAGTCGGCCGTGGAGGTTCTCGTCTCATCCGAGTTCGAGGATTCTCAGGCGTCTTCCCTTCAGCCCTTCCACTCGGAGGCAGACGCAGGGCCTGATGTACAGCAGGTGCACAGGAGCAACCGGAGAGCCCGGTGCAGATGCTGCGCTTCACAGCGCGAACGTCCCAACAGACGGCAGCTGTTGCTGCTTTACCCAAACCACCCTCACACCTGCCTGCACCTTCATCCGGTACCTCTGGTGCCGGTGTGTCCGCTGAGTGCTTCGTTTGCTCTGGATCACTCTTGTGCTCCAGTCCTGCTGCCGTGCTGCAGTCACACCGCTCATCAGCAATCGCCCATGTGCTTTCTAGACGACGCTGTGCGCTCTTCCAGCTTCTCCGGATCCTCGTATGGCTCCCCGGCCCTTATAAACTGGCAGCAGTATCCTGGCGTCGGTTGGTCTACGGTGCTCGGAGCAGCGCCAGGCTTTTACTTAGCGGGTAGCTTTGGAGACAGAGATTGCAAAGACTTTGACAGGGAAGAGTTAGGCCACTTCAGTGACGACTGCAGCTACCAAACGGGACTTCCTCGCCGCTCGTACAGCCAGTCTGACATGAAGATGTTATGTGAGCCTGCCGAATTTCGACCACTGGGTCACTATCCTCACCTTTCTCGACGGCAAGGCCTCTCACGGCCTACGTACCTGCCGCTGCACTCGTCTCTCCTGCCGGAGCGACAGACAGAAGGAAGCCGGTCAGAACTGAGTCACAGTGACTCGGACTCGGATGCCGTTTGTTCGTCCTACTGCCCCGGGCTCAGCCGACTGGTGCGGTCTGGGCCTCTGGCACGCATGCGCATTTCCTCCGGTAGCTTACAGCTGGATGAAGAGGAACATTTGTCTAGTAATGAAGAAGGTACAGCCTCTGCATCAGCTGTCAAAGCTAAACACAAGTCCTGAGATACACAGGGAACATGGACAACTGTGTACTACAACAAAGTCATTCAGTTACACCCAAGCAGGGTTGCCAGTTTTTCACAACAAAACCCGCCCAATTGCTACTCAATACTAGCCCAATCACATTTCAGGGGGGGTCCTCCGGTTCCAGGGGGTAAAATTTGTGTTTTTGGCAGGGTTACCCTGGCAAAATTCACATTCCAGGGGTTAAATATGTTATTTGGGGTCGATTCAACCCACGGACATGAAAAACAACCAGTGGCAACAGTGTTAAAGTAGCCCAATTCCGCGGGAAAGCCACGGACTGCACCAAAGTGTGCTGCACAAGTCCGGAAAAGTTAAGCCAAAGCATTTCGATCACCCCCTGGTGGCTGGCTGCAGTATCGAATGGGACATGAGCCAAACTTCCAAAGATTCTTTCTGTCGTTTTAGGTAGTTCTTATGACATAGATGTATGTTCAAGTGTTCGTTTTCCCAATAAGTTTGGTTTTAGTTAGTTATTAGATGCTATAAGAGTCTGCGGGAGTGGGAGTGTGGGCGGGACCTTGATGCCGTGGCTCCAAATGACGTAATCAGCAACGACTGTTACTGGGATATTTTGGCTTCATTTTTCCATAGTGGAAGGAATCAGAGCAGCAATGTTCTTTTTTTTCAGTCTGGTACCATCTGTAGCCAACTGCATTAGCCATATTATAACCCTGTAAAGTCTGACATATGAAATCTAATAGTCAGGAAAACAGTAGTGGCCAAAAATGACATCTTTAACCTTTTCTCAAATATTACTGACAATTTGTCAATTGTTTTATTTGTGAGAACGCAATGAAACATAAGAAATTGGCCAGGTTGTTGTACAAAGAAATTATGAACAAGAAAAACAAGAGAGAACCAACAAAATATTAATAACTATGTTGTAGTTGATGTATGCTTTTTCCTGTCAGCTTTTTGTTTTTCTATGCATTTTTTCTTTTGCATAGTAAAATAAAACCTGTAGCTGTAGATTCTTGTTTTTGCCAAATATTTGTTTTAGATAAATGCTTCAATCAAATTTAGTGTTTTGTTTTTCTTTCATATTTAAAAAATCTAAAAAAATTTCTTCATAATTTGATGGTATAATCGAACTTGTAGGGTCATTAAAAACAAATATCCCCTCTGGACATCACTTTTGGCCACTAATTTTATTCAGAGGCTCAAACTGAGCAAAAATATGCAATATGGTGCAGTTGCTGATATTTATATGGACAAAAAAACATTAAATTCTGATAGCTTGTGATGTAAAATTATACATAGCTCTATATCTCCCAATAATATATTTAGTAAGATGATATTTAAATTCTCTGTAGTTTTTATTGTGGGGGGGAAAAGATACAGTGATGATTGAGAGATATTAAGCGTTCCTCAAAAGCCTGATCATATTCAGCATTTTAACATGATTTTTAAAAAAAATAATTTATACAACCCGCATTCCAGAAATGTTGGGACGTTTTTTAAATTTGAATAAAATGAAAACTAAAAGAATTTCAAATCACATGAGCCAATATTGTATTCACAATAGAACATAGATAATATAACAAATGTTTAAACTGAGAAATTTTATACTTTTATCCACTAAATGGGCTCATTTCAAATTTGATGCCTGCTACAGGTCTCAAAAAAGTTGGCACGGGGGCAACAAATGGCTGAAAAAGCAAGAAATTTTGAAAAGATTCAGCTGGGAGAACATCTAGCAACTAATTAAGTTAATTGATATCAGGTCTGTAAGGTCTATAAAAGGTATGTATTAGAGAGGCAGAGTATCTCAGAGCTGTGAAAGAGTGCGTTAAAAGATTGTGGAATACTTTAAAAAATGTGTTCCTCAATGTTAAATTGCAAAGGCTTTGCAAATCTCATCATCTACCGTGCATAACATCATCAAAGATTCAGAGAAACTGGAGAAATCTCTGTGCGTAAGGGACAAGGCCGAAGACCTTTATTGGATTCCCGTGGTCTTCTGGCCCTCAGACGACACTGCATCTCTCATCAGCATGATTGTGTCAATGACATTACTAAATAGGCTCAGGAATACTTCCAGAAACCACTGTCGGTAAACACAATCCGCCGTGCCATCTGCAGATGCCAACTAAAGCTCTATCATGCAAAAAGAAAGCCATATATGAACATGGTCCAGAAGCGCTGTTGTGTCCTGTGGGCCAAGGCTCATTTAAAATGGACTGTTTCAAAGTGGAAAAGTGTTCTATGGTCAGACGAATCCAAATTTGACATTCTTGTTGGAAATCACGGACGCCGTGTCCTCCAGGCTAAAGAGGAGGGAGACCTTCCAGCGTGTTATCAGCGTTCAGGTCAAAGCCAGCATCTCTGATGGTATGGGGGTGCATAAGTGCATATGGTATGGGCAGCTTGCATGTGTTGTAAGGCACTATGAATGCTGAAAGGTATATAAAGGTTTTAGAGCAACATTAAATGAAAAATATGTCAAAGACGACCACAAACTCTTCAGCAGCTGGAAACCTATATCAGGTAAGAATGGGACTAAATACCAAAACTCCAGAAACTCATAACCTCGATGCCCTGACGTCTTCAAACTTTTTTGAAAAGGAGATGCTACACCATGGTAAACATGCCCCCGTCCCAACTATTTGGAGACCTGTAGCAGGCATCAAATTTGAAATGAGCTCATTTTGTGCATAAAATTGTAAAATTTCTCAGTTTAAACATTTGTTATGTTATCTATGTTCTATTGTGAATAAAATATTGGCTTGTGTGATTGGAAAGTCTTTTAGTTTTCAATTTATTCAAATTTAAAAAACGTCCCAACATTTCCGGAATTCGGGTTGTAGATAATCAAGTAAACTTAAGTTGCTTCAGTCCAGTATATATTACTAACAATATTTAAGTTAATCTTAGGTTTACTTAATAAAAATCAGTAAAATAAATATGATCTATTGGACATGCTGTGTGATTTCATCATTTTAAACAGTATTGACAATGGTAAAGTGTGCAACAAGTCTGAAATTTTGTTATCAAGAGGGAAAAAAAAACACACACACTGAAATGTCATAACTTAAATCTTTATTTGCCACACCAAACAAAAACTAATTTGTAACAGTTGAAGTCAAAAAAGAGAAAAAAAAAAAAAAAAAAGAGATGAGAACAGCATCTGTATGATACAGCCTAGAAAGATTTCTGTCTGGCGTCTTTAAATTTACAAAAGCTCTGGTGAAGAAATGTACAAAACCTAGCTTCTGCATCTACACTTCTATAAAGAAATATACAAATCTTCTACTAAACACCTTTATTATTGCTCTAAAATCTTCCAGCAGTCTGGCACCGTGTGAAAACGTCGTCTTAAAGCTGTTCGAGAAGACAATGACATCATATACATAAAAAGGTGATGTTTAGGCACAATGGGATGCAACGTTGGCACAGTCTCTCCAAGCCAACGGGAGCAAACAACGACATGACCACCGCACCCGCAATGGCACCCTTGTGTTTCTATACAAGCTTGGCGAAAAAAAGAAAGAAAAATCCCTCATTGCAGGAGATTATATAAAACATAAAGAAGGATTTGCATTGAGCATGAACTCTATACTGCTGACTAGCATGGACTTGCTGTCACTTTGGGTAGCTTAAATGCATCAGTTAACGTGTAGAAACGTCCCCATCGGTTAAAGAAGCAGGATCCCTTGAGATCGACTCAAAGTAAGAGGAATGTCTTTGGAGCAAGAGAGCTCTGAAATTAACAAACAAACAGGCCCACCCCGTACAAAGTGTGTGCAAGTGCATATTTCCTTCAAAAAATACAGTATAACTCTACTCTTGTATAAAAATATTAGCTCAAAAAAAAAAAAAAAAAAAAGACACTAAAAGAGGGCATTACTGAGAAATGAAGGGCAAAATATGTTGATAACAGTCCTGTATATATATATCTATATAAAATTAAAGTTGCCAATTAAAAGAAAAAAATGAAATTCCCTATAGTTATGAGTCAGAAATGGAGGTAGCTTTTGCACAGCAAAACTCCTCTCGTTTTTCTAGCAGTTTAAATCTTGATCTTCATTAACCAGGAGCTGTTCTTGTTTTTTAATGATTGCGTAAATGAGGTATTTCTATTCATTTTGACTGATATGATATGCATGTAATCCCATACAGCAGTTCTGCAATGCTACAATAATAAAGAAATCCCAAACCAAGACGAACAGAAAGGCACTGTTAAACTCCCAAACATATATATATTATTGATCATAGTTTAAAATCTATAATAAAGTAATGGATCGGGACGTCAAATACATATAAATAAATGTGAACCAAAAGATTTCGCTAACGCTCTACTTAACCAGTAAGGATATTTTTGTGTCTTTTCAAAGTAAAATGTTGAATAAAATAACAGTAACACACATCCTTGGGCACCAGCAGAAGACTAATATAAAAGCATGTGGCAAAATTGTATAAATACAGTTGAACACACACTATATTTATATATAATATATATTTCCATTCTTTGGGACAAAAAGAGACGACTTCCTTTTGGTTATGATCAGATAGTGTGCGCGCGTCCGTTCTCTGTACAGGTGTGAGTGTGTTAAGGTGCAGTCATCGGGGCTGACAGCAGATGGAGGTGTTTCCACTAACTCACAGAGAACCTACAGACACAAACACAGGCAGAGATGAGGATCAAAAACTAGCTATAGATCAGTGAATTGGCCAATGCTGAAGAGGTTTGACTGCAATAGAGCATTTTTATAGAAACTGGCAAATAAAATCAATAATTCCAGCATGAACCTGATAAATGAAGGCCTGTTACTAGGTGTGTTCAGTCTTCACATCTGCTTTTTTATTGGTTTTATTTACTTTAAAATAAATTTCTATTTCTAAAAATATTCTCTTTGATTATTTTTATATAGGGTGAATTCAAAAAATGTCCCAATCAACCTTAATTCATATTTGAATTACTGAAATAATGCGGGACTACAATCAAGTCTAGTCTTTTTATGGCAACTGGTGGGCATTACTGCAAATTTATGTGACATTATTGCAAAAACAAGACAAATGTATATGAATATACAAATGTACACTACCAATCAAAAGTTAAGATTTTTTTTATGTTTTGAAAGAAGTCTCTTCTGCTCACCGAGGCTTCATTTATTTTGATACAAACAACAGCAAAAACAGTAGTACTGTGAAATATTATTACAATTTAAAATGTAATCTATTCCTGTGATCAAAGCTGAATTTTCAGCATCATTACTCCTTCAGTGTCACATGATCCTTCAGAAATCATTAAGGGTTTCTGATTATTATCAATGTTGAAAACAGCTGTGGACATTTTTTTTTTCAGGATTATTTGAAGAACAGAAAGTTCAAAAGAACAGCATTTATCTGAAATAGGAAGTTTTTGTAACATTTTAAATGTCTTTACTGTCACTTTTGATTAATTTAATGCATCCTTGATGAATAAAAGTTTTAATTTCCTTAAATTCTTTCCAAAAAACAAACAAAAAAAATCGTACTGACCCCAAACTTTTGAACGGTAGTCGTGTATAATGTTACAAAATCTTTCTATTTCAGATCAACGCTGTTCTTTTGAACTTTGTTCATCAAATAATCCTGAAAAAAAATACACAACGGTTTTCAACATGGATAATGATCATAAATTATTAATCAGCATATCAGAATGATTTCTGAAGGATCATGTGACACTGAAGACTGGAGTAACGATGCTGAAAATTCAGCTTTGATCACAGGAATAAATTACATTTTAAATTGTAAAAATGGTTCACAATATTACTAATTTTGCTGTATTTTGGATCAAATAAATGAAGCCTTGGTGAGCAGAAGAGACTTCTTTTAAAAACATTAAAAAAATCTTACCGGTCAAAAGTATATTCACAAAAGCTGTTATAGGAGCACATCCAGAAAAATGAATGGATCTCTATGGGCCTCTGCTGGACAGACATGGTCATTACAACCAGGCTTCCTACACTTTTTCCATTTCAAAATACCATTCCAAACCTCTCTGTATATTTTCAGACCATATTTAACAAATGGTTCATACAGCATTATTTTAAGCTTTAAAGTTGGTATAAAGTACAGTCATTTGTAAATATTATTTTCACAGGTTTTTTTTTTTTTTTTTAATAGATTATCAAAGTGACATACAAAGCCCCTATATATATATATATATATATATATATATATATATATATATATATATATATATATATATATATATATATATATATATATATAAAATGGCAGAATAATTTTTGGTTTGACTGTGTATGTATGCATGTGTGTGTATATTTTGTATATTTTTTATATATTTTTACTAGTTCATTTATGCAAGTGAGGATAGCAAAATAAACTGTGACATTATAGCCAAAAAATTTTCATACAGTGGACTAGCAGTAAAATTGATAAAAAATTTGGGACCAAAAATTATTCAGACACTTTGACCTGACCATGTTTTGCTTAAGTGTTATCTGACATAATTAAGATGATTTTTTTTTTCTGAGACTGTTTAAATCTGAGATCTTGTCTTATTTTATTACCAATTTTTAAACTATAGTGAATAAACTGTATTAAAGGATTACTCCACTTTTAAATAAACTTTTGCTGATAATTTACTCACCCCTATGTCATCCAAGATGTCCATGTCTTTCTTTCTTCAGTCGAAAAGAAATGAAGGTTTTTGATGTAAACATTCTAGGATTTTTCTCTATATCATTCATTTCAATGGGCACCAAACGGTTGAAGGTCCAAATGTCAGTTTCAGTGCAGCTTCAAAGGGCTTTAAACAACACCAGACGATACCAGACGATGAATAAGGGTCTTATCTAGCGAAACGATTGGTCATTTAAAAAAAAAATTAAAAAGTTAAAGTTTTATAAGCACAAATGCTGGCCTTGCTCTTTTCTCCGATGCGCGTTCGTGACGTCACGTAATACGCAATTACGTTGAAAAGGTCACGGTTGACGTAGGCGGAAGTATCGAGTCAGTGTTTACATTACAAATGTGCGGAAGGAGGATCGTATACACATGTTCAAATGTCTGTGTCAGTTTATTGTTTAACCCTTTGAGCGGTACGTTCCCACATATGGGATGTTTATTTCTGTGCCCCTGGGCGTACAGTTCCACATATGGGATTTAGAATGTTCAGCGACGTCACATAACTGCTAGATTCAAACTAGTGATGGGAAGTTCGGATCATTTTACTGACTCAGACTTTTGAGTCTCGTTCAACAAAATGAACAAATCTTTTTTCGAGTCATTTCGTTCATTTTAGCAAAATGTAATGAAAATGTTACGTGTAACTTCCCCAACACATCTACTACTTATGCAAACGTTGATCCCACTACAAACAATACAAAACTACAATGCTATAAGATTCAGAAATGATTAATTCATTACCTGGGTCTTCAGTTTATGACAGACAGTCCCATGATGCTAAACCAATGCAGTCTGAGCCGGAAAGAGAATTGATTAGTTCTCTTCATGAGTCTTTCGGGTTTTGAGTCGTTCCTTAATCACGTAACAGACCCATACGCTATTTCTGACATTTCTGTCACTGTTTTTGTTACTGTTTCTTGAGGATCTGTGGTGTGTTATTATAAATAAAGCCCTGTTATAAATAAAATATTGATTAATTTATCTTTTTGACTGTCTATCTGTAAATAAACACTAGGCTATATAATAATATAATAATCCAAGCCTACAATACAAAGTATTTATAGCCTAGTTTGTTCATTTTTACTCCAATTTTGAGTTTGCTGTTATAATAATTGCTTTTCCTAGGCAGACTTGACATATTGGTCTAATATAAGAAGATTGCTCAAAAAGGACATAATGACATAAATTAAAAGCAAATAACATTTTGAATTTGAATTATTAATGTTAGTTTAAAACATCAAGGTCATGATAACTTCAGCTTTAACAGTTGTAACACAAACTCAAACAAAACTGGAGAGTTAACGTTATTTACTAATAAATATAATGTGCTTGGGTCACACAGCATAGTGTATGGTATGTCACGTGATTAAGGAACGACTCAAAAACCCGAAAGACTCATAAAAAGAACTAATCAATTCTCTTTCCGGCTCAGAATGCATTGGCTTAGTGTATGGGTCTGTCACGTGATTAAGGAACGACTCAAAACCCGAAAGACTCATGAAATGAACTAATCAATTGAATCATCAGGTGAACTACTTCTAGCAGTACAGAACCTGTAGAATATTGCACATGCGCGACTGAACGAATCACCCCCCGAGACGACTCGTTCTTCCCGAGTCACATTAAAGATTCGTTCAAAATGAACGAATCGTTCAAGAACGACACATCACTAATTCAAACTGTGCTTTCGCGCTCTGGCTGCGAGACGGACGCGCGCTCTCTTGTCATCACAGCTATGCAGTGTTTTCAGCCACATAATGTTTCTTTTAAGGTTTCAGATATTTAAATACGCATAAGCACCATTAAACAATACACTTGGAGTTTATAAAATACACACTGATGTCAGACGTCAGTGGAATCATCAATAAACAGTGAATTCAAATATAATTTGCCGGCATTTATTCATATCAGACACACATAATGGGTCTAAGTAACTATAAAGTTTACTCTCTTATTCTTCCAGTTCACCAGCCACTTACTTGCATATATTTCAGGATAAACTGATGTATTCACCTGCTGTAAATCCGACTGACAGGACTCTGTGAACTGCGGGGCAAACTAAGATGGCGGCGCCCATCTCGCATTTTAGATCAAGATAAAGATCATTTATAAAAGTTTTTAAAAAAAACAAAAACACACTCACTCACACATATTTGAGAATCGGAATATCATATAATTGAAGACATGTAAGCAAGTTTGCGAATATTTTAAATAAAAAAGGAAAAACAAAATAATAGTGATCCATCTCTCATACAGTGTTATTGTGGCTACGTTCAGCGCTCGTGACACGCACGCGTCGCCATGGAAACAATAAGGGCAAACGTTCTAAAATAAGGGTCGCCTTGAAAAAAAAAAAAACTCACTCTGGCGGCCAGTTAGAATATTTTAAACTCACGCTTGAAAGGTGTGCGTATCCTGGGTGTTTTAATATTAGAAAGCCTAAAAGAAAAATTTTGTCAGAAATTTGTGACTTTTCAGAGATTTCCTATACACAATCCTGAGCTAATGAAACTGTGGTTGCTACGCCTACGTCAACCGTGACCTTTTCAACGTAATTGCGTATTACGTGACGTCACGAACGCGCATCGGAGAAAAGAGCAAAGCCAGCATTTGTGCTTATAAAACTTAAACTTTTTAATTTTTTTTTTTTTTTTTAAATAACCGATCGTTTCTCTAGATAAAACCCTTATTCATCGTCTGGTGTTGTTTAAAGCCCTTTAAAGCTGCACTGAAACTGCCATTTGGACCTTCAACCGTTTGGTGCCCATTGAAATGAATGATATAGAGAAAAATCCTAGAATGTTTTCATCAAAAACCTTCATTTCTTTTCGACTGAAGAAAGAAAGACATGGACATCTTGGATGACATGGGGGTGAGTAAATTATCAGCAAAAGTTTATTTAAAAGTGAACTAATCCTTTAATGAATGAAATGTTCAAGGTGCCTGAATAAATTTTGGTTTGACACACACACACACACACATTATATATATATATATATATATATATATATATACACACACACACACACACACACACGCATGCACACAAGAAACTATTCACATGTGCACTGCAATTTTTTGCATGATTGCACATTACAATTTGTTTTAATGACAGTTTTTTACTGTACAATTACAGTTTTATATATACACACAATCACTGTAACCTATCTTCTTTGTGCATCTCTGCCATCTTATTATGAAGAAAACGGGAGCATGAATGCACATTAATTAAAACAGATCCATTTTTCTTAGGGTAGTACCTCTAATATCAAGGCCTAATGTCCATTAACACATCTTCTGTGGTGGTGGAGAAACCATGACATGAAATGGGCTGATGGCACAATACGGCTGTGTGCAGTGTCCTATTAGCCAAGTTCAAGGGTCTATAAAAAAGACTGGTACTATAAATAAGTGTTCACAATATGGCTTTCGTTAGGGCAGTATGTCATATTTAAAGGCCTTAGCTCTGCTTTAATGCATACTCTGTGGCGGCCGAGAAACCACACCATGACATGTGGCTCAGTGTGCATTGTCCTATATGCTAAGTTAAATGGTTTCTTGTGTGCACACGAAAGTCTATATATTTTTTTATTTTTTGCAAAGGTCCTATAATACGATGCCAAGAATATCATGAGAAGAAACCCCAAACGCTTCTAACCTGCACTTCTGTGCAATGAAAAAGTCATGTTTGTCAATCACTAAAGAATCACTGAACAGCTGCCATGAAAACACACTTCTTGTGTGATAAATTTATTTTTCATTGAATTCTTGGGCAATAGTCTGGAAGTGCAAATATTTTTCCATACTTTGCGTAGGAACCCTGTAAAACTATAATTTCTACAAGCTTTTCTCTAACCAGCAGATGGCAGAATTCTGCATCTAACACCTAAATCAATTCCCAGAAACAACTCATATTTTGTTCATCATTAGTTTTTTCATAAAAATATAATTTTTCATATGCATGCTAATGGTGTAGTTGAGGATTTTTGCACTAAAAAAATTAATTTATATAATCTCAAACACAGCGTCATTATGCGACAGGAAGCTCATGCTCCAGATTGTCGTGAACACACTCAAGTAATGTTTAGCTTCTTGCACAGACTGATTGTCTCGCTTCATAACACCTCAATGTATCGTCAGGAATTGAGTATTAATTTTGTTTTGTCTGTATATGTTTTTTGACTCTCAAAGTGATGGTACAACCATTATATGAAACACACAGACCACGGTTCAGCTCAAAATCTTCTTTACTGTTCTACTGAAGAAAAGGAGACACCTACATCTTGGATGGCCCGAGGGTGAGTAAATTAACAGCAAATTTGCATTTTTTGGGTGAACTATCCCTTAAAGGAGACGGCACCATAACCAGAGTTTCAGACAGAGGGTGGAAAATCATTATGACTGTTTTTGCACAAGCTCCATATGAAAAAATAAAAAATGCATGGCATGACTCTTCAATGTTTACTGCTAGATAACTGCATTTAGACTCCTAAATTCAAGACCGCTGAGCACCATCAGAAACATATCATCATGTAGTGTGTGTCTGACCTCTGCACTCTCTCCAGGATGTGGCTGATCATCCTGTCGGTGACCCCGGGACAGAGGTCCTCGGCCACGTGCAGGCTCTTCTCCAGCTCCTCCAGAACTCCTCTCGTCATGTCGTCATCTCGGTTCTGTGATTTCAGCTACAAAAAGACCACACAAACTCAGTCATAACCAGAAGGAGTTCATGTTTAATTTCTGTTGACCTCTAGAACATGAGAAGACTAGCTCCCCTACCTCAGAGAACACAGGAGCCATGACGGTGGTTAAACTGGCTGACTTCTTCTGCAGCTCTTCGTCCTGAAGGGAGGCGGTCAAAGACACAAACATGTTCTCGGTATTCAGAGTTTCAACATTAAATATCCAAATCATCATCCAGAACTAACCATTCCATTGGGCTGCTTCTTTTCTGGCTTCTTCTTTCGAACAGTTGTGAAGGACCATTCAGGAGACGATTCGCTGTCCTTACCGCTGGTCTCCCTGTTAGATCATCAGGAACATGTGGAGATGTTTAGCTCAGAGCAGTTTGATCCATTTCAAATACAGAGGAAGACCTCAGTTTTAAACTCTTGAAAAGCAGCTGCACAGTACAAGTACTGTATGCGGCCCTCAAGTTTGTGATTTTTTTTTGTGGTTGTGCACAATAGGGCTGTCAGATTAATTAAATCACAGCCTTTGTGAATTCACAATAGCACTATGCTGTATTATGGTTTTTAAATGGTTTCAATTCATTGTGCAGCCTTGGCAAACGGTTTAATAATGCGGTTCATGGATACTTGACTGTGGAATGCGGCACTTCTGGTATTTAAGTACTCAAAATTAATCGAGGATTCGTGACAGCCCTAATCTAATCCAGTCGAAGTTACTGCTTGAAATCTGGATATTGATTCTAATGTGATCCTTAATTTCTCAACAGAATTAGTAGGGCCCTATGAAATCCGTTTTAATTTTTCCCAAATTCCGTTTTTTCTGTTTTAATTTTTCTGGATTCTGTTTTTTTTTTTTTTTTTTTTCTTTTCTCCTTTTTCTTTTTCGGGCTCCATATTAATGGTTAAATTAAATTTTAATCAAAAAGCATGTCTAATTAATTGAAATAATGAAACATCCAATTTACCAACAATTTATTTTTTAAATTGTTGACGTGTTTTATTCTTTCCCCTCAAATTGTGTTTTATTTTTACCAAATTGTGTTTTCTGTTTTAATTGTTCTGGATTCCATTTTAATGGTTTGATTACATTTTAATAATCAAAAAGCATGTCTAATTAATTGAATTCTTAAAAACAACTAAATTTATTAATTAAAAAAAATGTATTTTCATGAAATGTTTTGTTTTTTCCAGAAATTCTGTTGCACATTTAATTTAACGCATACCATTTAATTTATCTTTTAATCATGAAATTAAAAGCTTTTGTCAAACAATGTGCTGCACAACAGAGCTTTACTGTTAAAATTACAACATGGAAGCAAAACCGATTATTGTTTAAAAATATAGTTTTAATAATTTATTATTAAATTAATTTATCTAATTTCTACTGTACAACAGTAATATGTTTCTTTCAAGTTAAATCAAACTTTTATTTTGACGGGTTACTTTACATTCCATGTTATATACTGAATTCCGTTTTATGACTGGATTCTGTGATTCCTTCCAATTTCTTTTTCTTTTTTAATTAATTTTTAAAAAAAAAGACAAACATCTCAAGGCACAGCACAAGCATTAAAATATTACAGAGTTAAGCAAGTGAGAGTAAAAAATATACACATATACACATATAATCATCTAAATACACAAAGAAGGGGGCAAAATAAATAAATAAAAATAAACATTTTTAGACAGAGCTTGTCTCCTTAAAATAATCTAAGAACGGGCTCCAAGATTTTTTGAAAAGATTGGGTTTCATTCTAATTTCAAATTTAATTTTTTCGAGTTTAAGGGCAAAAAGTAGGTCAAAAACCCACTGATGATAGGTTGGAGGAGATGGCAGCTTCCAATTAATTAATATAAGTCTTCTAGCCAACAGTGTACAAAGTGCAATATTATCCATCTCTAAAGTTGTCAGTTTAACATTACAATTCCATCCGATTTCTGCATCTTGGAAATTGTAGGGCCCTAAATTAGGCAGTAATTACTACTAGATACCATCAGGCATTTTAGTGATGGAAAGCAGGGTGTTCAAAATGGGTGTCCTTATTCTGGTTTGTAAATGATTCTGTACTTACGAGTCAGAGTCCGAACTCGATTCTCCATCACTGTGGCCCTCGGCTTTCCAGCGCTTCAGTCTGTCAATGAGCTCGGAGAGGTAGGACGTCTTCTTGGCATATTTAACAATGAACTTGTGCTTCAGAAGTTCCTTCGCTGTGGGCCTCTGAGAAAGGAAGATAATGACATTAGATTACCTTTATCACTTTATAAACACATCAGTATGAATTAGCGTTGCACTCATTATATACTGGCACCAATGGATCAAACTGCTGCCAGTGCCACAGAAATTACAAAACATCACAGCGCCAAACATGAGAAAGTCACTTATGGAGCGACGCTGCGGTGCCGTTCACACAGAGAATATGAACCACCCTTTAATTATGTGCATTATAAGTGAACCACATGACCACTTTGTGTGATGATCTGAGTTGGGTGGACTATAGAGAGGTCTGGGTTTGTTTGTAACACTCAGATTTGTTATATAACAAAACAGCCTCTGCAATAATGACACTTACAAACAATGTGATATTGCTACACTACCAGGGTTATTATAGTTAAAAACCAAATCCATAAAAAAAAATATTTGGAAAAAATAAAATAAATGTGAACTTAAAAAAAGAAAAAAGAAAAAAAGAGGACAAAAGTGATGTCCGGTCTAGGAAAATTGACATCTTCACCCTTTATTCAAATATTATTGTAAATGTGTTAAAGGTTCATATTTCGTAGTTGTGCTTGGAGTCGATTGTTTTATTCATGATAATAATGCAAAGAAACATGCCAAATTATAGCAGCATACATTTTGGCCAGGTTTTTATACGAAAAAATTATCACATGCAAAAACAAGAAACAACCAACAAAATATTAATAACTGATTATGTCGATGTATGCTTTTTCCTTTCAGCTTTTTGCATAGTAAAATAAAACCTGTAGGTGTAGTTTGCCCTTTTCTGCCAAATAATTTTGTCAGAAATACCTTAATGAAGTTTAGAGTTTTGTTTGTCCTTCATATTTAAAATATATAAAACATTTCCCTCATATTTTGATGGTTTAATCAAACATGTAGGGTCCTTAAAAAGGGATCATCACTTCTGGCCACTCCTTAAATAAATAATCAAAACATTATTTATTTAAGCTAGTTGCCAAGTCAACATTTCTTATTTATGTTTAATTTAATGAGATACTAAATCATTTCAAATTAAACTAAAATAAAAATTATTTATACATAAAACTAATGAAATTAAGCTAAAACCGAACTAAACCTAAATAAAACTATAAACTAATTCAAAATATTAATAAACTACAATAGTATCTCAAAGATAAATACATAAAATAACACTGGATACTACTTTGTATTGTGATACTTTAGCTGATATACCAAAATTAAAGGATTAGTTCACTTCAGAATTTAAATGTCCTGATAATTTACTCACCCCATGTCATCCAAGATGTTTATGTCTTTCTTCAGTCAAAAAGAAAGGAACATTTTTGAGGAAAACATACCAGGATTTTTCTCCATATAGTGGACTTCACTGGGGTTCAAATGGTTGAAGGTCTAAATTAGTTTCAGTGCAGCTTCAAAGAGCTCTACATGATCCCAGACGAGGAATAAGAGTCTTATCTAGAGAAACCATCGGCTATTTTCTAAAACAATAAATAATTATGTACTTTTTAACCACAAATGCTCATCTTGCACTGCTCTGTGATGTTCCACGCATTACGTAATCACGTTGGAAAGGTCACGCGTAATGTCAAAAAGAAACCTTAATTTTTTTTCGACTGAAGAAACAAAGACATAAACATCTTAAATGACATGGGGGTGAGTAAATTATCAGGACATTGTAATTCTGAAGTGAACTAATCCTTTAAGGTACTGTGCACAAGTACAACAATCAGATTTCAGAAAGCAATGCTTTAACTGTGCTTACAAATGTAGGGTCTTTGTTGAGACAGGAGTCCACAAACTCTTTGAATGTCTTGGAGAAGTCTCCGTTGAGGGTGGGTGGTGTGTTCTTGGGGATGTGGAAGAGAACTCTCATGGGGTGCATGTCAGAGTTGGGGGGCTCACCCTTGGCCAGTTCAATGGCAGTGATCCCGAGAGACCAAATATCAGCCTGAGAACAAAAACAACTTCATGAGGGTGAACTCGTATAGAGCGTGCCATAATAAAATGCCTTGTAGAATAAAGCAAGAAAGAGTGAGACATTTGTTTAGTTACAACATCTGGGAATTTTTTTTTTTTTTTTTGATTGAGATGAGCTTTATAACCTTCCTTTAACACAATGAAAGCATCTCAAATAATATGAAGGAACTTTCATATTTACATATATAAATTAAATATATCCACTTCTTTGCCATCCTCATTATGTTTTAAAGATTAATACTGTAAAGCCTGACATACAAAATAACTCCAATTTTACTGTGCAGAATGTTCTATTAAACAAAAAAGACAAATACTTGTGCTGAACTACTATCTGCTTATAAATATTGATTTCCATTAGTGTATCTCTTAGGAAAATTATATTTCAATTTTTTTTTTTTTTTAAATCACTTAATGATGACTTGTGGAGATGATTGAATTATTGTGGTGTGCATGATATTTACATCAAAAACAATACAATTATGATTTTAGACATCAAAAGCATCATCATGGCAATAATCAAGAGGATTTGGCATTTCAAATTAAAGTATGAATTATTATTATTATTATTATTATTATTAGGTAGGGCTGGGTAAAAAAATAGATTTTTCGATTAATCGTTTTTTAAAATGTGGTCGATTCAAAATCGATTCTCAAAGGCCACGAATCGATTTTTTTTCCATATTTATTTCCGCAAACATTGAACGTAAGATTAACTTTAATCTAATTACAAGTCTTCTCCACTAGATGTCACCCTCTTATTTGCCTTGCGCGATGTCACCAAGGAGCGAGAGGCGAACCTGTCATTCATTCATTCAGTGCTTAAATGGCGGTTTCAGGTGCTTTGTCGACGTTGATGCCACCTTCACATAAAATTGAATCGAGAATCGAAATCAAATGGATTTGAGAGCTTGTGAATCAAAATCGAATCGATCTGGAACATCTGAATCGATACCCAGCCCTATTATTAGGCAGCTATTATTATTAAATTACAATTCGTTTGCCCCGGCATAATTTCATAGCACATCACTGCATGACTGACGCTCTGCATGCAAGGATAATAAAAGCTTACATTAGCTTTCTCTTCATTGGAAATGTTTTAAAAACATTTAGGAACCGTCAACCTGCCTGATCGGGCCAGTGCTCTATAGTCACAAAACTTTATCATCTGCATGTTTTTGAGCCTTGCTAATTTAAATATTCAAGTGCAAGAAGACATAAAAGAGAACTCAATTTATTACTTGCCCAGAAAGCTGCTTGTCAGACAGTGCACGAGTACTGAATTGAGTTCTCTTTCACGTCTTTTTGCACTTGAACGGACAAATTCACACAAAATTATGTCAAACTGCCCACCTTGGTGAGTATCCTCATAACACAGTCGTGTTGTCGTAAAGGGTCATGAAACCCCAGAACACATTTTTTGAGCTGTGAACAGATATGTATAGGCTGCACATCATTGAAAACACTAAAGGTACTCATTAATTTTATTTAAAAGTTGAAATTAGTTATTTTTGCATTTTTCAGAGCGATTTCTGTCTTCTGGTTTGAAAAGCAAAAGGTGCGTCCCAATTCGCGTACTTATGCACTATTCTATGACGTTTTTAAGTATAAATAGTGTGAGTAGTGCGTTCACACTGAAAATTCCAAAAAGAAAAAGTACACTTTAAATACCCGGATGATGCACTAAATTAACGGAAAAAAACTAAGTGTGGAATGTTGGACACTTTGTGCACTCAACTGTCGCAGCTTTAATTACGTAGTGGAGGGGAAGGGAGGATCGGACTCCGTTGTTAAATGACAAAATAACCTTATACAATTCACGCACTACATGGATGAGTGCATAGTGCACAAGTACATAGTGTATAAGTGCATAGTGTATAGTGCGTCATTTGGGACGCAACTAAAGTCTGAGCAACGTCACAAAATCTGATGTCATTGTGTACTACCGGCAAGATCCGGAGTGCTGATTGGCTCCAAGTATGGGCTGGTCGAACATGCTGACGTCAACAGTTTCTGCATTTATTCATGACTTAAAGCTCATTCATCCAATCACTGCGCTGTAGTGTGCATAATATTATAATTGCAGTATTATGCAATTGCCTCTGTCTCTTGTCATTCAGAGACGGTTGTAGGTGCTCGTTTCCTCAGTGCTACAACACAAAAATGTGTTTTCCTGCGACGCGACCAGAGCAGAAGTTTGGGTGCATGTGGTTTGTTTTGCTGTGATCTACCAGCACAAATGGAAAATATGTTCGCATGAGATCGCATTACAGCAGAGAATTCAAATGTCACAAAAGTGCTGTTCATCACCTCTGCATTCGGACACGCGAGCCATGTGTATGTTTCCCTCAGCACAGCAGCACATGAGTGTTGTTTGTATTTTGCCCGCAATGTGGTCAGAACTGGAGTTTGAATACGAACACATGAAAAATACAATTGTTACACGCAGTGCGCGCATATGATCGGTTTCAGCGCAGAGCTCCGTGATGAGTTTAACACCACTAGCCACGTGGCTCATAGCTCATATACAGAATAAAGTATCCATGTTTAAAGTTTTTATAGACATATTTCACATACTCTCCTGCACCAAACATGAACCAGCACGTTGTATGAGCACATATTTCATCAAGTCTTCTTCAAATACATTATATGTGCAAACTGGACACTGATACAGTGGTGTGAATGTGAAGACATGATTATTCTAATAGACAAAAGACTGATTTAGATTGAAAATCCAAAGAAAAATGGACAAAAAATAAACTATGTCTTTATTCTTTCTGTGT
Organism: Ancherythroculter nigrocauda; assembly: GCA_036281575.1. Taxonomy (NCBI): domain Eukaryota; kingdom Metazoa; phylum Chordata; class Actinopteri; order Cypriniformes; family Xenocyprididae; genus Ancherythroculter; species Ancherythroculter nigrocauda. The sequence goes on from VTFQ01000017.1 coordinate 3,288,583, forward strand.
TAAACTATGTGCTGTTCATCATAAGACTGCTCGTAAACGTAATGTAAGTATTAGGGGTGCAACGGTTCAAATTGCTCACGGTTCAATTAATATCACTGTTTTAGGGTCACGGTTTCGGTACGGTTCGGTATGTGCTATGTTTAGGGAAAATAGGACTACTGTCATATAAAAATAAAGAAAATAAGAACAAAGAATCAAACTACAAGCAACATCACAAATAAGTACAATAAAGCAAATATTCAAATAAAATAAACAGTGCTTTTCAGGTTTTTCCAGGTATCTAACAGTAGTTTTCAGGTATAGAAAATGGATAAAGTAATCAAATATAAAATAACACTGCATATTATCTTTACTGTATAAAATAAATAAAGATTAATCATTATTGAAGTTACAAAAACTATTCAGTCAAGAGCAGTGAGTGATTTCTTTGTTATTTGTTGTTTGATTTAACATTAAAAACAGGCAGCAGGAATAGTTTTTTTTTCCCTTTAAGACATGCACGATCCAGTACATATACTGTTCCACATGCGCTGTCTTTCTCGACTAATATACGTTCACTTAAGACATAACCGACTATGTTTGCTAGGATACTCGCCAAGACAGGCATGTTGACATAATTAAGTATTATTAGCCCTTTTAAATATTCTTTTGCATTTCTCCCTTGTGCTTGGGAGTTTGTTGTCATTTTCTCCGTGCTCATCTATTAATATTCATTTTTCTGTATAATGAGTGTGTTGTATGTCTGTGTTTTATTGGTTGTTCTCTCCCCTCTTCCCCGCTCTACCCCAGAGCTTTACACGCCCATTTTAACAGAGTTTTTAAAGCTTTGAGGTGTGAACGACCATGCTAAAACAGGGGAGGTTTCATGACCCTTTAAGTGAATGTAAACAGTTGATGTGTAACACTATATTCGATCCGGGCAGTCACTCTTAAAATGACAGCAGCCTAATAAACCTGCTGCCGTCTGTGTTTTTAATGTTAATCAAACAAAAAAGGGACAAAAAAAAATTAAAAAAAATCGCTGCTCTAATTGATATGTATGTTTATATATGGATAGGTGTTTACATGTAACAGTTTAGCCTTTAATAACCGCACAAAGCTTCATGCTGTTTCTTAATAATTAGTGGTTTGCATTACAGCGAGTTGAGCTTTAAACTCATTACGGCCCTCTATAAAGATGGCGTGATTATGGAAACATGTACATTGTGTTTAAGGTGTGCTGGTTAAAGTAGATTCAGCACTGAGGGACTTACCTTTGAGTCATAGGCAGACTGCTGGATGACCTCCGGCGCCATCCAGAATGGTGTACCCACAAACGTCTCCCTTTTGATCTGTGTGTCTGTCAGCTGTCCTGCCACACCGAAGTCTGCCAACTTCACCTCACCAGACTCAGACAACAACACGTTGGCGGCTGTAACCATGTAAAAATAAGAGACGATGAAGAAAAACAGATTTTTTAATACTACATGAGTGATCTGATGAATTTACATTTTACCATTTATTAAAGGTCATCATAATAGGAACAGAATAAACATCATAGAGAGAGATCGTGTGTCATGTAGACAGATGGATTATTTCAACATCTTTGCATCACATTACAATGTATTAATCACAATTATCCACTGGAAAAGTATAGAAATGGCATTTTATTTATTTTCTTCATAAGTGATCACTTCAAATCACATCCTTTGATTTCACATTTTACTGCTGAAAATATTCTTTTTCCTTCATTCAAAATTACATTTTTAAGACTGAAATACACTTCAAAAGAAGAAATTATATTAATAACACAAAACTACTGAACAAAAATTGCAGACACAACACCAATCAGTGCAGCCAAATCCAGACGAAGCAGCCGGAATCTACCTCACCCTGCACAGCTCAAACAAGTGGAAAAACAAACGAGAGTGGAAAAACAAAGTCGTCACACCCACCCATCCAAGCAGACACAAACATTCTTAACATGGAGACAAATGCTCTGCGTACACACCTTTTATGTCCCTGTGGATTTTCTTCTCAGAGTGCAGGTAGTCCAAACCCTTTAAAATCTCTTTCAGCATGGTGGCTATCTGGTATTCGTCAAAGGGTCCGGCTCGCAGCTGCACACACACAAACACAAAATGAGCTGAGTGTGTAGGGCACATGACAGGCAGGATCAGTTGCATTCTGTGGCTGTAGAGGCTCACAGATAAAGTCAAAGGGCTTACCAGGTCCAGAGCTGAACCTCCTCCCAGATATTCCATTATGATCCATAGTTTACTACCCTAAAAGAAAAACAACAGACAATTAGCTATAAACGTCTTCTGTTCTGACTGAGTGCATAGTTTATATAACCTGAAGTAGGGATGCACCGATACCATTTTTTAAGGACTGAGTACAGATACTTTTTTCTAGTACTCGCCAATACCGATGCCTATACATTTATTAATTTCTCTCTTTTTTTTTTTTTTGATGTTGCAGTTTTCTATGCACAACACAGTGAGACTAATGAATGTAGGACAGCTTCTTTATTATTACTCTAATGAAAAAAGTAATAATTTTATGTGCTTGTCACAAACTTTCACAGTGTCCAATAACCTTCAAAGGGCATAATTACCAATATATATAAATGTTGTTATATAAAAAGAAATTTACAAACAAATTACAAACAATACAACAAATACTAGAGATACAAATTAAATAAACTTGTTTTTCAGATACAGTAGGTTTATTTACCATGTATACATTTACATTTTACACCTTTTGTTGTTTTATTAACATTAATGACAAATATAGGCTACGGTCCCTTTAAGACGGAATCCATGGATACTGTAGGGCCCTATGAAATCCATTTTATTTTTTCCTAAATTTCTTTTTTTCTATTTTAATTTTTCTGGATTCCGTTTTTTTCTGTTTTATTTATTTTTTGACCCCATTTTAATGGTTAAATTAAATTTTAGTAATCAAAAAGCATGTCTAATTAATTGAAATAATGAATCTTGTCCAATTTACCAACAATTTAATAAAAGTTTAACAAAAAAAATTACATTTTTTTAGGGCCCTATGATAAACGTTTTATTCCTTCCCCTAAAAAATTCTGTTTTCTGGATTCCATTTTAATGGTTTAATTCCATTTTAATAATCAAAAAGCATGTCTAATTAATTGAATTCTTAAAAACAACAATATTTATTAATTAAAAAATATATTTTTATGATTTTTTTTTTTTCAGAAGTTCTTTTGTGTATTTAAATGTTTCTGGCAATCAAATGAACGCATACCATTTAAATGATCTTTTAATCATGAAATTAAACTTTTTTGTCAAACAATGTGCTGCACAACAGAGCTTTACTGTTAAAAGTAAAACATGGAAGAAACACTGAGATTATTGTTTAAAAATATATTTTAATAATTTATTGTTAAATTAATTTATCTAAATTCTACTGTACAACAGTAATATGTTTCTGTCAAGTTAAATCGAACTTTTATTTTGACGGTTTGCCTAGAGCTTTGAGTTTCTCTGTGTTTATGACGGTAGTTTTCTCAAACGAAGCGATTAAACGCTGATGAAGTGACTTTCAGAGCAGCTCAGTGACTGTAACAGAGCGTATTTTGCAGTATTAAACACGTATTTATACTGATTTCATCAGGCTTTGGAAATTCTTCAAAAAGAACACAAAGAATGGCCTTCTCAGCTGCCATAGTTGTGTCATCAGAACAGGGCGTTCAGAGCACCACCGATTCAGTTTAAAAAAACGTTTTGCAAGGTTTTGTCAGGGCTGAACGCAGTGTCATTCAGCGCGACTCCGCCCTATCCCGCCTTCACTAATCGATAACAAATTGTGATTGAAAGCATGCAGTTCACAACGTGTCGGTTGTCATCATTAATTTGAAGTATTTCCACACCCCTGAGGCTGACATTGTTTCTGCTGCTGCCGTCGGTGTCTCTGTGCAAGGACAATTCTGTCAGTTACGTCACGTCATCAGTTTTTGGTATCAGGGGTATTTTTATGATCCCTAACCTGAAGTACTTGTTGCGCTTTCAATCGGACACTACTGAAAAATGTCAGATGTGTCCTCAGTAAAGGCTCTGATTCATTGACCGATTCTGATTCTAAATGCTAACTCACAAGTGAGTCTGAGGCTGTTTCATGAATCTTTTTGACTGGAGTTCAGTTGTTCATACAGGAAACACTGGCCAGCATTTATTTCTAACTTCTGCTTTCAAACTGTGGGCCAACAGTTGTTCTTTTGTTTTATAATATATAATGTTTATATTTGAAAGCTTTCTTATGCACAACGTATAGCATGTCCTATATTTTCTATATAGCCTTCAAAATTCTGTCACCATTTATTCACCCTCATGTTGTTCTAAACTTGTATGTTTTCTTTCTTCTGTGAAAGAAACATTTTTGAAGAATCTTACAGCTTTTTTTTTTTTTGTCCATTATTATGAGTCAATTGGGACCCAAAACATCATTGGTTCTTGCATGTCACAAGACATGATTTTTAAGTGTGAATTCAGAAGACCTAAAATACACTAGTTCATCAAAATCATATGAATATTCAAGATGCCTTTATGTCCTCTTTAAAGCATAATTGTATTGGGTCCTATTGACTTCCATTATAAAAAAACGATAAAAAATATAAAAACTATTTGAAAAACTCTTGATTTACATAACATTATAATAATAACAGGGCAGAGCCAGTGAAAAATGTTTGAATTTAACAAATCTGAAGCACTGGCCTGGCTGGGCAAGTTGAACCCTATAAATCTATATTTGTATTATACTGTCACTTTAAAAACAATAGGTGACTACACATACAGTTGACCACCAAATGAATTAAAATGAATATATAAGACTTTACATAGTGGAAGTAGAGAAAAAGCAGAAAAAAACAGGAAATTATGGACAGTGTTCAGCAATGGTTGAACCACATGATGTTTTAGAACACCGCTGAAAATACCGCTTTGATACCACAGCAAAAACTAATACTAGCCTAATTAATCTAAGTAAAAAGCTCTCAAAGATTATTGAAGACAAGTAAACAGCCAGCAACAACATATGAAGAAACAAATGACAACAGGACAAATAAATACAATAGAACGATTCAAATGAAATAAACAGTGCTTTAAGTTTTCAAGTACATCTATCTAACAGTAACATTCAGCTACAGAAACTGAGTGAAGTAATAAAATATGAAATAAAAACACCACATAGTCTTCACTGTATGAATTGAACATAAATAGATTGTTATTAAAGCTACTAAAAGTTAATAAGTCAAGAGCAGCGAGTGATTTTTTCCAACCAATCCAAGTCGTTATTTTGGGTTTTTTTGGCACACAAAAAGTATTCTCGTCGATTCATAACATTAAGGTTGAACCACTGTAGTCACAAGATCTGTTTTAAATATGTTTTTAGTAGCTTTTCTGGGCATTTGAAAGTCTAAGTTAACTTGCTGTTGGATCACTGAGCCATTGGATTTTATCAAAAATATCTTAATTTGTGTTCTGAAGATGAACGAAGGTCTTACAGGTGTGGAACGACATGAGGGAGAGTAATTAATGAATACATTTTAATTTTTGGGTGAACTAACCCTTTAAGTGTCCTCAGAATGTGTCTGTGAAGTTTCAGCTCTAAATACCCCACAGATTGTTTTTATATCAGTGTTTCCCAACGGCACAGTTTTGCTAAAAAAAAAATCCCACGGCACACCATTAAAGATCTAAAGTAACAAAACCGCACTAACATGCATTGCTTCAAATGACATAAAAAAAATCGAAAGTAAGTGTAAGTGGAAATCAAAAGTGGTACCTTTGAGCTGAAGTCAGGTATGAACACAAGGTCATATCTGTAGCTATATGATGATGTTGATGATGATAAAACCACAAATTTACCTATCACTGTAAGGCGGAAACATTTTTTTTTTTTAATAATTAAACACTGTGTCAAAGTTGGTATTGTGGATTTATATATGGTCAGACATGCATGCATCATTAAAACATTAATATTTTATTAAAATCAAGCTCAAATGGAGTTCAATGGAATCAATGGAGATTGACAGAACCTTTTCATCAACTTACAGGTAGTTTATTTAGCTATGTAGGCGCTCAGGTTCTCTTGTTGTTGAACACATTTAGACAAAATCTCATAAAAGATGAAGCGCTATGCATAGGATATTTAAAACTGCATATTGGCTACAACTAGTTGGCAAACACCAGATTAAGACTCAAATACAAAAACAAAACAAAAAAACAGCCTTTATAGACAGTGTTTCTTGAGTAAAGAAAATGTTGTACTTATTCAAACATCAGTTCTTTATTTACCTTTGCATTGCAAACAAGCAGAGAAGCTCCAAACTGAGTACAGTACTTGAGTCACAATAGAGGTGGGGCGGAGTTATGAGGTTTGACTGACAGTTTGAGGATCCAATGGAGTATTTAGCTTTAAATGTGTCATAATAGTGTTATAATAATTTTTTAATTATAAAAATCACCTTTTGCAATTTAAATGTTTTTGTAACCAAATCAGTTGTTAATTTTAACCTTTAATATTTTAGTAAGGTATCGACTGTATAGTTTAAATCTGCATGTACACAAGGTCCTGGTCATATTTGACCTTGATGCAGACTTATTTATTGGAAACACTGACCATCAATGTGCACACACACAAAAACACGCAAAGTGGCCAGACAAAATCTCTGAGCATACGTTGTGTCTGGCAGCCATCCAGAAATACAGGTATTGTGACATAGCACAAAGGGTTTGGCCATGAGTCAGCGGCATCAAATCTTTACAAGCAACAGACCAACTGCTCCCAAACTCCCTATTAAAGAATATCCACAGCCATCTTTTGTATTCATTTCCATCTAATGGCAACCATGCATACTACACGTTACACACAATGCATTATTACAGTGTTATGACAATATTGTGGTTCTCGTGCCTAAAATACCGCCAGTGCCGCAGTGTTTTCCAAACGGAAGCACTGTAATTCTCCACAGTAAATATTTTCATGTGACACTGGAGCTGAACGAGCCCAGAGCAGAATGAAACTGACCGCGGAGATGCATTTTTTAAAGAACTTGACAGTGTCTTAAAAAGAACATGAACATGCTGATGTCAGTCTTGTAAGGTGTAGAACACAAAAACACATTTTCAAGATTTCAAGATGTCTTATATTGTATAGGCCTGTAACTAGAGTTGTCAAAAGTACCGGTACTTTGTTACTAGAGCTGTGGAATATAATCGTTTTTACGATGCATAAAAACAAAAGAATCGATTTTTTAAAAAGATGCAATTAAATAGGCCTATAATACATATTAATGTGGCGTTTTATTGTAAATAATGTAGGCTACTCTTATTATATTTATTAATTAAAATTTTGCGTATGTCATAATGAAGCAAAGCATTTGCCTCTGATATTCCAGGTATTAATGAAAAGAACATGCATGAATGTGAAAATAAAGTGCAGGACATGCTTTTATTAGTTATTAAACACAATAAGCCACGAATAAGATCTTGATGCGTTACTCGTGCCGACTGACACACACCCGAAGCGCCGCACAGAAAGACGTTTTTTTTTTGTGTGTTAATTTTCTGTGAAGAGCTTAAAGGTTTCTATTCGCAAAACGGTCCCACCCACCTTACCAATGGTAAACTTATAAAATGATTTACAATGTGAGCATTTGGTCTGATTTCCTGGGAAATGACAGTATGAGGTCATTTGTCTTTGCGTGGTTACATCACATCCGTGAGGCTTCCCACTCTTTCATGAGCACCAGATTCAAGGACTTTCAAGGACTTCTTAAAGCACCTTTTATTTTATATCAAGCACAATAAAGACAATAAAGGTGGGTTTGTTACTGCCAATCTGGACAGTATACTGTACCCTGCAGTAATGTTAAGGCATATACTGACAACTAAAATCTAAGGGGCATATGACTGTTTTAAAATCCAATGAGGAGAAAGTGTGTGTGAGAGAGAGAGAGACGGGTTTGAACCAGATATGCAATTTGTAGGTTTTTTATTTCTGCTTTTAACATTTATTTCACACTGGTTTTAGTTCTCTTTTTTATGAATCAATACTTGATTAAAAACATTAAAATATGGAGAGAATATTATATAGGCCTACATTAATTTTGCAATGAAATGACAAGGATAAGATAATTGCTGGGAATTAAAAATATTTGAAATATTATTTGTTAACCATCATCAATGCCCAGAAAGGTACTAAAAACATATTTTAAACAGTTCATGTGACTACAGTGGTTCAACCTTAAAGTTATTAAGCGAAGAGAATACTTTTTGTGTGCAAAAAAAAATAAATAAATAAAAATAACGACTTTATTCAACTATCTATTTCAAAACACTGCTTCGTGAAGCGTTGAAGCTTTACGAATCTTTTGTTTCAAATCAGCGGATCAGATCGCTTATCAAACTGCCAAAGTCATGTGAACCATTAAAATTTCGAAACACTTATGACGTAAAGAAGCCTTGTTTACTGAAATCATGTGACTTTGGCGCTCTGATTTGACCACTGGACCACTGATTTGAAACAAAAGATTGGTAAAGCTTCGAAGCAGTGTTTTGAAATCGGCCATCACTAGATATTGTTGTGGCAGCACATAAAGGCCATTTTTTGTAATAGCACCATACTACTCTAACAAAATTTAGTTCATGTTTAATTCAAGCATTTTCAAAGACCTATATTTGTTTTCATAGACTTTCCAGGCCTTGAATCCATGTATCTGAAATTTAAGTACTTTCAAGAAGTGTGGGAACCCTGGTCTGTAAACAGAAAGAAGACTATAAGGCATGTGATAAGGATGCAGTTCCTTAAACTTGCCATCTAGATGGCTGCTTTTAATCTAGAAAGGTCTAAACCGCTGACAAAACTGTGGAGAGCCTGCAGTCAAAAAGGGAAAGTGGCAGAGTCAGTGGTAAAACGAAAGTAAATATTGGCATAGTTTTTAAGAGGTGGCGACAACTCCGAAGGGACTAAAGATGCAGAGATGGCTTTTTTCCTGGTAAACGGAAGATATTTCAGTGGCTCATTAGGTAGCAAGCTCATTTTCAATGCGTGATCTGATTTGACTGATCAAACGTTAGAACTAAACATCAGTAATGTAATCTAATTTAAAACATTTATGATTTCATTTGGTCAGAAGAAAAGCGGCAGATGTGTTACTTGTTCAGATGACATTTTTCTGGATATATGCCTAGTAGGATGTACTTATGTCGATGTACAATGACAGATCTGCTCTGATGTGGTGACTAGACTTGTGCCGATATTCGGTAATGCGATAAATCGCGATAATGAATATGCACGATATTGTAATCGTCGGCACTTCAGAATACCGTAAATAATAATTTATTACCAATTATTAATTTTTTATAAGGCAATTAAGAATACTTTACCCATCAATCGTATAAAATGCACAACACCGCTGTATTCTGCGTCAAAAGGACACGCGCTCAGATGTAAACAAGCCCAACGTGCACGAGAAGCACATGGCGGAACCAGTGAAGGAGACGCGCTGAATGAAAGTGCACGTTCACTCTCTGACAGCAGAGGGCGCTGATGGAACAGCAGCGTGCAGCGGTTACCACGGAAACCGTGCAAACAAAGTAACTGCGCTAGTGAAGTTTTTAAAATGCTTCAAACAGCCATTCATTTTTTTGTAATCTCAGTGTTGTTCATCACAGCACCAAATAGTGAATACTTAAAAAAGACTTAAAAGGATATTTATTTTCAAACCTAAACATTTTTATATTTTAATCTGGACTACAACATGCCCTAATGATTAGAAATGTTCTGATTATTTGTTATTGTTCAGTAAAACTTTGAAAACATACAGCTTCATTAGTTAACATGTTAATTCATTATCACTAAACTGACAATAAAAATACTTATAAAGTATCAATTATTATTAATTAATGTTAATTTCTTAGTTACTATTTAATAATATTACTAAAATCAAAATAACTTATTTAATGGACCTGAGATAAAACTAACAATGATCAGTTGTGTTTCTAAACTAACATTAACAAAAAATAACACTTTCTGTATCAAATGTAGCTATTGCTCAATCTTAGTTAATGCATTAAATAGAGTAAAGTGTTATCTGTTGTTCTTTATAGCCTAATTCTTTTGCATTTTAATCTGTTTGAAAATTTCAGTCAGAGTTGTTTTTGTTTTATTACAAAAAGAGTTCTTAAACCTGTTAAACTATGACAAAAATGGTTTTGCAACTTATTTTAATATCGTGATAATACCGTATACCGTGATAAAAGCTTCATCAATTAATCGCAACATGAAAATTTGATACCGTCACATGCCTAGTGGTGACTATATCAGAATTTTTGAAAGAGTGCAGAAATCAACTGAAGTGATTAAAGGGAGTGGTCTTTCCTCACTTTCTGTATATAACACATTCACAATTTGAATGAAAGGCTTCTTGCATGCTGCACACTACAAAGTTTCATGAATGACAACCATATTTAAATTTGACAACCATTGTGTTCCCAAGGTTCACATTTGCAAATTTGTGACCAATAGAAGATCGATAAGTCACGATGTAACCTCTTAACTGAATTAAAAGAATGCAAATTTTAAATCTGCATGATTGCAGCATTGGAGGAAAGTAGAGTAGATTGTATATTTTTACATTTTGTACGCATTAATCATTTTAAAAAGTCAACTCAGAGTGTGTCATATAGCGAATGTTGCGGTCGGACAGGTTTGGGAGGAACTGCATCAAATCTTGGAGTGAAAATGACAGACACACAGACCTCACACTTTTTCTATTACATATAATGAGTTCTTCATTTTATTACAAACTTCTCAGTTGACATTTAAAGTCTCCCTGTGGTAAAAATCAAGTTTTTAATGTTGTTTATACAGTATGTCTATGTGGTGTTTTTAATAAGACAAACCATGTGCAAATTCATAAGTCAACACCAATGCTGAGTATTTTCTCCTTAAAACTGCAGTGAAAAAAAGAGGTTTGAAATCGCTGGTGTCTGTGACATCATAAACTACCTTGTAACCAATCACATCAACGTGCTGGTGGGCTTTAGCATATCATTAATAGCGAACTAACAGGAGAGTCTCGAGAGAAAGTTATTCTGATATGTTTTCTGTTGATATAAAAAAATGTGTAGATTTAGCAATATAGCGGGTGTATGATGTATATTACGATGTTATGATGAACTATATGCCTTTCTCCACTGACGTTCTGAGTTGTTAAAGCGTTTGTAAGGATGCTGATTTTTTAGAAGACAGCTGTCTGACTCGCAAACAGGAACATGGTTTGTAACATTAGCAACACATTATTAGCTGTTTGATAATGTAGTCAAGCTAAATGCTAATCATATTACTGTTATGTGTCTTACGTTGTAAAAAGCAATACCATTGTGCATCGTTTACCTCAGTAAGTTGACCGAGTGGATGTGAGTGGAGACGGGGCTAATTTGCATATTCATAGAACCGCGTATACTAAACGAGGCAAGGGTGTAGTTACATTCAAGCTATTTAAAGGCATGAAGAAATTTGGGTTACACTTTATTTTAAGGTGACATAGTTACATCTTACTTAAATAAGTAATGAGTAATAAAAAATAAACTACATGTACTTACTATAGAGTTACAGTTAGGGTTTGGTTTAGAGTTAGTTACCTGTAATTATGCATAATTTTCTGTTATTACATAGTAAGTACATGTAATAACGTGTAATAAGTCACCTTAAAATAAATTGTTAACGAAATTTTTTTTCACAGGAAAAAAACGTTTAAATATGTCAAGAGTTTAAGGGATAAAATGATTGACTACAGGGGCACTTTATAGCAATGCTTGCCAGTGGTTAAAATTTTTACTTGCCCTGCCAACATTTTCACTGGCCCCACAATAAAAAAATAATAAAGTAAAAGAAAAGAAAAGGAAAGAAAATGGGCCTATAAAATAAGCCAAGTTATTGTTTTTGTTGTTTTTGATACATGTAACCTTAATAAATAAGGTGACGTCAAAAGCTACTACATTAACTCACTTAAATTTTAAATACTGTTAGACGGGTAAACAGTAAGTAATAAAATAGGAACAAATAATCTAATTACAAGTAATAGCACAAATAAATACAACTAAATAAACAAATGAAATAAACAGTGCTTTTCAGGTTATGTAGGCTTAAACAGGGGATTTCCAGGTACAGAAATTGCAATCTAATGTATAACTATATAACTATAGATTAAACTTTATTAAAGTTAATCAGTCAAGAGCAGTTATGCATAAATAATGTTTTGAAATGTTGAAAATATAAAACGTTAAATACTGTTATTTGAAATTATTTATAAAATGAAAAGACACTTTAAAATGTGAAATTAAATCCGCCAGTGGGTGGCAGCAAGTCCCTGTTAATGAGCGAGTCATTGAGATTCAACCGATTCATTCAAATGGCTGATTCATTCAGGAAGTGTTGCTCAGAGACACAAAACAATGCTGTGGACTTTGTTTGGAACCATTTTCGTTGGCAAAAGAGCAAAACAATCGATTTGGTGTCTAAAATGTAAGTCACTTAATATAAACTGCTTGTTTATTAACAAGTTTATTACTTTTTTTTTTACAACTTGTTTATTAATTTTTCTGGTATTGGCATAGACTACTGAAATTTTGGTATCGTTACAACCCTACTAGCATGTGCTACAGCTAATGTGTGGAAAAAGTAAACATCAATCCATACCTTTAGGTAAGAGCCATAGTATTTGGTGACATGGGGACTATCACACTGGCTGAGTACGGTGATCTCCTGTTGGATGTCTTCGATTTCGTCTTCTGCTTCCTCAAGATCGATGGTTTTGATGGCCACAACATTTTGAGAGCGGCGGTCGATGCCTTTAAAGACCTCACCGAACGAGCCCTTCCCGATGCGTTCTAGTTTAGTGAACAGCTCCTCAGGGTCTGTTCGACTGTTCTGGAAGACAAAGGTTACAGAGTTAGTCTGAGTTGGCTAAGTTAGATAAATAGGTATAAACAAAGACATTTAACAATGTATCTCAGGTAAGTTCGCAGAAATCGCATACTTGTGCTATCTGGGATCCATGTTTATAGTTAGAAAATATTGACTAATAACTAAATCTGTGTATTTAGAAACTGATTTAATAGAAGATTTCTCACTTTCTATGAATCATGTGTTTTGCTGTGTTTTGTTCAGCTGCTTTAATATGTTCCTCCAGTTTTATAAAAGGCTTAATGGAACAATGAAGATGAAAGACAAGGAGTTTATAAGCGTTTATAACAGAGAGAATGCCAATGCACACTAGGTTAGTCAGTAATATTCCTAGAAACTTTGGGAGGGGAGCTCTATGAATCAACATAAAACAGCTGTCCAACTGGTATCAGTTACCTATTGCACGTACAGTTATTTCACTGGATGAGGAAGTGAATCCAACTTATCCAGTCAATACTGATAAAGATATAAGAGGCACATAGTTGCATATTACAGGTAGTCTTTTTAATCATTAAAAGTTTTGTTGTTTTGGAATCAGTAGTTTTACTTTCATACCTTACAATATAGGGTTTCATTTTGATATGACAGACTTTGGGGAAAAAAAACTTCACTTATCAAGCCATTTCACAAGAGGGGCTTTAAAACTACAGTGGGTGCACAGGTTTTGTACAGAGCTTTTGGCAAATTTTATGAGTTGCCTGCATGCATTTTGGACTATAAGGCCAGAAACATACTTTATGCAAGATCATGGATGTCGACAAGAAGCAAACGAGTTTGTTGTGGTGGTTAAAAAAAAAGTACCACAGTTGATAGATTTGTGTGGTAAACAGTAGGCAGAATTTACAAAAAAAGATTATAATGAAAAGTAATGCAAAACAGCTTAATTCATTATTTAAGGGTGTTTGAGTGGCACAATGGGAAGCAGAGTTTATACTGTTTGTGCTTGCCTGATGTTCTTGTTAAAACTATATATACACACCAGTATAAATTTGTTCATCTGTATAAATATTTGAGGTAGATTCCTCAAATGTGGCTCTGTAGTTTAGCTCCAACCCTGACAAAACTCTGAAAACTTGCTCAGGTGTTTATGAATAGGGTTGGAGCTAAACTCTGCAGGGCTGTGGCCCTCAGGACTTGGTTTTGAGGAAGCCTGTATTATATTACAGTACAGTTTCTATCATAGTTATGACAGTGTTTCCTGTGAAACTAATCATCAGCAACACAGAAAAAAACAGACCAGAATTGTGAATGTGCAGTCACAGTTTGAGTTGAGTGTGATGAAATAAAACACCAACACATGTGCAAGTCTATCAATTAAGTGTGAGCAACATGAAAACAACAGCAACTGACCTTGTCGTGAAATCAAAATTGACCCCATTTACTTTGTTAGTGCACATTACTAGTCTTGTGTTGAACAATTAATCCATGCAATTTAATACACAGGTGGTAGTAATCTTTAATCAAAATCTGAAAATTTGCTTCCGCTCTGGAATGGCGTTCCTTCTCTGATGACGTCTGTTTGACGGCTTTGGTGGAATATCCTTAACCACTCAGTAAAGTTAGCCGCAACTTCCATTTCACTGGGAATTTAAATCAAAGAAAAAACTGCATAAATCAGTTTTAAAAATGGTGTTTTGAAAATTACAAGTGATCTAGGCCCTTTATACAGTGCAAGTCTCATTTTCATCCTCGTAAAATTCAATATGGCGTCTACCCTGTAAGGACTATTTTACAAATTACTCATTTGAGCCGTTTCTTTTAATAAATTGTTCTCAGTTAAACCCAATGTATGCTTCACTAGTCCGTGTTCAGGTATGTCTCAAGGACAGTGCATGTGATGTAATTTTGTGCACAGTGTGTGAGCAGCCAGATTTTTATAACCAAGCAAAAAAACAGAGCATGTGCAAGTTTGTGGAGTACTGCAGTGCAGTCAAAGGTCTCATGCATCAAACACGTCGATCTGCACTCACGGTCAATGCATTTTACTTTGAAAGTCTCAACTGTGCGGAACCTGGAAAACAATATATCTGGGCCTTTTCCGGTTTAAATCAGTCTGACAGTTCCTTCACTGAATGAATTCACTGAGCAATTAATGAACCTGACTCACTTACTGAACAACGATTAATTTCAGTGATGTGTTTCGCAATGAAGCAAGCTGAAGGTTCATGAAGGCTCAAAAAATACTCAAACTCAAGTAAAAAGAGAAAAGCTTCATTGTTTGTATAGGAAAACCCAGTTTAAATCTAGATTAAAGACGCATCTCTTTAGCCAAGCATTCACATAATGCATCTCATATCAGATCAATTGCACATGACTATCTTTGCTTAATGTTATGAACAGCAGCTACACTAATATGAAGAGACGGCGCCAACTCCTGCGAGGATTTCAGAAGACGCAATCATCTGGATCAACATGCACATTGCCCAATTTCTATATCCTAATTATTGTTAATGTAATTCATTTTTCCAGGAGCTCATTGCTTCTACCTTCAATTAAACTGCTAACAGTGATTGTAAATTAATTGCCTAAATTATTACATTATTTGCTAACTGCATTCTTTAAATTGTAATGCTGACATGCATTCTCTGTAAAGCTGCTTTGAAATGATGTGCATCATGAAAAGCGCTATACAAATAAATGTGAATTGAATTGAAAAAATTTGAAAAATAATGCCAAACATATACGTTATCTATTGTTTTCACCAACATTTTGCCGATCACACTGCCTCTGTCATCTTATCTGTTCTCCGTGTCGGAGGTGATAGCGAGGCTCGGGCAGCTGCTTCATGCACACAGCGGACATCGACAGGTGAAAAAAAGGTGTAATTTGTGGCGTTATAGTGTTTTCCTGACAACTACTGACAGTTTGGAATAACAAATGCACTCTGTTTCCGCAATTCATGGTTCCGGTACAAATATGAACATGACAGCATGAATTGGTGCACGCTCACAGCTAGCGGGACGCAGCAGGCGCAAATGTCTAGTTCGGTTTTTTTGCATTCACTGCGCTCTTTTTCCATTTTGATCGTTGCGCTCGCATTTTTCAAGTTCGCAGTGTTCAAGTTAAAAGAAGTTCTTAAATTTAAAAAAAAAAAAAAAACACGCCTCTAGAAAAAATAGATTTAGCAGAAGAAATGGCCTGTTGAGGCATCTGTGCCTTTGTTCATACAGACATCTGACTGCTAAGTAGGGTTTGTGTTTTTGAGTGTGCACCCTTACTTTACTGAGAAAAGGTCAGGGAAAAATCTGTAGATGGAAAATCTCCATAAAAAGATTTATTATTCATTCAACATTATTATTTTTTGACACTTCAATTTCAGTATCTAAACATTCTTAAAGGATTAGTTCACTTCAGAATTAAATTTTCCTGATAATTTACTCACCCCCATGTCATCCAAGATGTTTATGTCTTTCTTTCTTCAGTGGAAAAGAAATGAAGGTTTTTGAGGAAAACATTCCAGGATTTTTCTCCATATAGTGGACTTCACTGGGGTTCAACGGGTTGAAGGTCTAAATGTCAGTTTCAGTGCAGCTTCAAAGAGCTCTACATGATCCCAGACGAGGAATAAGAGTCTTATCTAGAGAAACTATCGGACATTTTTTTTAAAAAATACAAATTTATATACTTTTTAACCACAAATGCTCATCTTGCACTGCTCTGTGATGCTCCACGCATTACGTAATCATGTTGGAAAGGCGGAAGTACCGATCCAGTGTCTACAAAGTAAACTTGCAAAGACTAAGTCAAATGGCCTTTACAAAAAAAAAGGTAAAACAACATTGTTGGATGATTTTGAAGTTGGAGAAATTGAAATAGAGTTTTTCGTCCTACCGTGGTACTTATGTCTACGTCACACGTGACCTTTCCAACATGATTATGTAATGCGTGGCGCATCACAGAGCAGTGCAAGATGATCATTTGTGGTTAAGAAGTATATAATTTTTTATTTTTTTAGACAATAGCCGATGGTTTCTCTAGATAAGACTCTTATTCCTCGTCTGGGATCATGTAGAGCTCTTTGAAGCTGCACTGAAACTGACATTTGGACCTTCAACCCGTTGAACCCCAGTGAAGTCCACTATATGGAGAAAAATCCTTCAATTCTTTTCAACTGAAGAAAGAAAGACATGAACATCTTAGATGACATGGGGGGTGAGTAAATTATTAGCAAGTGGGCGTTGATGCGGTTTCCTATGCAATGACACTAGCCAATCATAACAGTGGGCATTTACTGATGAACCTTAAAGGAGCCAAGCCTTAAAAATGGATAATTTCAGACACAGGGGCAGAAAATAATTGTTTTTTATAAGTGAGCCTCAAGAAACATTAAAATTAAAAATTAAAAAAATCCATGTCATGCTCCTTTAATCGGTTAAAAGAATTTGCATTCCTAATTGTTATCTATTAAAATTCTAAGAATATCATGATATATTTTTCCTTGTATAACAAATGTAAACAAGTGCAGTCACAGGTTATGTGGTAAAAGATTTTACTTGCTCTGTTGCTCATCTAGTTAAACTTTATATCCAATTAGACTGGTCATCTCCAAAGCGCTTTAGATTCAGCAGCAGCACATATCCTGCTTCAGCGCCTGTGTACGGATCTGCGTCCCTCTGATAAACCGCTGTGCACAGACTGGTACGTTATTGACTAAGCTATCTGCATGTTAACAAGCTCACATGTACCCCCACAAGATTTATCAGCTGGATGCATTTCCTCCTCTGACTGCTAGACAAACACATGGCAACAAAGCAGCACCCCTCAGGGCCTGCAGAAATGCATTAGGGATAACGTACCAAATGCACGTGGGTACAAGCTACATGACACAACAAGCTTTTCATCATGAGTCTTCTCCTCTTACGCCGTACCTGTCTAGCTGACTCAGGCGTTAACCACGAGAAACCAGGGCTCGAAACACGTCCTTGCGGGCCACACCCAGACACTACGCCTAAGACAGACACTCCTTCATGCTTCTGGAGCTATTAGCACACCGCTTCTATGAATGGACAATTGCATGGCGTGTTTAAAAGGACGAAACTGCCCTTTAAACCCTAGGAAAACTCATAAAACAAACATTAAAAAGGCCTGCCACAAGTGTTACATTAATGAGCAAAGCCACCTATCTGCTGTGCATAATGATTAACAACACAACCCTCAGTTGTCATAGCAGAGAGGTGTGTTATTCCTGGAGGGAGCACATTGCTTGGCTGTGGTCAGTGACCTTTCTGACCCCCGTCTGCTGGCAGAAAAGGAGTAGAAGTGAACTTCTAATGTGCTACTATGGTTTTTTTGGTTCTGGTTCCAAGCGTATACCGAGTGTGAAGTTGTGACAGCGGCCACAACACGGAACCTCATTCACTTCCTGTGCTGCAAGTAAGACTATTTCTTGCTGTCACACAAAAAGGCTTAAAAGACAGGGATTACATCACTGTCCTAGATCACGGGAAGCAAACGCAGACTCATAAAGAGGGAAAAAAAAAGAGCAAACACGAACACATCTTATACACAAATATCTGCTCCATCATTACACCAGTTGCATATTAGAGATGTTCAAATATAGATTGATCCAGTATATATATTATACTGGATATATATGACACATTTAATAGCCTTATAAGCCTCATATTTATACAACAGTTCTTTCTGGTTCTTGAATCTGATTGGCTGAGAGTGTTCTAGTGATAATATTTTCCATGCTGTAGTAACTATATATAAAGTTTTGTAACATTATATATGTTTTTTACTGTCACTTTTAAATCAATTTAATGCATCCTTGCTGAATAAAAGAATTAATTTCCTCAATTAAAAAAAATAAAATAAAAATAAATAAATAAATCTTACTGACCCCAAACTTTTGAACGGTAGTCGTGTATAATGTTACAAAAGCGTTCTATTTCAGATAAATGCTGTTCTTTTGAACTTTCTATTCATCAAAGAATCCTGAAGAAAATTGTACTCAACTGTTTTCAACATTGATAATAATAATAATAATAAATGTTTTTGAACAGCAAATCAGCCTATTAGAAAGATCATGTGACACTGAAGACTGACGTAATGATGCTTAAAATTCAGCTTTGATCACAGGAATAAATTACATTTTACAATATATTCGCATAGAAAACTTTTTTTAAATTTTTTAAATATTTCACAATATTACTGTTTTTTTTTTTTTTTTGTATTTTCAATCAAGTAAGTGCAGCCTTGGTGAGTAGAAGAGCATTTTTTTTTTTTTTTTGAAAAACGGTCAAAATATTACCAATCCCAAACTTTTGAACGGCAAAGTTTAAAACGGGGAGAAAAATTTACTGAATTTGTGCTTTGTATAAAGAAAATGATAAACAGTTTGATGTTCAATATTAATAGTACTTATATGAATAACGTTCAGAAAGTTAAGATATATTAATTTAATCTTCATTATTTACTTAATATGATTTAATATTCATATTAGTAATGCGTTTGTTTATAACTGATACCAGTGACTCTGAAACAAGTTGATGAAATAGAGAATGAAGCTTTTATTTGCATTTCTTTCAAAATATAATGATTAATTATTAATTATAATGAAATTCTCATTCATTTAAAAGAAGGTATAAAAGGCAGAATCCTCAAACGATCGGTATCGACAGATATCACTCTGAATTATAGGCGGAGAAATTTAGTATTGGTGCATCTCTAATATATATATAATGTTTTGTTTTATATATGTTTTGTAATGTTTTTACTGTCACTTTTGATCAATTTAATGCATCCTTGCTGAATAAAAGTATTAATTTCTTGAATTTCTTAATAAAAAAAAAAAATTCTTATTGACCCCAAACTTTTGAACGGTAGTGTTTAATGTTACAAAACAACATTTTAGCACATATAATTCAATATATAGATTTTACTAGTATCACTAAAATCTGTGTCCCATTCACTGACAGAGACATTACATGACAAAACTGTAATTTTGCATAATTTACAATGCATAATGTTAGTATGTAATTAAATGTAATAGCAACCTATGTAATTAAAATGAATATCAATAAATAAGAATATTGTTCAATCACACATTATTTATAGTGTGTCACATGTAGTAGACCATTTTTGTGCCTTGGGTAATAGGAGGATTTTCCACCCGGCTAGTATATCAAACCTTTGGGAAGCACTGTTATATATATATATATATATATATATATATGACACATATAAGGCTATTAAATGTGTTATTAAACTATTCCATGCATTAGTAACTACAGTAAAAGCTGTGTCGTAACTGTGCTGTTATTTCCCATATCAGAATGACATCAGATTTAATGTGCAAATATCCAGCATACTGTACACTACAAATAATAAAAGTCAGGGGAAAGAAAAAACAGAACTATCTTATTTTGTGTTATTCAACATGAAGCAATTGTTTTTATAAATGAACAAACACAGTTTCCCAATCTCTGCTTGATAAATCAACAGAGAATCTCACTGAATAGAGAAAAGTATGTCATAACTAAAATAATAAGGCTAAATTATCACCATGCACCATGGTATTTACACAGCACTTTAAGGAGTTTAAAATAATACCATGATAAATGCGTCCAAAAACACGGTAATACCATAGTACTTTTTTAAGCGTTTATATTATGTTGTGAATAACAACAGCAAGTGTTGAAGGACTGACAGAGCCAGTGTAAAGGTGTGCTATGGATATGATTCATGAGTGTATTATGCTGAATGCGGATTAGCTGATGATGATGATGATGATGATGATGATGATGATGATGATGGCCTGTCGTTACCTTTCCACACCAACTCACCTGCATTCCAGGAACTTGAACAGCTACCGGCGACTGAGCCATCTCCACCCGTCCACAGGCAAACTACACACCCAATAAACTCGCGGAGAGACACTTAGAGCTCTTTTCCTCACAATACTCACTATTAAATTATATAAACTACTATATTTACACTATATTTACACTGTTCGTCAAACTCCTCGCGACGCCAAACTCTTGAGCTAGCTGCGCTCTGTTAGCTTTAAAGTCGACACTCGGTAACCATGATTCCTTCCGACTTTTTTGTTGTTTATAATAGATCCAGACGGTCGTCGATGGGTTGTTACTCGCTTTTGGTGTGAGTTTGCGCGGAGTTTGTTCTTCAGGAGGTCTTCTCGGACGCCATGACTCGCGCTGCGCTCGCAAAGTTGTTTTGTGCTTCAGCTCTGGCCGTTGGGTGGAGTCGCGCGCTCCGACCGCGAGCACACAGACACTGCGTCACTAACGCTGCTGCCACCATCAGGAGCTTTCGTCACACACACACTTCTTCATGTTACACGGACACACACACACACTGTGTTTGTGAGAACAAGTTTTCCCTTGACCCTCTAGCTCGTTTTTTCTGGTCTTCTGTGTTTGGGGATGTGAATTGGCGTAAAGCTTGGCGGATAGGAATAAATATTATGTTAACAATAAAGTAAAAAAAGTCTCTTTTAAAATAATGCATTGAATATACCCAGTAAAACATGTGCTGGAACGGTTTAAAAGGTTAGTTCACCCAAAAATGAACATTCATTCATTAATTACTCACCCTCATGTCGTTTTACACCCGTAAGACCTTCGTTCATCTTCAGAACACAAATTAAGATATTTTTGATGAAATCCGATGACGGCCTGCATAGGGAGCGATGACATTTCCTCTCTCAAGATCCATTAATGTACTAAAAACACATCTACATCAGTTCACGTGAGTTCAGTGGTTCAATATTAATATTATAAAGCAACGAGAATATTTTTGGTGCGGCAAAAAAACAAAATAAATTTCAAAACACAGCGGTTCGGATCGCGTGTCAAACTGCTGAAATCACGTGACTTTGGCGCTCTGAACCGCTGATTCGACACGCTGATTCATAACGCTCCGAAGCTTCCTAAAGCAGTATTTTGAAATCGGTCATCGCTATATAAGTCGTTATTTTGGTTTTTTGCCGCACCAAAAATATTCTCGTGGCTTTATAATATTAATATTGAACCACTGTACTCACATGAACTGATTTAAATATGTTTTTAGTACATTAATGGATCTTGAGAGAGGAAATGTCATTGCTCCCTATATGCAGGCCTCACTGAGCCATCGTATTTCATCAAAAATATCTTAATTTGTGTTCTGAAGATGAACAAAGGTCTTACGGGTGTGGAACGGCATGAGGGTAAGTAATAAATGACAGAATTTTCATTTTTGGGTGAACTAACCCTTTAAAAATAAATAGTCTCTTTTAAAATAATGTATAGAATTTTTTATTATTATTGCAATATTAATAAACAGAACAAGTTGGTACATGCAAAAAAATAAACAATATTTCAGAAATTAGAGAAGAGGGAAAAAAAGAGGGCAAATAAATAAATTAAGGAAGAATATTAAACGGCACAAATTCTGGATGTTTTCATTGCTTTCTTGTTAACAGAAGTTGAAATTGTATTTAAATACATCTTCAATTCTTGTTTGAAAAAGTTAAAGCTGGGTTTACTTTTCATGTATTTACACTTTCCAATAAATAAAAGAAGGTTTATACAAAAACTTGCATTAAGTTGATTATTGTCTTTAACATAAAACCCCAAAAGAATAAAGATATGATAAAGAAAAGTTACAAAAAACATTTTGGAAAAATGCATAGAATATACCCAGTAAAACATGTGCTGGAACGGTTTAAATTAGATATTGATTACTCTTTAATTTCTGTAAAGCTGAAAAGGAAACTATTTTTCATTTATTTTTCCATTGTATACATACAAAAATATTTTGGATTGATGTGGAGCATTTAATTAAGAAAAAATTGAACATTGAATTGCAGTTGAGTGGACTTGATATAATGATACACTTTCATGATCATGGGATTGAGAAAGAGAAGGCATACTTCATACAATTGTTAATATTAATGGGAAAGTTTCACATTCATAAGATGAAATGGTCTGACTCCAAGCCAAATTTGTTTTTGCTTTAAAAATGATTTCAAACTGTATTGTTCTGTTTTGTGTAATTGTAAAAGTAAAAAGGCAATTCAAGCTTATAACATTGTAAGCAGATATGATGTATAAAGTAGCACCCTTTTCCTTTTGTTTGTTATAATTTTGTTCTTGTCCTCTGGCATTGTTATTTCATTTTATTTTAGTTGCTGTATTTGTTTTACTTCAGTGATATATCTCATTGTATTGTTGGTTTATGACATTAATAATAAAAAAAAAAGTTTTCCCTTGATATGTAAAAAGCTGATGGTTTGAATCCATTCACTGAATATAAGCTGTAGGAATAGTAAAGGGTAAAGGCACACCTTAAGAAAATTGTGCTTTTCACTACACTTTTCACTTTTCAAAGTGTATGATTGCAGGAAAAATATATATGTTTGTATTGAACATTGATGGAGCAACAGATTTTGTGTGAAAAAAAATCATAAAGTGGTTAATTTTGTTTAAGTCCTTCGACGATTTAGTCCCTTGGGGTCAGATTGATCCCAAACTTTTACAGACCGACTGCATAAGGAAATATAATTTTTTTATATAATAAACTATATATCATTTGTTTTATTTACTTCTCATCTATGCATTACTGCTGTGTTTTAGTGGATATTTTGTATTTTTTTTACCTATTTACTGTACAAATACGTAACCATGTCATAAATTGGCTTATGAAAAATTGATTTTTAATAAAAAAAATCACTTTAATGATTGACTTAATTAAATTTAAATTGTATTTGGACATTGCCCTATGTGTTAGGGATAGAATACTACCATCTAGAGGTTTGTGGAAAAACTTTAGGAATTATAGTTAAAGAAAAAAAGTGCAATGACCACATATGTCCAATAGAGGTCAATAGAGATTGTATGTTTGTGTTTATGTGTTTGTATATGTGTGTGTGTATGAGATAGAAAGTTCGTTTCACTTTGTGGTTATGGTCTAGGACCAGACCTTTATGGAAATGTAGAACATTTCAGATTTATTCTGGATTTATTCAGATTTATTTATTTATTTATTTTTTTTTGACAAATGAAATGGAAAAAAAAAGTAAATTTTTTCATTTTCCCATTCATTTTCAATGTGGGGTCAATCTGACCCCGATGGACTAAACGGTGATTTGTTTTTTTTTTATGCACCTTTAGAACAACCAAATCAAGCCCAGATTTTTTGTGCATGTTTAGATAGATTATTTAGGAGGATTCACAGAGTTTCATGTCCCTGAGATGAAGGGAACACTTTTTATAAACGAAGGAAACTGTCAGTGGGGTCAGATTGACCCCAAGGGTTAAAAAATATGGTGGTGAAAGGGGTAAAAGGCACACCATATTCATACAAATACTTTTGCTAAAATAATATGTTTTTAATAATGGTGAGTGTGTGTGCGTGCGTGTGTGTGCGACCTGTGCGTGTGTGTCGGTCGGTGTGCGAGTGTGTGGCTGCATGTGTATGTGTGTGGGTGTGTGTGTATGCACGGACGTACACATAAACAGACACACCCTCACACACACACTCACACACACGTGTATGTGTGTTTGTGAGTGACACAGAGGATGGCCCGCTTTAGCTGAAACCATGTGGCCCATTTTACCTCAGTGGGTTAAGGTAAATTGGGCCATCAAGAAAAACATCACTTTTCCAAAAAATATGTTCATATACCAAACTAACAGCATTATTTCTGATGGATGCCATCAAGACAGATATTACGCATAGTTTTTTATGTGCATGTTTGTTTTATTATAGATTTATCATCCTTATAATAGTTTAGTTAGATTTGGTATGCCAGGCTACTTACCATGCAGCTTTCTGGTGCAATTTTGATTTGAATTATTGCCCCGCCCACCATAGCAACCATAAACCAATCAAATCACCTGTTACTTGTCAAGCACAGTTATGACAACAGTTTGAAATCCTTTGCAGTCATTGGCTCTAAATTCCAGAGGGGCTGGGACCCCCAAACCTTAAATGGCCCATTTTACCTAATATCACCCTATATGATTGTTTCATTATAAATATGGGTATTATCTCTACCCAATTTGATATATGATATTTGCTGTGAATCTAACCATGTCATGTGAACAAATGGAAAAGTCAGTCAGCTATTCATTATTATCATGTTAATTATTGTGCCTTTTGCCCCAACAGCAGGTGCGCTTTTTACCCCAAATACCATACTTTTACATATTCATCCTTTATTGAAAAACTGTTGCTTGAATTACCTTGAACAAAACTGAAAATCATTAAGAAGACCTTTGAATCAACCTCTTTGCGTTGCTGCCCGTGATCGCATCAAGGATCAGACAAATTTGCACGTGCATTTTGAAAAGTGGATATTTAGGAAAGTGCTGTGGCAAGTTTTTGTGCCATCTAGTGGTTTAGAGAAAAATAAAATCAAAGGCGCCTTTTGCCCCGCTGTACCCTAATAATGTATGATTGATAATTGATAGGGCAGGGTATTGACACAATTTTCACGATTCGATTCGATTACTTTTCACATGCTTTCGATTTGATTCGATTACGATTTCGATTTAATATAGATTATTTTGGATGTAGTATTTCAGTTACAGTACTTTCTAGAGGAAAAAAATGTCAACTAATGCTGTAAACTACACATGAGAATCAACTGGTACTACTATAATAATACTGAAGGTTAAATTAAAGGTGCAATATGTAATATTTTTGCAGTAAAAAATATCCAAAAACCACTAGGCCAGTGTTATATTTTGTTCACTTAAGTACTTACAATATCCCAAATGTTTCCAACTATTTGTAAATCGTGAGAAAATTGTAATTTTAACCAAGGGTGCGGGACGTGTGAGGAGTCGCCTGTCAATCGCTGCATTACCCTCGGTTTCCGGTTTTATTTTGTAGAAACCATGGAAACACCAAAGACGCTTTAATATATTACGTTTTAATAGACAAGGGAACAACTGTTTTGATATATTTATAGACATAAAATTAATTATTGTTATATAGCTCAACATGTTTAGTCTTTTTCTTCGATTTACCATGCTTTACCATGCCTCAGAGAAAAACACTATTTTGTGAAGTAGCTAAAATAGCATAATCAGATGCAGCTTTATTTTTAGTAACAGTAATACAGCATTTTCGCCATCATACAATACGTTTTAAAATGAATTGCATGCCATTTATCAACACAATCATCCAGCATTTAATATGATATTGTAAAATCGATCTATCTTACTGCAGTGTGTAACAGTGTCTCACAGCAGCCGCCGAGCGAACGCACAGAGTAACGTTATAACATCATTTTCAACACTCTCAAATGTATCTAATATGATAAACAGAGCTGTGTTACCTCATACTCATGACCGGAAAAGCGGAAGCGGCGCAGGCGACTGTGACATAATAAAAGTCCCGCTGCTCGTGAGGCGTGTGTTGATCAATCGCTCCAGCTCCTCGTTCAGCTCCACAACACTCGCTCCTGCTCTGCTTCATACTACAGTAACGTTAATAATCACATCCATGAACATGATTTCTTCCCGAGTCCAATCCCTATTCTTTTGCACCGTCCGTTGAGGTGGAGACCACATGTTCTGCTCTCAAACATGGCGTCATCTATCTATGCCTTTGTTTTGAATAGGCTTCTAGCGACCTCTAGCGGCCAACATTATTACATATTGTACCTTTAAGGCCCCGGTATACTTCAAACGAAATCGAAGAAAGAACTGATGTGACGTCATTTCGAACAAAATCAGGCCAAAACGAAGTTCGTTTTGTGTTCTTTTTGGAAGTTTGAAATGGCTTGCCAAACTTTCAGGAAAAGTTCGCTCCAGCACCAAAACACCTTCGTACTACCATTGGTCAGTGACGATAATGTAACAGGAGGTGTGCGCTGACTAGATAGCTGCTTTATAGTACAAAATGAAGTTGTGCTTGTAAAAAAATGAGGCACTAACACTGTTTTTCATGTTTGATACTGTAAAGCTGCTTGATTCTAAGCAATCTATTGAATAAAGTGCTATATGTAGACGTGATGTGACTGGAGTGCTACTTTGCAGAGCTAGTGCTAACATTCCCATGCTGTTATGATCAGACGCTTTTCTTATGCTTTCTATAATAAATGCTTACTGTTTTCTCATTTTTGTTGTGTTTATTTTGTTACTGAGAAGAAAGTGCACGGCACATATTTACATATTCATCTAAACGTCGATCTCAGCAGTGTGGGCGGCGTCAGATGTTCGTTTATCGCTGGTCACACATTTCGAACTTCGTTTTAACCCTAAACAAAGAACGAAAAAGAAGTTCGTTTGAAGTATACCGGAGCCTTTAAAGGTGCCCTAGAATCAAAAATTGAATTTATCTTGGCATAGTTGAATAACAAGAGTTCAGTACATGGAAAAGACATACAGTGAGTCTCAAACTCCATTGTTTCCTCCTTCTTATATAAATCTCATTTGTTTAAAAGACCTCAGAAGAACAGGCGAATCTCAACATAACACAGACTGTTACGTAACAGTCGGGATCATTAATATGTACGCCCCCAATATTTGCATATGCCAGCCCATGTTCAAGGCATTACACAAGGGCAGCCAGTATTAACGTCTGGATCTGTGCACAGCTGAATCATCAGACTAGGTAAGCAAGCAAGAACAATAGCGAAAAATGGCAGATGGAGCAATAATAACTGACATGATCCATGATATCATGATATTTTTAGTGATATTTGTAAATTGTCTTTCTAAATGTTTTGTTAGCATGTTGCTAATGTACTGTTAAATGTGGTTAAAATTACCATCGTTTCTTACTGTATTCACGGAGACAAGAGCCGTCGCTATTTTCATTTTTAAACACTTGCAGTCTGTATAATTCATAAACACAACTTCATTCTTTATAAATCTCTCCAACAGTGTGTAATGTTAGCTTTAGCCACGGAGCACCATCAAACTCATTCAGAATCAAATGTAAACATCCAAATAAATACTATACTCACATGATCTGACACATGCATGCAGCATGCATGACCAACATCTTGTAAAGATCCATTTGAGGGTTATATTAGCTGTGTGAACTTTGTAAATGCACTGTATTATCGTCGAGAGCTGGGGGGGCAGGGAGTGTGCGATTTAAAGGGGCCGCAGCCTGAATCGGTGCATAATTAATGATGCCCCAAAATAGGCAGTTAAAAAAATTAATTTAAAAAAATCTATGGGGTATTTTGAGCTGAAACTTCACAGACACATTCAGGGGACACCTTAGACTTATATTACATCTTGTAAAAACTGGTTCTAGGGCACCTTTAACTTATTTATATACAAACACTTAAATTACACTCAATGTTTTTATTATAAATAAAGTTTAGAATTACATAATCATATTTCTACTCCATTCGTCCATTCGCGGCTGTCATAACTGATTTTAAAAACATTAAAAATTATAATGAATATGTAATGGTGCATAGCTATATTTATCAGAATGTTGCTTTCTAGAGTACATTTTTCTGAAGAATTTTTTTTTCACAGGAAAAAAAACGTTTAAATATGTCATTTTGTGTTTTGAGGGATAAAGTTAGTGACTACAGGGGGACTTTAAGAAGTTTCAATCAACTAAAAATGTTATGGATCTGCCTGGAAGAGGACGTGTGTCTATAGAGTACCTCAGAGATGACGTGTTTTTGTATGCAAAACCTGGAAGCGAGTTAGCATTTTAGGACTTGTGGTTCCATCGCCATAAAGAATGGGTTTTTGCTAAATCACCTGAAATAAGGTCTGTGGTTAACATAGCCTTTAAATATTTTCACGTTTTGATCTATGACATAAAACACACCAGTTATAACCCGTTTGTGATTTTTCAAACCTTTATTGTGTCTTAAAAACGGCAGTTGCTAACAAGTTGCTAAAAGGGACTACTTCCTTTGGCGGGGACTTTAGACGTTATCATGACAAACAGGACACTTGGACAGCATTTCTCATGACACAGCGCAGATCATAATCAGCGAGCATGTTTTTAAATAACGTTGTTTTCTAAATAAAGTTTGAGGAAGTTTGCTGGAGGTGACGTTGATCCGCGACCATGGTGTGCTGTAGTCCGTTTATAGCCTACTGTTAGCTTTTTATATCTCACCACTTTATTTAGGCTTCAAAATGTATAAATGTTGTGTTAACTTGTAAAGATTTTCTTGATAGACAAAACGTGTAAGTATTTTTTGCAATTTTCCAAAAGTCTATGGGAAAAATGAATAGGCTTTCGATCGAGGGAACCGACAAAAACACGTCATCCCTGAGGTACTCTATTGTGCAACGTTTACCTCAGTAAGTTAACCGAGTGGATCTCTGAGCTTGTTTGAGTGAGTGGAGGCGGGGCTAATTTGCATATTCATAGCACATGTATATTGAATGAGGTAAGAGTGTAGAATTACGTTCAAGCTATTTAAAGGCATGAAAAAAAATTTGTCACAGGAAAAAACGTATAAATGTCATTTTGGTGATCAAAGATGAGTTTTAAGGGATAAAATTATTGACTACAGGGGGACTTTAAGAAGTTTCAATCAACTAAAGATGCTACGGATCTGCCTGGAAGAGGACGTGTGTCTATATCGTCCTAATCTATGGGGAGGAGGAACGTTTGCGTGGACAAAGACTCTGAGGATCACAGCTGGAGAATTGCAGAGATTAGTTGAGTTTTGGGGTCAGAAAGAAAAAAAAAAAGAGAAAAAGATCAACCAGCACCTACATTACCAAAAGTTGTTTGAGAGGGTTTCAAGAAAAATCCTCCTCGCTCATTCAAAAACACACACATATTCTGTTGTCCAACACTGAAACTTCAAACAGGACCGGCTTCTATGGTCAGATGAAACTAAAAACTATTTTTCTGTTGGAGGTCCTGGACATTTTGTTCAGATACATGGTATCATGGATTCTATCAAATACCAACAGATAACAATAAAATCCTGCCCACTTCTGCTAGAAATCCAATAAAGGGCCGTGGTTCAGGACTATGTGTGAAGAAACTGGCTAAAGACAAAAGAGCTCATGCAAACCTCATGTTGACACTGATATTCTTGTAGTTCAGGTTTTATAGTGCATGTGAAAATCATAAGTCAGATAGCTTAGAAGAGTAACAGTTTATGTCACATGACTGAAGCAGAATGAGTTTTAACCCTCCTATTGCAGTCGGGTCCATACCCTTACTTTTTTTTTTTAAGTTTTAATACAAAGATGAAATTTTGTAAGAGTTTTAGGACAGTCAAAATACACATCATTTATTTTTGTCAGATTTTTTAAACAAAAAAATGTAAAAAAAAAATATAACCCTTTAAAGTAAATTGTTACACCTTTTGTGTTTGGGTCTGCTTTGACCTGAAAGTGAACTGTGGATTAACACATGAAATGATGCTGTTTTTTTTTAAATCTATTAGTTAGATTGGTCTCAAATTACTTCTGTAAAATACATTTAGCCTCTTTCCTACACTTTCACACATTCTTCCTTCTCACTGCAACTGCATTTTGTTTATAAACATGCAACACACATACACAATTCTGAAATTAATAAAATGACAAAGAAATCAATGTGTTAATGTGTTTGTAGAGCAAAAGTTCACAGGCCAAATAGTCTAAATTTGAAAAACAAAAGAGGTTTTGGAAAAGAAGCCCACATTTCACTTTGCTGCCACCTATTGATGAACCATTGCAGCGTGAAAATGCATTGCATTTTTTTTTTATATTAATGAGTTAGTTCACCCAAAAATTACATTTCTGTCATTTATTATTCACCCTCATGTTGTTCCAAACTCATAAGACCTTCATTCATCTTCAGAACACAAATTAAGATATTTGATGAAATCAGAGTTTTTTTTTTATCTCCCATAGAAAGCAACAAAATTACCATTTTCAAGATCCAGAAAGGTACTAAAGACATTGTTAAAATAGACCATGTGACTGCAGTGGTTCAATCCTAATGTTATGAAGCGACGAGAATACTTTTTGTGTGCAAAAACAAAAAAAATAAATTTATTCAACAATTAAGTAAAAAATGTATGCAAGTAAAACATTTCAGAGTAATATTGATGTTATTTTGGTATATAAAAAGAATATGTAGGTTTCACTAATTTAGACCATTTTGAGCAGTCATGAGTTATAAGTTTCAAAAGAATTTAAGTAAATCCATTGAAGTCAAAGGAGTTCATACTGCTAATTCTCATATTATATGTTCTTATAAATTTAATCTGATATATTCAAATAAAACATAAATATTGATAAAAAAATGTCTTTTCTTGCATCACACTAGTTTTTGCAGTATACTCTATGTTGCCAAAAGTATTGGGACACCCCTACAAATCAGTGAATTCAGGTGTTTCAATCACTTCCACAGGTGTATAAAATCAAGCACCTAGGCATGCAGACTGCTTCTACAATCATTGGTGAAAGAATGGGTCACTCTCAGGAGCTCAGTGAACTCAAGCGTGGTACAGTGATAGGTTGCCACCTGTGCAATAAGTCCATTCGTGAAATTTCCTCACTACTAAATATTCCACGGTCAACTGTTAGTGGTATCATAACAAAGTGGAAGCAATTGGGAATAACAGCAACTCAGCCATGAAGTGATAGGCCACGTAAAATCACAGAGCGGGGTCAGAGCATGCTGAGGCTCACAGTGCGCAGAAGTCACCAACTTTCTGCAGAGTCAATAGCTACAGACTTCCAAACTTCATGTGGCCTTCAGATTAGCTCAAGAACAGTGTGTAGAGAGCTTCATGGAATGGGTTTCCAGCTGCATCCAAGCCTTACATCACCAAGTGCAATGCAAAGCGTGGGATGCAGTGGTGTAAAGCACGCCGTAACTGGACTCTAGAGCAGTGGAGACGTGTTCTCTGGAGTGACCAATCACGCTTCTCTGTCTGGCAATCTGATGGATGAGTTTGAGTTTGACGGTTGCCAGGAGAACGGTACTTGCCTGACTGCATTGTGTCAAGTGTAAAGTTTGGTGGAGGGGGGATTATGGTGTGGGGTTGTTTTTAAGGGGTTGGGCTTGAACCCTTAGTTCCAGTGAAAGGAACTCTTAATACTTCAGCATACCAAGACATTTTGGACAATTTCATGCTCCCAACTTTGTGGGAACAGTTTGGGGATGACCCCTTCCTGTTCCAACATGACTGCGCACCAGTGCACAAAGCAAGGTCCATAAAGACATGGATGATTGAGTTTGGTGTGGAGGAACTTGACTGGCCTGACCTCAACCCGATAGAACACCTTTGGGATGAATTAGAGCGGAGACTGCGAGCCAGGCCTTCTCGCCAACATCACTGCCTGACCTCACAAATGCGCTTCTAGAAAAATGGTCAAAAATTCCCATAAACACACTCCTAAACCTTGTGGAAAGCCTTCCCAGAAGAGCTGAAGCTGTTATAGTAGCAAAGGGTGGGCCAACTCCATAATAAACCCTACGGATGAAGAATGGGATGTTCTTGTGCACGTAAAGGCAGGCGTCCCAAAACGTTTGGCAATATAGTGTATCTTAAAAAAGAATTTCTCTTTTTTTTTTTAATTAATAAAAAGGGGGTAAATAGTAAAAACATGGTCACTTTTGTGCATTCACTCATTAACGAGAAGCGACTGATTAGATAAAATATGGTTTTAGTCGAAAAATATTAAGTTATGACAAGTTTTACAAGTTTAGCTTCCAAAGGTGTATGTTACATAATGCATTACACTAAATATTTGAGTCTTGAGTGTATCACACCTGTCACAAATGTGATAAATATATGATAATGGATCATTCGGAATAAACAACAAAAAGAAAGGGAGAGATTCACACAGCATTTGCAAGATAAACAGTATGATTTTAATGTGAGGCACTGTCGAGAGCTACGGTATGTCTAGCCTTTACAAAGGAATGGACACAATGAACGTCAAGAGCGGTAGAAGTGTACAGTGGGGAACAGCGTTAAAACCGTGATATTGGTCCACGTCTACAAAAAAAACTAAACATTTCTATGGCATTTCACTCAGACCAGCTGAGAAAGTGACTTAAGTACTTGTCTGCTAGCCAATGAACACAAGGAGAATTCATATAGTCTTGCATGACAGATTGGAAACATACTGCAACTGGTCAACACTTAAATAGCAATTAAAAGAGGGACTGAAAGGTTACTGTACAACTCATTGAACTGAAATGACAGGGAACATACAATAAGAACAGGTTCTGTTAGGTACTGATTATATTTTCAATAAAGATTATCTACTTTAAATTGTACACTCTTGCGATCACATATGAGTGTAATTGTGATAGTCCAGAAGCTTGAGAAGCAACAGCTGCATTGAAAACATTTTCATTGGCTAGCCTCTGTCACATATCAGATGAAGAAATCCATTTCAGATTCATGTGAATGAAGCTTTTTTTACACCAATGCCTTTCTTCCACCACCACAAAAATGAGGAACTGTCATGTATGAATTCCCAGGCTTGTGCAGAGAAAAATCTTGCAGATGTTAGCAAAGACAGACAGATGAATAACTGAAAGCCTACATCATATGTGTGGATTTAAAACACAGAAAAGAAGGTAAAAAAACAAAACACTTGGCTTATTTACAGATTAGACAATCTCTTGGCGAGTCTTTTGACTGAGTTGTCAGGAAAGTTTCAAATGAATCTTTCCTGAAGGCAACAGGTCCCATCTATGCAGTTGGATTTTACAGATTATACAAAATGGTTTAGGAGCCGGTATCTGAGCTTGGCTCAAACACAAGGGTCTCTCCTGAAGAGCCTCAGAAGAAGCATCTTTGTAGTGGGATTGTATTTGTCTTCTTTAATGGCGAGTCCTGAAGCGGACCCCAGTGCATAGTGCTATAATGTTCATGAACAGCCAAACCGGGACAGAGTTTTGAACATTAGTCTGGCATGTCGATGCAAAGTTTGGGTGGAGGCACAAAGTACTTGCCAGGACTTTGGGTAATCACTACGCCCGTCTTCTTACGAAACATGGGAGGGATCTTAGGCACCTCGTGGATGGGCAATTCCTCGGACACCTCGGAGTCCTCATGGTGCAAGTCGTAGGATATGTTGCCATATTCCCTCAGGAAGGGGAAGAGTTCAAGGAGAAACTGGCAGAAGTCTTTGCGAATGCCAAACCACCCTGACACAGGGAAATCAGAGACAAGTC
Organism: Ancherythroculter nigrocauda; assembly: GCA_036281575.1. NCBI lineage: Eukaryota > Metazoa > Chordata > Actinopteri > Cypriniformes > Xenocyprididae > Ancherythroculter > Ancherythroculter nigrocauda. Next base: position 3,322,657 of record VTFQ01000017.1, read on the forward strand.
AACACTGAAACAAAGCTAGGAAAACAGACAAGCATTTCATTTAAAACAAAAAACGCAAATATGGAACATACTTTGTTTTTGATGTTTTACAATGTACTGGATGACAAAGGCCCCATTTCCACCTGGCATTAAGATGCGTTTTGGTTGATCGGATCACAAGTGGATGACGCTAAATACAGGTGTAAACAGGGTCTAAAGTGTTTTGAGCTTGTCCACTTTTAAACCACTTCGAGAGGTAGCTGACAACACATTTCATAGTATAAACGGTAGGGGTGTGACGAAATCTTGCGAGAATATAAAAACCATTTAATTCAGTTGGATAAGGGTCGCTTCAATCCCATCCAGCTCATCCAACACAAGCTGCAGCACTGTATGAAGTGCAGCAGGAATCAGAGTTCACTGATCACGTGACGAGAATAAGTGGCGAGATGACTGACAAGACCATGGCAGAGGATTCATTGCAAAACAGAGCCTTTGAGCATCTGACATATGACTATTTTTCTAGTCATGTATTTCATCATTGAGGATTTCTTAAAGGTGCCCTAGAATCAAAAATTTAATTTACCTTGGCATAGTTGAATAACAAGAGTTTAGTACATGGAAAAGACATACATTGAGTCTCAAATACCATTGTTTCCTCCTTCTTATGTAAATCTCATTTGTTTAAAAGACCTCCGAAGAACAGGCGAATCTCAACATAACACTGACTGTTACGTAACAGTCGGGATCATTAATATGTATGACCCCAATATTTGCATATGCCAGCCCATGTTCAAGGCATTAGACAAGGGCAGCCAGTATTAACGTCTGGATCTGTGCACAGCTGAATCATCAGACTAGGTAAGCAAGCAAGGACAACAGCAAAAATGGCAGATGGAGCAATAATAACTGACATGATCCATGATAACATGATATTTTTAGTGATATTTGTAAATTGTCTTTATAAATGTTTCATTAGCATGTTGCTAATGTACTGTTAAATGTGGTTAAAGTTACCATCGTTTCTTACTGTATTCACGGAGACAAGAGACATCGCTATTTTCATTTTTAAACACTTGCAGTCTGTATAATTCATAAACACAACTTCATTCTTTATAAATCTCTCCAACAGTGTGTAATGTTAGCTTTAGCCACAGAGCACCATCAAACTCATTCAGAATCAAATGTAAACATCCAAATAAATACTATACTCACATGATCTGACACATGCATGCAGCATGCATGACGAACATCTTGTAAAGATCCATTTGAGGGTTATATTAGCTGTGTGAACTTTGTTTATGCACTGTATTATAGTCGAGAGCTCGGGGGCAGGGAGCGAGAGATTTAAAGGGGCCGCAGCCTGAATCGGCGCATATTTAATGATGCCCCAATATAGGCAGTTAAAAAAAACAATCTATGGGGTATTTTGAGCTGAAACTTCACAGACACATTCAGGAGACACCTTAGACTTATATTACATCTTGTAAAAACTGGTTCTAGGGCACCTTTAAAAATACTGTGTAAAAATCTTGTCTTGTGAGCTAAATTTTGTGTTTCGTCTCGTGAGCTAACGGTCTCATCATTAGGGGAAGCGCTCTAGCCAGACGGGATTTAAACTTTGTCGGCTGAAGACCCAAGTTTGGTTTGAAAATTCAAAATGTGCCAAGCACAGTGTTCTCTCACCATTCCTGATTTCTAACGCACACTCACAGCGTTTGGCTGGTCTCACGTCTATCAGAGCAGAAACGAAAGCTAATGCTCTCCGTATGTTTTTCTGTCATCTCCGTTTGTGTTCATATGTAAATTGCGCCAGCTTATTTCGTCCATTAGATCAAAAGATCTGAAAAAGCCATACACTCTGGTTCAGTGGTAGAACGGACACAGATTTGAATGTTCCTGTATGATTTTGTCAATAAATGTGTCAGATTTTGTTAATAAATAAGATTGCATGGGTGTTGAATCAAGATCTTTTTAAGATTAATCGTGCAGCTCTACTCTGAATCATGCCATTATAAAGAATGAGTAGCAAGAGGAACTAAGACGACAGATGTAAGTCACGTACAGTGATTCCCCCCTTTTTGGCCAAACGTGGTCACCATTAGAGTCAGCAAAGAAACCCAGAGTGGAACAAACACCGGGACGTAGTTGGAGTTATAATGGCCGTCCAGCTTGTGAACGAGAAGAATCTGAAAACAAAACAAACAATGATGAGTGCATTCTTAAAAGAATAGTTCACCTAAAATTAACATTCTCACCCCCTTGTCATTTAAAACTATGATTCACTGCTGTGATTCGGTCATAGGTAATCATTTTTATAATCGATTATCATATATGAATCAATTATGCCACTTAGTAACTTTGTCTATCTTTTGTCTTGTTCCAAACAAAACCAGAGCAGATTTAACTGTTGTGTTCCTGAATGAATCAGTTGAGTGAACAAGTCAATGATTCACCTTACAGTGACAGAAATAGCAATGTTCACTTAAAGACTGTATTTACATGAATACTCACCAAGACCAGCATTTTGACATTATTTTGTGTTTATTTGACTGTGAAAAAGAACTTAATTTAGTACTGAGAGGCAGCTTTACAGTATGTGGCGCACTTTGGGTGTGCGCACAAAATCTGCGGAATGAGTAAAATTATGTGCAATACGTGCACGATTTTTCCCATGGCGAAATTCAAGCCCTGTAAGACCAACAATATTCATATGGAGCAAATTAAGCGAGTGAGTGAGGAGAGGAGGGTTTGTGTGTCACTCGCTGTCGGAGAGATGAGAGAGAGAGAGAAAGAGCAGCTGGTATCGTGTATCTATTCTGCAGAAAATGAGTATTGGAAGCGTTTCAGATATTTCAGTATTGATATGTATGGAAAAAAAAATCAATATTTTTGAGAACACTACATTGCACTTAGTTTATTATTTCAAATGGCTTTTTTAAAGACTACAAATAAAAAATTTATATATTATATATAAAATTTAACTTGCCAAAGTGGCTAGTAGGAGTGACTGCGTTACGCACCACTGCTGAAATACACTCGCATTGGAGGGTTGGCAGGTGTTAATGTCAAGCCCTCTTGAGAAGCAACAATCTCTCCCATATGGAAAAAGATGCATTTGCTTTGGACTGACATAGCTGGGATGGTTGTATGGTTTTACATAAGTCTAAAGGCCCGTTCACACCAAGAACGATAACTATAATAGAGTCCACACCTGTGCATGATATTGTTCTGTGTATTCGAAGCACGAACTGATGTGTCATTTCATTTACATGTGGACAGAAAGCGTTGTTGCATTATATATTGGTTAAAATCAATATCGGTCGATCTCTGAGTGTTTTTAGCTTACTTACTGCATAAACACAATCAAGAAAATGATTTAAACCTCAAAGGTAAGCAGGGGCACAACTATGGTCATCCAGCTGATTGCCATGGTGATGTGTGTACGGCGCTGCTCGGCAATGACATCCATGGAGCGCAGGAAGAGCACAGACCAGACGATGTAATAGAGCACCACCAGACACAGGAAGGACATGAGAATCCACAGCGGAACGCACACCACCTGGAAAAGACCCGGTTTAGACTCTCATAACATGTCAGAGCTCAGATTACAAAGCTGCAGGTGACTCTGAAGTAAATTACTGGTGTTAGCGTGCTTACCAACCACGGCCATTGGATGATCTTATCCAGTCTCAAAGCTATGAAGATGAACTGAAGAATATTTACAGAGCACAGAATCTCCAGCTGATGGAAAAAAAACACAAAGTATGAGTGAGGGAGAGAGTACAATCAGGAAAGATGCGTTTCTATAAACACAAAGATCTACATGCTTAGGGAAACATGCTTGATTTCATGAGGTGAAAACTTTATAACTCACAATTCCAACTTTACAACTCGCAATTCCGACTTTACAACTCGCAATTCCGAATTTACAACTCGCAATTCCGACTTTATATCCCTCAATTTTGACTTTATATCACTCAATTCCGACTTTACAACTCACAATTCCGACTTTATATTCCTCAATTCTGACTTTATATTCCTCAATTCTGAATTTATATCCCTCAATTCCGACTTTACAACTCGCAATTTCGACTTTATATTCCTCAATTCTGAATTTATAACTCGCAATTCCGACCTTACAACTCGCAATTCCGACTTTACAACTCGCAATTCCGACTTTACAACTCGCAATTCCGACTTTACAACTCGCAATTCTGACTTTATATTCCTCAATTCTGAATTTATAACTCGCAATTCCGACTTTACAACTCGCAATTCCGACTTTACATCCCTCAATTCCGACTTTATATCCCTCAATTCCGACTTTATATCACTCAATTCCGACTTTACAACTCGCAATTCTGACTTTACAACTCGCAATTCCGACTTTACAACTCGCAATTCCGACTTTACATCCCTCAATTCCGACTTTATATCCCTCAATTCCGACTTTATATCACTCAATTCTGACTTTACAACTCGCAATTCCGACTTTACAACTCGCAATTCTGACTTTACAACTCGCAATTCCGACTTTACAACTCGCAATTCTGACTTTACAACTCGCAATTCTGACTTTACAACTCGCAATTCCGACTTTACATCCCTCAATTCCGACTTTATATCACTCAATTCCGACTTTACAACTCGCAATTCCGACTTTACAACTCGCAAATCCGACTTTATATCCCTCAATTCTGACTTTATTCCTCAATTCTGAATTTATATCCCTCAATTCTGACTTTACAACTCACAATTTTGACTTTATATCCCTCAATTCTGACTTTACAACTCGCAATTCCGACTTTACAACTAGCAATTCCGACTTTACAACTAGTAATTCCGACTTTACAACTAGCAATTTCGACTTTACAACTAGCAATTCCGACTTTATATCCCTCAATTCTGAATTAATAACTCGCAATACTGACTTTATATCTGTCAATTCTGACTTTATACCACACAATTGCAACTTTATATCACGCAAAAGAATTGTAAGATAAAAAGAAGCATTTACCTTTTTTATTTTTTATTCCATGGCGGAAACAAGCTTCCATATGTTCTAGGACCAAGTTTTTTTTTTAAATCTTTACCGTAATGCTAAATAATAATAATAATAATAATAATGTTATTTATCATTAAGTTTAGTTTTAAATAAACCATACACAGTCAGAAACTATATTACAAAAAAAGTCAAAACTATACAGAATTCAGTCATAGTAATACATTAAAAATGAATGTAACACTATAGTAATTAAAATAACTGAATAATGGGAAGTACTAAATTGTCATGAAAATAATGTCAATGCAACATTTTGTGCATGTTAAAGATTAGTATTATTATTATTATTATTTACATTTTCTGTATATTTTAGCATGAAATATGACCTGAACATAAATTAGTCAGATTCAACCATCCTGAAAAAGATATGTCAGACAAATCATTCCCAGCTGATACCTCAAGCGAGCGGTCGTGCCTGAATCCCCACACACACGCCGCCACTGAGATGGGCGAGACGAAGAAGAGCGGCATGAAGACCAAGAGCCAGTAGCGTGTACCGTGTTCCACACCGTTACACACCAGCACCTCGAAGGTGAGCAGGAGCAGGTGGATCCCCACAGCAATCAGCATGGCCTTAAACTCCACGCAGGTCTCCCCCTCGGCCCTGAGGACGACAACTGAATGCATGATATACATGAACAAACTCACGGCTTTCCTCAAGTCTTAAAGGATATGTTCAGACTGCCAGCAAAATTTTTTTACATATCTAGATTTTTTTCAGATGTGTTTTTTGAAAGTCTGAACAGCAAAAAAACAAAAAAACATTTGGAGGTGGTTTGAAATGCGATTCCACTCGTCTCATTCACCCTGTTTGAATAGTGTTGCACACAATTTTACTCATTCCCACATATCTCCCGTCCCACAAGTGACGTGCACATAAAGCCACCTCTCAAACAGCTCATGAGTACCAAATTAACTTCTTTTTCCTGGCTTATTGAATATAAACAATCAAATACGTACAAAATTATGTCAAAATGGCAGTCTTGCAGAGTATTCAGGAAGATTCAGTCAGTTTTGTAACGTAGTTGAGAGAAAACGCATGTTGTGTAACAGTATATTGGATCAGTGCATAAGCTCTTAAAGTGACAGCAGCCTAATAAACCTGCTGAGAAAATCACTCGCTGCTCTTGACTGAATAACTTTTGTAACTTTAATTGTAAGCATTAATCTGTATTTAATTTTTACAAATAAAACCATCCAGTGTTATTTTACATTTCATTACTTTCATTTCTGTAGCATTTCTTACCTGAATACTACTGTGAGACCCGTCTGAAAAAATTAAAGCTGTTTATTTCATTTGTCTCTTTATTCTGTTGTATTTATTTGTGCTATTGTTTGCAATTTGTTAATTTGTTCTTATTTTATTAATGATTGTAAATTTTCTAATAAAGCCTCCCTGTGCTGTGTGTAAGCTATTGCAACAAAATTACCCAAATTATCAAAAGAATTATGAGATAATAAATCATCTGTATGAGGGTATATATGGCAGTTTCGATACCCCGTGGTATCGAAAATAGTATCGAATATCGATGTTTTTTCAAGGTATCGTATCGAAGTTGGAAGAAAAATTTGATTGGTCTGAACATAGCCAAAGTCAACATGACATTGCATTCTCAATATGACATATTTCAGAGTGAAACACTATTGGCAAGACTTCAGAAAGGCTGCAGCACCTTCAACAAAAGCTTAAATCGGTGCATTTTTAGATATAACAAATCCATGCACCTTTTGATACGTGTACAAATGAATCATGCAAAACAAGTTTGCATATGTTTTGTATCATATTTTATACATCAGGCATTTATGGTTTATATATTATAGTACGACATAGTGAGAATATGGAGCTCACATTCAAGGAGAAAACACCTCAATTTTATTCAGAGCAAAAAAGTATTTATATGGGTAAAATAAAAGATGCAGTTTTTAATAGCGTGTAATGTAAATCAATGACAACTTTATAACAGACTACTTACATAAAATGCACATAAATCACTATATCTCCCAATAATGTGTTTTTATCATGGCTGGGCAAAACGTATAATGTAATGCAAGTGATAATTGAGAGCTAATAAACGTTCCTCAAAAGCCTGATGGATCATACTTAAAGCTGCAGTCCGTAACTTTTTTTGGTTAAAAATGATCCAAAATCAATTTGAGCAAGTAGATATCCAGCCAGTGTTCAAAACTATATCCTTACCTTAGCCCAATTCACAACAGTACGCTAATATGTTTTATAATAAGAGTGTTAATGGTGGGTTTCAGCAGGAAATTCGAGCATGCAGCCGTTCATCTTTGCGTCATTACGTCACGTCTGTAAACAGAAAGAACGAGTCCCAGCTAGACTGTGCATATTAGGATGCTGCTGGTAGTGGATCATTTATAGCCTTTTCTCACAGCAGCTGCAATAATTAAACATCATTTTGATGGCGGATTATAATCCAGAAAGATCTAAATGACAGTCATCAGTGACAACTGGAGATTCAGCCATAGTCAAAAAGCAAAAGACTTCGGACTGTGGAGTGGCTACAGAAATTGAAATCTACAGGTAACGCTAATACACACATAAACAGGCAATGCTGATGTTGTTAATATTAACAATTTGAGAACAAAGTATAACAATAATAATAATTTGCACCGTTTGACGTGATCAGAGCTAAGCTATCATTAGATTTAATCACCATTGGTAGCGCGATTTATTGTAATGCTTTTTCAGATGACTTGTTCAGATGACAAATTCTTAATTTGGTCAAGACTACAATCTTTTATTCCGAAAAACAGTATCCACACCTGTGCGGCGACTGGTAGAAAACATTAGATTCATCCGCACCGAGGAGCCGTGCCAATGCACAACACAGGTAAAGATGATAATTCCACATATAACTGCAATTGCAGGTTTCAAACAGAGATGGCGACAAAGAGGCAAAACTTACGGACTGCAGCTTTAAAGGATTAGTTGACTTAAGAATTAAAATTTCCTGATAATTTACTCACCCCCATGTCATCCAAGATGTTTATGTCTTTCTTTCTTCAGTCGAAAAGAAATGAAGAAATTATTCCAGGATTTTTCTCCATATAGTGGACTTCACTGGGGTTCAACGGGTTGAAGGTCCAAATGTCAGTTTCAGTGCAACTTCAAAAAGCTCTACATGATCCCAGACGAGGAATAAGAGTCTTATCAAGTAAAACGATTAGCCATTTTCTAAAAAAAATAAAATAATATATATACTTTTTACCCAACAGATGCTCATCTTGCACTGCTCTGTGATGCTCCACGCATTACATAATCACGTTGGAAAGGTCAAGTGTGACGTAGGCGGAAGTACCGCAAAAAACTCATCTCATTTTCTCCTCCAACTTCAAAATTGTTCAACATCGTTGTTTTACCTTTTTTTTTTAAAAGCCGTATGACTTAGTCTTTGTGTGTTCGCTTTGTAGACACTGGATCGGTACTTCTGCCTACGTCACGCTTGACCTTTCCAACATGATTACTTTGTGGTTAAAAAGTGTATAAATTTTTCATTTTTTTTTAGAAAATGGCAGATGGTTTCTCTAGATAAGACTCTTATTCCTCGTCTGGGATTGTGTAGAGCTCTTTGAAACTGCACTTACCCGTTGGTAACCGTTGAAGTCCGCTATATGGAGAAAAATCCTGGAATGTTTTCCTCAAAAACCTTAATTTGTTTTCAACTGCAGAAAGAAATATAGGAACATCTTGGATGACATGGGGAAGAGTAAATTATCAGGAAGACACATGTACCATGAGATGAAATGGTATCTGCAGGCTTTATAGGGTTAATTACCCCACAGAACTGGACAACACCCACTTGTTCGTGATTATATGCAGGGAAAGGTTGTGTCTGACCTGTACTGTGGGTTGTGAGCCCAGACTCCAGTGCCCACGGAAGCCCCTATGATGACCATGAGTTTCCAGAGCCAGATGGGCGCAAACACAGCCCAGTAGCTCCACTGGATGATGCCATCCAACCTCAGCGACAGCAGCACAGAGAAGAGCAGCAGACACGCGTAGATCAGGAACTTACTGCAGGACAACAACACATATGAAGTCAGATCTGTCAAACTTACATGACTTCAGTCAAGATCACGAGACAGGCCTGACTGAGGCAGAAGAAGACAAGAATGAGAGCAGCTTTGAACAAACCGACGTGTCAGTATTTTGTCAAGCGTTCAACACTAGCCGGTTTCAATGTTAAAGCAGTTAATGTCCGGTGAGGCTGCTAAACTATGCTAAGACAAATGCACAAGGCCTGCACGGTAAACATTAGCAGCTAAGCTAACAAAGTGAATGGTAGCGTTTTAAAAACAAAGCACTGCGTTTCATTGTTCACCTAACGCACGCACACGCGTCTTACCTAGGATTGAAATCTTGAAAAACGCCTCGTAGATTCATGGTTTCCTCTTCAGACCATAGTTCAATTAAGTGAAAAGGAAAGACTGGCTTACTGACTGGCACTCACACACAGAGCAGACAGTTGGCAAACGCGACCAAACACAGTGACGTCACACGTCATCGCCCCGCCCACCGGACGGCACTGTTTACATTTTACGTTGTTATTATTTTGAAAACAACCCTGTTTCTGTAGATTGCAATAGTTGTGTAGCAAAATGTTAATTTTGTACATTTTATCTGTTTATTTTTATGTAATCTAAAAGTCAATGGATCATTTGGTTGCGTAATGAACCACATGGTGCAGCGGTTAAACTCATAGACATAAGCGTTCAAAACAACCAAAACGTATTTACGAGGTATTTTTAAACGTATTTTTTACAGTCTATGGGTGAAACGTGACAGATTACAATATTTATATTTAGCTGTGACATTGTCAAGCGTTTTTATTTACAACAAAATAAGCTAATCCTCTGCGCAAAATATAATAATGTAACGTAATGTAACGATGTAACGATAAATATAATCCCAGGTGAAAAAATAGTGTTTTTGAACCATACTATAGTTAATTGTAGTATACTGTATATATGATAGTATTTACAACACTTTGTTAATGAATGCTACAGCATACTGCAGTATTAACTATTGTGAACTGATAAACTGTAATACTTCAGTTTTTACTACATGTAAACTGTAGTCTACCTATATGCAATTTTGCTCTGATGAAAGTGACTTGAGCGCACCTGACGTCGTAAACATGACTTCCCAACTCGTAAATACTAACTCATTGGCCACCATATTGGTCCGGGCAACTTGCCGTTGTTGTGCCGAATTTCCCAGTAGCCCCTCACTGCAGAACACTCGAGATCCAGGGGGTGGAGTTGGGTAGGTTAAGGTATATGTAAAGTGGGAGGAGTTGGATCTAGAACCAGGGGTGGAGTCAGGTAGGTTAAGGTATATGTAAAGTGGGAGGAGTTGGATCTAGAACCAGGGGTGGAGTCAGGTAGGTTAAGGTATATGTAAAGTGGGAGGAGTTGGATCTAGAACCAGGGGGTGGAGTCAGGTAGGTTAAGGTATATGTAAAGTGGGAGGAGTTGGATCTAGAACCAGGGGTGGAGTCAGGTAGGTTAAGGTATATGTAAAGTGGGAGGAGTTGGATCTAGAACCAGGGGGTGGAGACGGGTAGGTTTAGGGATATGTGAAGTGGGAAGAGTTGGATCTAGAACCAGGGGGTGGAGTCGGGTAGGTTTAGGGATATGTGAAGTGGGAAGAGTTGGATCTAGAACCAGGGGGTGGAGTCGGGTAGGTTAAGGTATATGTGAAGTGGGAGGAGTTGGATCTAGAACCAGGGGGTGGAGTCGGGTAGGTTAAGGTATATGTAAAGTGGGAGGAGTTGGATCTAGAACCAGGGGGTGGAGACGGGTAGGTTTAGGGATATGTGAAGTAGGAAGAGTTGGATCTAGAACCAGGGGGTGGAGTCGGGTAGGTTTAGGGATATGTGAAGTGGGAAGAGTTGGATCTAGAACCAGGGGGTGGAGTCGGGTAGGTTAAGGTATATGTGAAGTGGGAGGAGTTGGATCTAGAACCAGGGGGTGGAGTCGGGTAGGTTAAGGTATATGTAAAGTGGGAGGAGTTGGATCTAGAACCAGGGGGTGGAGACGGGTAGGTTAACATATATGTAAAGTAGGAGGAGTTGGATCTAGAACCAGGGGGTGGAGTCGGGTAGGTTAACATATATGTAAAATAGGAGGAGTTGGATCTAGAACCAGGGGGTGGAGTCGGGTAGGTTAAGGTATATGTAAAGTGGGAGGAGTTGGATCTAGAACCAGGGGGTGGAGACGGGTAGGTTTAGGGATATGTGAAGTGGGAAGAGTTGGATCTAGAACCAGGGGGTGGAGTCGGGTTGGTTAAGGTATATGTAAAATAGGAGGAGTTGGATCTAGAACCAGGGGGTGGAGTCAGGTAGGTTAAGGGATATGTGAAGTGGGAAGAGTTGGATCTAGAACCAGGGGGTGGAGTCGGGTTGGTTAAGGTATATGTGAAGTGGGAGTAGTTGGATCTAGAACCAGGGGGTGGAGTCGGGTTGGTTAAGGTATATGTGAAGTGGGAGGAGTTGGATCTAGAACCAGGGGGTGGAGTCGGGTTGGTTAAGGTATATGTGAAGTGGGAGTAGTTGGATCTAGAACCAGGGGGTGGAGTCGGGTTGGTTAAGGTATATGTGAAGTGGGAAGAGTTGGATCTAGAACCAGGGGTGGAGTCGGGTTGGTTAAGGTATATGTGAAGTGGGAGTAGTTGGATCTAGAACCAGGGGGTGGAGTCGGGTAGGTTAAGGTATATGTGAAGTGGGAAGAGTTGGATCTAGAACCAGGGGGTGGAGTCGGGTTGGTTAAGGTATATGTGAAGTGTGAGGAGTTGGATCTAGAACCATCTCTGAACAGTTGTTTTTGGTTGTATTCAGTCATTATAACATTTATTATGTGTATGGTTAAACTCTTTATAAAACACAATTACACTTTTTGCAGCTGCAAATCTTTAATGTGCAAATCCAATAATTTAAATTAAATAGGTGCCAAGGTGGGTTGTCACACACTTAATAACATTAATGTGAAGAATACAGAGAACAAATATATATTCCCTTACCAAAATTAACCATGGTTTTTATTATTGTTTTTTTGGGTGTATTGATTATCATTTGTATAACCACCGTTTTACTACAAACACCATGGTTAAACTATGATTAATGTAGCAAAACCATGGTTAATTTGTGTTTTTTTAACTACAACCACATTTTTTTTTAGTTTTATTTCTATTAAAACCATGGTTTATTTTCGTAAGGGTTTTCAAACACACAAGAGAGATGAAAATAGAAATGACAATTTTTTTTAGCACATGAAAGGTCTATTTACATTATTATACACAAAAAAATGTATGGTTGCAATTTAAAGCGTGGTTATACACAATTAGCAACTGATTTAAAGATTTAAAAAATCATTGTTTTTAATGGGCTTTCATATGTCAGTGCCTCAGTGCACGAGTTCCAGCTGGTTAGATGCGAAGGGTAGGACTCCACTGACATAATACGCGATGCCGAGCGAGAGCAAAGCGATGACGAGGAGCAGCAAGAGCACTCGCCAGAAACCAAGATCTTCCACAAACTCCTGCCATGTGGTACGGAAGCTGGACAACACGCCGTCACTGTTGTGTAAGTGCGGGTTGAGAAGAGAGTGGCTCTCCATGGCACTGTAGGACAAACAACAGACCGTAATGAGTAAGGACATTTTGAGGGATCAATAAGTTCTGATTATAATGATTAGGATCTTACCTTTCATTCTCAGCCATGTGCATCTTCTCCAGACTGGAGTGGGAGCTGCGGTTGAAGCCCTTGACTTCCTGTTCCTCCAGCCCCTCCAGCAGATGGAGCGCGTCCTTGTTCACGCCACGTCTCTTGGCCAGCACCAGAGGAGTGGCTCCATTGTGATTGCTGTTCAGATCAAAAAGCACGGACATGAGGTCCATGAATCCTCATCGTTGTGCCCTTGACACCAAATCTCAGGGAAACTGACCTTCTAGTATGTATACAGTAAGTCAGGGGTGTAGGGGAAAATAAATATAAAAATAATACAATTTTTTTTTATAAAAACTACTTATATGTCCTAACTGAACTAAGGCCTAATCCTGGCTTAATCTAAACTCTGTCTGTGAAACCGGGCCAATATTTTTCAAATATTTATCTCTTTATGTTTCCTTCACAAGTGGATCATTATATTTGGCGGTATCAAAAAATTGGAAAACTCCTGCAGTTTTGGTAACTACATACCTCCTGTCTGTTTTATTTTATTTGATGACATTGTGAAAACTAATAAAAATGTGTAGGCGTGTCAACATTTTGACTTGTAGTGCATCTCAGAATAGCATGGTATATGAATATGATAATTTTACATATCTAAAAGGGCAAAAAGACACTGACCAGATGTCAATCTTGAGGCCGTTGGACACCAGGAACTGGATGGTGTCCACATGCCCACACATGTGCAGTGCCGTGTTGCCCTGCGAGTCAGTGGCCAACAGATCAGCACCGAACTTGTGCAGCAGACAGCAGATCTCTACGTTTCCCCGCGCGGCAGCCAGATGCAGTCCGGTCCGTCCACGGCAGTCCCGGGTGTTTGGGTCGAATCCGGACTCTAGGAGCCGTTTAGTGTGAGCGAGATCACCGTCGATACAGGCCTGCAGCAGCGGCACGGTGGTCTGCAGGGAGTCGTTGATGAAGACGTAGGACATTTTGCACCTGGTGTCAGAGGTTTGGGAATAAAAATCCATTTTGGCACTCAGATGTTGTCAAAAGTACAGACTTCGCTACCAAGTCAGTACTGAAATTTTAAAAATGTGATGAGCATTTCCCCCTAACATTTTGAGTGGATTCTTAAGCACCTCTGATTGGCCGTTGTGTTCATGCACTCAACAGGTATGTCTGTGATTGGCTACAATGATCAATGCTTCAAAAACTTGTAAATATACATCAATGACGCTCTTCACAGATACACACGGGAGTGTTTGAAGGCAGCCGTCTATCAGCGGATCCCCAATATATCTGCTAATATCAAAGGCCAAAAGGTTCAAAAACATGAATTTTAACACGTCAACAACACGTAAAATATATGTATTAAATGTAATATATGTAACGAGGTATGTATATTAAATGTAAAATATAACGTATTAAACGTGTATTTAATGTATGAAATACACATTAAATACTTGTGAAATACATGTTTTTTACGTGTTGCTGATGTGTTTAAAATTCACGTGTTTTTGAACCTTTTGGCCTTCCATATGCTAATAGACGCCTGCTTTTAAAAAAAATGCTCCCGTGTATATCTGTAAAGAGCGTCAGTAGACACATTTCCATTACCCTTTAAATTGTGCAAATTGAAATTGAGAATTAAAAAATACGCCCAATGGAAACATGTCAATTTCGCAAAAACTCCCATATATCAAACGTCAAATATATGCAAACGTTTTGTGCAAATCTGTAATGGAAACATGGCTATTGATATCTATTCAATCAACAACATGTTTTTGAAGCATTAATCATTGTAGCCAATCACAGACATATCTGTTGAGCACGTGAACACAATGACCAATCAGCGTGAGAGTCTCGCAATCGACACTGTTCTCACGCCACACATCCATTTTCTCACAGTGAAAAAACCCATAGTGGAGCAAAGAGGACACTGACAACATGCTGACAGACAAGACAGAGAAGGTTACTTTTGATATGAAACAGTCTCCGCTTTCAAATTCTGTCAATTTTATTACAAAATTCAAACATTTATACTGTTTTGATGCTTTTTAATGTGTTGTGAACCCATTTGTCTTCCTCTTTATTACTAGTTGTAGCACCAAATAAACAATGAACATAGAATGTATGTTAAAAGATACAGTACAGCTTACTGAAACGTATCTTGTCTCATGTAATTACTGTTTCAACCGTGGAAAGAAGTCAATAAAACAGCTTGTGAACATGTAAAGCCATTTTAAATGACCATATAGCATGTTAGTTAACTAGAAAAAGGAATTCTAGAGAGGACTATTTTGCTAAATATATACACTATATTACATATTTATTATATTTTTACTCTCATATCATTTAAAAATATTATAACATTATTATAAAAACCGATTGAATTAGAATTAATTGTTAATTTTAACCTTTAATAATAATACCAGCTGACAGGTTTCCCTGTATGTTTACAGCATTAGTTGAGAGAGATTTGTTTCTCTGAGAAAAATTAACATGTAGGCCAAACTGTACCTGATATTTAGCCAAATGAATCAAGATCAGCAGAATCTAATCTCTGCTCAACTCAAAAGTTGACCTCATATTAATGCAAAATGTGTATTTTTACACACTCATTTGTCACACCACACGTCCATGAATTAACTAGTTAAAGGTGCTCAAAAATGCTTACCTAAAATACACAATTGAACCTTAAATATATCAATTAGCAAGTTTTTATGATGGATGTTGTGTGCACCAACCACATAATAGGTTAAAGCTTAATAAATTGTACACGTATATTAAATAAATGTAATTAAATTAAGCTGCGAAATGTAATTTAAATTACATGACAATTAAATAATCAAACTAAACTTGACGAATGATTACTAGCGAGTGGACTAGCTTTGTCAAGCTAGTATGTTAATCAACAAAAACAAACAAAGCACACGACTGTAACCAATAATACCATAAAATAACCTCCTTTATAACACTAAAGAAGATTAATCAATACCTCAGAATGATATCTCGAAGGTGTCTTATAAAATCCGCTGCTTTCCCAGCCTCTGTTGTGGGAAAATAGAAAAGAAATGACGTAAAAAAAAAAAAGATGGAGGGCCAATAGACTACAAACCCCAGTATATGTTATGATTTATAATATCCGACTTCCGTGTCCAAGCCTCAAAATCTGGTCATTGTAGTTTTTATGTCGCCCTCCACTAATGGAATGACTCAAACTCGGACAGCGTTACCCACAGTGCACCGTGATGTATTTGTATCCGATGACGGCCGAGGATGGAGGCAGGTAGGGTATTTATGGTTAAAAATACGAAATTGGTTTGCAATTTATCGATTTATTTCGCTGACAACGTTCAGGTGATGTCTGACGTTAGAAAAGCGTCGACAAAAGTCTAGTAGGATCTGCTCGGGATTCTTCCCGAGGAAATTTCGTAACTGAGTTTCAAGTTTTCTCATTGTTCTTCAGTGGCCTGTACATCTCTCTCTCACAAAATCAGACAAATTGAGTTTATATATTTCACGAGTCCTTGTAGTTGTTGTTCAGATGACCGTAGTTATATGCTGTACGTTGCCATTAACATTAACATATTATACCATGTTTGTGGATATGTACCATGTTTTCTAGATATGTACCATGGTATTCAAGCAGTACCTAGTAAATATAAAATATATGAACTGTTATTGTTATGGTATTACCATCATCGCCAACCTTCCTAACTGTGCTGCTGCTTCTTCAAATTTTAAGGGTGATAAAAAGTGCAAACAATGCGTGTTTACAGTGTGTCGTAACTCAATTATTCCAGTTCTAGCCAAGTATGAGAATCAGTTTTCTGAGCTCCTAGAAGACCTGCCGGATGCAGACGAGCCAGTGTGGATCTTGGGAGAATGTTACAACGTTAAAACAAGTAAGACAAGCCATAAGTTATTGTTATTCCACTTAGATTTGGACTTGGACGTTTTTAGATTTGTTTTTACCAAAATGCATTACTTTTCTGAACACCCCACAACATTAATGACATATTTAACTTCCAGAAAAACATATTTTCCCATCTCAGGCATCAAATCCCTATTATTATTGGTCATTATTTTAAGTTATGGATACTATGGGAGCTCTCTGAATATTATTATAAAATGCATTGGTTATACTGTATAATAACTCAAGCATTAGTTAAGCATTAATAAAGAGTTAATTCATCACTTATAAAGCATTAATAGACATTAGTAAGCCATTTATAAATACAGCTATAAATGCTTTATTCTATTTATAAGCATATCTATAATGAGATTAATAATTGTATTTTCATACTTTATTAATGATCAATTTATCATTTCTAAATTAAGTATTACATTATTCACAAACCAGTTATTTAGGAGCTGTCATTGGTTCATGAGATCATTTAGGAAGTGTAAGTAAATGATTAATAAAATATTTAAATGTACATTTATGCATCTTATTATTTAGACATATAGTAATAGTTAATTAGTGTGTTGTTAAATGCTTTATTAACATATTCCTACTGCAGTTAATGATTAATTCAGGTAATTATAAAACATTCAGAAGTGGTCAGTTAACTATTTTTGTGAGCTCATCTAAAGTGAGGACTGTTTATGCTTTGTAAAGCTTTTATAAATGAGATTTAAAGGTTCAGTGATGTTCTGCACTGCTGTTCTCTAATGTTTTAAAGTGAGTACTGAGGTAGTTTTGACACTAGGAATATGTGTTAATAAAGCATTTATTAACACACTAAGTAACTGTTACTATATGTCTAAATAATAAGATGCATAAATATACATTTAAATATTTTATTAATCATTTACTTACACTTCCTAAATGATCTTATGAACCAATGACAGCTCCTAAATAACTGGTTTGTGAATAATGTAATTCTTAATTTAGAAATGATAAATTGATCATTAATAAAGTATGAAAGTACAATTATTAAACTCATTATAGATATGCTTATAAATCAAGAACAAACATTTATAGCTGTATTTATAAACTGCTTACTAATGTCTATTAACTTTTTATAAATTATGAATTGACTATTTACTAATGCTTAACTAATGCTTCATAGCGTGAGTTATTATAAAGTGTAAAATCAACATTTTCCTATTAATCAGATGTCCCTCACACTAATTCAGTAATTGCAAATATAAAAGTTACATAAAATCTCACAATTTTTTTTTTTTTTACTAAAGCCTGAAATGGACACTTTTTGTGACAGCAACCTCATCTTTTTTTATCAAAGGCTTAACTTAAGAATCTGACCGTGTGACGAGGTTGACTGTGACGGGGTTGTGATTTTTTGCCCAAATTGGCCACTGCTCTAAATCTAGTGAATAAATAGAGAGCGCATGGCATGCATGATATTAAGAAATCATGAATAATGTTGATAATTTTCACAAGTAATAGTTTTCTATCTTTAACTGATGTAACGGGGTTGAGTCGTTAAGCTTGACAAACACAATTTCACAACATCATTTAGTTATAATTATTAAAGAAGGTGGTAACTTGCCTGTGTCTGCTCACAGTGTTGTTCAGAAGACTTCTGTGATGTCACTTCCTATTAATGATGTCACATAGGTATTTTTATAGGGGGAGAATGGTTTGTGTAACAGGGTTGAGGGGTTACTGAGGTACGGAGCTAAATGTGATTTTAATGAATAATCATGAATATGAACATTACAGGCAAAAAAGCACAGATGGATATTTATGGGAATGGCAAATTTATTTCTCATTTTATTATTCATATCCCAAGTACACTTTCATAGAAGGCCTTGAGGGACTTGACAAAATAGGTGGTCAACTGAAAAAAATGAAAAGTTTCTAATATGAAGATAACATGAATGTCATGTTTTTAAACATTATTAAAGGAGACATTTCAGTTAATACAAAAAGCTTTTAAAAATATATTTTGGTGACCCAATAGATAAAATACACTGAAAAAGGTCAGAGGGACTCAAATCGTATCGGTTTCGTGGACTGACTCATAATGCAAAATGAGTTGCATAACCATTTTTAACACATTTGCTATTATTGAATTGTAATTTGCACTATATCAGCTAGTCTGCTCTCTAGATGTATCAGAATCAGCCTCAAAGGCCAAATTAGTTGATCACTAATTAAAGGTGCCCTAGAATCAAAAATTGAATTTACCTCGGCATAGTTGAATAACAAGAGTTCAGTACATGGAAATGACATACAGTGAGTCCCAAACACCATCCTTTCCTCCTTCTTATATAAATCTCATTTGTTTAAAAGACCTCCGAGGAACAGGCGAATCTCAACATAACACCGACTGTTACGTAACAGTCGGGATCATTAATATGTACGCCCCCAATATTTGCATATGCCAGCTCATGTTCAAGCATTAGACAAGGGCAGCCAGTATTAACGTCTGGATCTGTGCACAGCTGAATCATCAGACTAGGTAAGCAAGCAAGAACAATAGTGAAAAATGGCTGATGGAGCAATAATAACTGACATGATCCATGATATCATGATATTTTTAGTGATATTTGTAAATTGCCTTTATAAATGTTTCGTTAGCATGTTGCTAATGTACTGTTAAATGTGGTTAAAGTTACCATCGTTTCTTACTGTATTCACGGAGACAAGAGCCGTTGCTATAGAGCGCGAGATTTAAAGGGGACGCAGCCTGAATCGGTACATAGTTAATGATGCCCCAAAATAGGCAGTTAAAAAAATTTATTAAAAAAAATCTATGGGGTATTTTGAGCTGAAACTTCAGACACATTCAGGGGACACCTTTGACTTATATTACATCTTGTGAAAGAACGTTATACGGCACCTTTAATATATTTAATTTTGTTTACACTTTATTTTAATGTGTCCCTGTTACAATGTAATTATACAATCAAGTACTGTGTAATATTAATTAACAACATGTGCTAATATAATACGATGGTCAATAACACAAGCATAAAATTTACTGCAATTATATTTATATTTGTTTTTACATATTTACTGATATAAATGGAAATAAGTTATTTGAACTTGATGCAAAAAATCTGTAAAATAAACAAATTTAAAAATGATGTATATTACTATGTAATGATGAACTATATGCCTTTCTCCACTGACGTTACGACTTTCCAAAGCAAAGGATGATTTTTAGAAGGTAGACTGAGATGGCGAACGGGAACATGGTTTGTGTAACTTTAACACATTATTAGCTATTTGATAATGTAGTCAAGCAAAAGGCTAATCATATTGGGTTTCCTGTATAATTCACTCTTCCTCTTCATCTTCTGAATCAGTTTCTGGTTCAAACATTTATGACTGAATTAAACCAGTATTTGCACTTGCCATTTTGCAGTGTTTACTATAGTAAAGTTGAGTGAGTGGATCAGGTATTCTGAGTATTATCAGTATTTGTGATTGAGTGGAGGCGGGGCTAATTTGAATATTCATAGCTTCGCATATACTAAATGAAGCAAGCTATTTTAAGGCATGAAGATTTTTTTTCACAGGAAAAAATGTTTAAAGGGTTAGTTCACCCAAAAATGAAAATAATGTCATTAATTACTCACCCTCATGTCGTCCCACACCCATAAGACCTTCGTTCATCTTCACAAATTAAGATATTTTTGATGAAATCCGATGGCTCAGTGAGGCCTGAGCAATGACATTTCCTCTCTCAAGATCCATTAATGTACTAAAAACATATTTAAATCAGTTTATGTGAGTACAGTGGTTCAATATTAATATTATAAAGCGATGAGAATTTTTTTACTGCGCCAAAAACACAAAATAACGACTTATATAGTGATGGACGATTTCAAAACACTGCTTCATGAAGCTTCGGAGCGTTATGAATCTTTTGAATCGTTAATCTGGAAAGTCACTATGCACTGGAAAAATATATATTCTCAAATAAAATAAAGCGCTGGATTCTCAGCAGTGCCAAAATAAAAGTCCCGCTCACAACACTTATCATCAGGCAAACAGAAAAACTGAATTGGCTAATAATTAAAAACTGCCAAATATCAGTTTTTAATATCAGTCAATACAACAAACACACCGTAAAGTAGTGTTACTTAAATCTGTGCTCAAAATAGACTTCCCCTTTAGCCAAAAATAATATTCAGTTTGTTCATTTTATCTCTTCCAGAGAAATCAGAGCTGCTCTCGGATGTGCGATCGCGATTGTGGTTCACATATAGGAAAAAGTTTTCTCCCATAGGTAAGTGGTCAGGAAACTAGTCTAACTCAACCCAAACCAGGACTGATCAGTGTGTTAGTGTGCAGAGAAGTGTGTCCAATGGCCGTTGTTTGTGTGTGATCTGCAGGAGGAACAGGCCCTTCATCAGATGCGGGCTGGGGCTGCATGCTCCGCTGTGGACAGATGATCCTTGCGCAGGCTTTGGTCTGCAGGCACCTCGGCCGAGGTAAGCAAATGTCTCCCAGATTTGTGTAGGTGCTGGAAACGGGTTAACTGCTGCTCTGTTCAAGTGCTCGACTTCACTGTGTGTTCTAGATTGGAGGTGGGATCCAGAGAAACATCAGCCCAAAGAGTATCATCGTATCTTGAGCTGCTTTCTAGACAAGAAAGATAGCTGCTACTCCATCCATCAGATGGGTGAGGCATATAATGTGTGTGTGTGTGTGTAATGGAGCTGCTGCCTTTGGCTGGGAAACTCAAACAACAGCCCATCTGGCAGCAGAGACTACTGTCATTCAAGACCATTATTATCTCTCTCAATGTCCTTTGCACATGCTTAGTTAGTTAAGAGCAAGTGCACATCTTTGTATTGTGTATCTGAGTACTATACACCGCAGTGGTACTGATGTCGGTGTGTTGTGTGTCCTGTGTACGTTAGCTCAGATGGGCGTTGGAGAGGGCAAGTCTGTTGGAGAATGGTATGGACCGAACACAGTGGCGCAAGTACTCAAGCAAGTGTCATTTTCTTTGCCAAAGATTGATATCTTGAAAATAATATTTTGTTGTAAATACAAAGTATATGAACACAGTGCTTTCCACACATAGACTTTACTTTGGCGGGCCGCCCACGTATAATAACGGCTGCCCGAGTATATTTGGAGACACATTTTTGCTTTTATTATTTTTATCCTCTTATACTTTTATATCCGCGCAAGATAATGAAACCATCCGCGATCGATTAACTAGTCGTTTCGTACCTGCTCGTTATGCGTGCGTCAGAACGGTTTACTCCCGCTAACATTCCCACGGGCGCTGCATTTTGCAAAGTCACAAGGGGGCGCTGTTGCGAGTTCTACAAGCTCACGCTACAGCGCTTTAGTCTGCTTCAAAGTGATTCTCAATCAATGAAAAGTGCAGATTTATGCCAAGCGATTGCTAATGAACTCAAGTTGATGAATTATTAAAAAGTCTACTTCATGGCCTTTATATAAAATGTTTTATAAGGTTGTAAGAATCTGAAGGATCAGCCTGCAGTAGTACAGATATTTCAAAATAAGAGTCCCGGTGTATTTCGGGCTTGTTTATAATTAAAATTCACACGCTAAGTTTTTTCTTTTGGGCATTATTGGTATTTTGGTTACACAATAAATTGTATTTAATTTGATTTCCATTTAATTCATAGTAAATTATTGTAGTCTCCCCCACAGGAGGAAAAGACTAAGAACATTATTTGACACATATATTATTCATTTTATAAATTTTACTAGTAAAATCTGTGTCCCATTCACTGAGAGAGACACTATATGACAGCAAGGAGAACATAGGAAAAGGAGAACAATTTAAATGCTGTAATTTTGCATAATTTACAATGCATAATAATGCATAATATTAGTATGTAATTAAATGTAATATGCTATGTAATTAAAATTAATTTCAATAAATAAAAATACTGTTAAAAATCACACATTATTTGTTTGTCACATGTAGTAGACCATTTTTTGCCGTGGGTAATAGGAGGATTTTTCGCCCGGCTACCACCACAAGTATATTTCAAACCTGTGGGAAGCACATGTCATTTTGTTGTTGTTGTCATCATTTGTCCTTATTTTAAAGCAGTGGTTTTACACATTCAACCCTCCCAAATCCACTGGCCTGTATTAAAAAGGACCTATTACACATCATACGCTTTCTTTAGTGTGTAATGTTGCTAAAAAAGTCACTCCAAAGGGAGTTATTCTCTATATATATTGCTTTTATTGTAAGGGGCGGGACATTTCTGAAGCACTTGACCAATTAAAATGCACTTGTCTAGCTGACCAATCAGAGCACATTGTGCTTTTCAGAAGGAGGGGCTTCATAGAGACAGGAAATAAACAGAGCGTTACTGACAGACTGGGAAGAGAGGAGCTGCAACAATGGAGAATATGAGGAAAATGATGTGTTTTTGAACATTTAAGCATGAAAACTTGTTCTAATAGAGCCCAAAAACATCAAGATTTTGAAAAAGGGCATAATAGATCCCCTTTCAAAAATCTCTCTGTCAAGCTCCATTAAGCACCATAAAACTAGTCCATATGATTTGTGTGCTTTATTTAAGATGTTTTGAAGACAATCGACAGCTTTATGTGCGAATTTTAAGTTTTTACTCTTTGAGATCTGGCATGCACACAAGAACGTCTGTTCGTATAAAAGCTGTGCGTGTGCTTGACACCATATATGGAGAAGGTGGCAGAGGAGAGGAAACCCCTACAATACCTCAATACCCTCCACACTTTGAGAAACATAGTAGTTCCCAATAAATAAGATATTTTGTCATCATTCACTAACCCTCATGTCGTTCCATACCTGTACAACTATCTTTCTTCTGTGGTGCACAAAAGGAGATGTTTTGAAGAATTGCCACAGATTTATTCCACAAAATGAAAGCATGTAGTCACCAGGGGTTGTCAAGCCCAGAAAGCACCATTTAAAAGCAAGTCTTCAAACTAAATTTGGGATGAACTAATGTCCAATATCTGTTTGCTTGCAGGAAACTTGCCCTGTTTGACGACTGGAATACTTTGGCTGTGTACGTGTCAATGGACAACACGGTTGTTATTGAAGACATCAGTAAGTGTCTTTTTCTGATTAGATTCATGTCAAATCACATTTAGTACTTTATACAATACAGAAAATGAATTTCCATTGTAAAGCAGCTTTATAGAAGACAGTAGTGTTGTTTTTCAGCTGAATTCACTTCAAGATTTGTTCTTGTCAGATAAAATAAATTGTAAAATTGATAATATTACTGAATATTAATCTTTTAGACTAAGCAAGCCAAAGGCGAAAGACACTAGCCAGGTTTCCATTACAGATTTGCGCAAAATTGCGATATTTCCGAACTATTGCGAAATGACAGTGTTTCAATTAACTGATGTTATGCCACTAAAACGTAATTTTTATCCTCTTGGGTTAAGTCATTTAAAAAAATCATGGCGACGGATGTTAGTAGGTTTAAGTATGTCGCAGCCACTGCACTAGCCATTATTTTTAATCAAAGGAGAGATATGTTTCTCCCTCATATCTGCTTCAAGGTCTTGATAATTGTGGCATTTATTTGTTGTTTAGAATCCAGTCTTCTGTCCAAACATACCGTGCCATCTTTAAAGGGGACATATCATGAAAATCTGACTTTTTCCGTGTTTAAGTGCTATAATCGGGTCCCCGGTGCATCTACTAACCCAGAAATTGTGAAAAAAAAGAACCTGGTAATTTTGTTTTAGTAAGCCATTCTCTGCAAGCATGTGAAAAAACGAGCCGCTCAGATTTCACTCCATTTGTGACGTAAGAAGGGGATCTTATTATAATATTACCAGTTCTGTACCAGTTCTAACGCCATGGCAAAAGTTTGAGCAATGCATGTTAACTGTTCTGTCGTTGGCTGCACAGACGAGCACTGAACACTATTTAGAGTCTCGTTAGCTTAGATAGCCCGCAAGTTGACCCTGGCAAGCTCAATTGCTAAAAAAGAAGCATATCCGAGCGATATTTTAATAAAAATATTAGACCATTCACAGCATTTGATAGCAATCATAAACATTTGGCAAACAGGTACGCAATGTATAGTGCGCATCCATTTGGTTTTGCACAAAAGATTAACGTGACGGCACATGCTAGTTGAAGAGTTGAATCAACTCCGCAGCAACTACATAAATTTATCTACTAACCATTCAGAAACATCTAAAAGTTGTAACTTCTTCCTGAGTCTCTCCATCAGTGTCGACTCCGGTTTGAACAATGTAAGGCTGAACACCGTTACTGACAATCCTCATTTTGGCTGCGTGAGATTCTCCAGCTTTGTTGTTGTTGAGCTGTTAAAGCTCCGCCCTCTTCTGGAAAGGGGGCGGAAGCAGCAGCTCATTTGCATTTAAAGGGACACACACAAAAACGGTGTGTTTTTGCTCACACCCAAATAGGGGCAAATACCGAAACCCTATGGAGTCAATATAATGCTGCA
This sequence comes from Ancherythroculter nigrocauda, assembly GCA_036281575.1. Classification (NCBI taxonomy): domain Eukaryota; kingdom Metazoa; phylum Chordata; class Actinopteri; order Cypriniformes; family Xenocyprididae; genus Ancherythroculter; species Ancherythroculter nigrocauda. Next base: position 3,347,800 of record VTFQ01000017.1, read on the forward strand.
TATATACACAAAAAAATAAAGTTTTGCAAACGAAAATTAAAGTATTGAGGAAAATAAATGTGCTTTTTACAAACAAAAATAAAGAATTGCAAAAGAAAATAAAGTATTGGGAGAAAAAAAATGAAGTTTTGCAAACAAAATTAAAGAATTGCAAAACAAATGAAACAGCATGAAAAGCAATGATTTTGCAATACATATTTTCCATGGTCATATCTATTAATTTATTTGCAACGCTGCTTTTCATTTTGCGTGTCAGTCTAGTTTGAGCTTGCGATGCCGTTTTCCCTTTGCGCTTCATTTTTCTGCGCGTCTCGCTTTGTGGCACTGTTTTGACGTGGGGGTGGAGTCAAGGGACGGGGGCGTGTACAAAATGCAAAGGGAAAATGGCATCGCAAGCTCAAACTAGACTGACACGCAAAATAAAAGCAGCGTGAATTAATAGATATGACCATGGACAATATATATTGCAAAATCATTGCTTTTCGCGCTGTTTCATTTGTTTTGCAATTCTTTAATTTTGTTTGCAAAACTTCATTTTTTTTCTCCCAATACTTTATTTTCTTTTGCAATTCTTTATTTTTGTTTGCAAAAAGCACATTTATTTTCCTCAATACTTTAATTTTCATTTGCAAAACTTTATTTTCTTTTGCAAAACTTTATTTTTTTGCGTATATATGTGGCATTATATTGACTCCATAGAAACCGGAAAAAAACGTTTCATTGCATTTTTGCGAAATATTCCTTTTTCAAATTGCCCGAAAAACCACCTCATGTGAGCAGAACTTTTTTGCGATATATGCAAGTAATTGCAAAATTGAGTGTTTCCATTGGGCGTATTTTCAATTCGCAATTTCAATGATCACAATTTGAAGGGTAATGGATACGCAGCTACTAGCTGTTTCAATCTACCTTTTTTATATGAGTTTTGGGATATTGCACAAAAATAAGAAGACGTGCATTAACTACAATGGAAACACATTTACCAAATAAATTCATCAATGTGCAACAAAAAACATGTGACTTTGCCTCAGCAGAGGATGTGATTGGATGACTGGACTAACCAGCGGACCAATCGCATCACTGCATCTCAAATGTTTGTTTGGTCATTCTGAAACTCCAAAGTCTGTCATTAGAATGATTTGGTTAAATTCTCACCCAGAAGCGTCTCATATGATTGCGTTCACACACACCAGCATCCGAACGTAAGAGCATGGCTTCATTGGTTGTAGCAACTTCCATTCTTATTGCAGATATTTTGCAGCAATTTCCCAGGAAGTGACGGTTTTGTTCTCTTGAACACATGGGATGGAAACAGTGCTTTATCTGCAAATGTTTTATCCGATATTTCAACTTTCAAGTTTGGATGGAAACATAGCTAGTGGCAAGGAGCCCAGACTTCATCAGATGACAGAAATAGAGGCAGTTCTCCTCTGGCCTGACTTCGTTAGAAAGGCTGACAAATAATCAACATTGACTCTTCTTATTTCTCTCTTCCACCCTTCTTCACGTCCTCACCTCCTTCCTCTGGACCAGAGAAACAGTGTCAGCAGCCAGGCCGGGAGAGCAAGCCCAGGGCTGGTCCCTGTGTCCGGGGAGAGGTGTCCGTGTCCGGCCAGAGCTGTTCAGAGGCTCAGGAAAGGGCGCTTCACCTTCAATCACAATCCCTGGACTGGAGGCCCTTGCTGCTGGTCATTCCTCTCCGAATGGGCATTAACAGCATCAATCCCGTCTACATTCAGGCCTTCAAAGTATGACACTTCTCTGATGTTCAGCCTAAAAGTCTGTGGCATAATCTCTGTGGTCCTTCACATGTTTCATAACTTCTTTCACTAGGAGTGTTTCAAGATGCCTCAGTCATGTGGTGTTTTGGGAGGAAAGCCCAACCTGGCCTATTATTTTATTGGATTTATTGGTGAGTTTTCTCAATCTCGTTGCGCTCACATTGAGTTTTGAGTAATAAAATGACACACTCAAAATAATACACTTATCATTTCCCGCTCTTCTCCCCAATGATTCTTATGAAAATTGCTTTATCCTTGAAATGTGTCATTGAGACATTTTTGCTTCTTCAGATGACGAGTTGATCTATCTGGACCCTCACACTACGCAGCAGGCTGTGGACACTGAATCAGGCAGTGCTGTGGACGATCAGAGCTATCACTGTCAGAGGACCCCTCACCGCATGAAAATCACCAGCCTGGACCCTTCTGTTGCACTGGTGAGAGCTCAAACCATGGGAATGTGTTCCTGTGCTTCCCTTCAGCATATATTTTATATTTTCTTTTAAAGGATTAGTTCACTTCAGAATTAAAATCTCCTGATAATTTACTCACCCCCATGTCATCCAAGATGTTTATGTCAGTCGAAAAGAAATGGTTTCTGAGGAAAACATTCCAGGATTTTTCTCCATATAGTGGACTTCACTGGGGTTCAACGGGTTGAAGGTCCAAATGTCAGTTTCAGTGCAGCTTCAAAGAGCTCTACATGATCCCAGACGAGGAATAAGAGTCTTATCTAGAGAAACCATCGGACATTTTCTAAAAAAAAAAAAAAAAAAAATTATATACTTTTTAACCACAAATGCTCATCTTGCACTGCTCTGCGATACGCCACACATTACGTAATCATGTTGAAAGGTCACGCGTGATGTAGGTGGAAGTACCGCAGTAAGGTGAAAAACTTCTCATTTTCTTCTCCAACTTCAAAATCGCCAACATCTTCGTTTTACCTTTGTTTTTGTAAAGGGCATTTGATTTTGTTTTTGCACGTTCACTTTGTAAACACTGGATCCGTACTTCTGCCTACGTCACATGTGACTAGGGTTGGGTATCGTTTTAATTTTAGCGATTCCGATTCTTCTTATCGAATCCGGTTCTTATCGACAAGGCCCTTTCTCGATTCTGATTCCAATTTTTTTTTTTTATGGAAAGAAAAAAAGAGCAAATACTTCAAGAATGATGTTTTTACCTTTTATTCTTGACGCATTTAGGCCATAACCAGTAGGCTGTAACTGTTTTTGTACCCAAGTGTGAGACGCTACTATATTAGCTGTATCTGGTGCTTCAGGACTTGCAGATGAGTTAGAGTTCACATATTGCATCTTTTGCACGTGTAAGTTCGTTATTTCAAATGTAGGCACGTTATTTCAAATATTTCCTATATGCTTTTCAGAACGCCTCAAACGCACCGCAGGTCATGTGATAAGAACCAACCGATCAGCTTCGGCCTTTCCGTAACAACATCAAAAGATCAGCCGGGTTTTATTTCTCATCTCCATAAATATATCTAGCAAAGCTAATGCAAGGGCTAGAAATCAATTAATCCTTTGCTGATACTTACTCGTCATCTTGCAGAGCGCAGTCCATGGTTGCATAGCAACAACAGATGCCACGTGAGCGAAAGCGCTTTGGAAAGGAGGAGAAATGGCGCGGCAACGCTTTCCACGCATTTTTAGACGCGACATGTGAATGGCCCCAAACACGCATTCCTTCAGATTAATGCTGTGTTGAAACAAAAGTGCCGATTGTAACGAACGGCTTATGTGAGTGATGAGATAAGGTCCTTGTCGCAGATCTTAGCAGATAGATACAACTGTAAAATGCTCACTGCCGTTCACCATGCGAGAATGGCTGAAAAAAGTCAGGAATCGATAAACAGAATCGAAATGCGCGCATCATATCGAATCCCGGTTCTTTGAAATTTGGAACCGGTTCTAAAATGGAACCGGTTCTCGATACCCAACCCTACGTGTGACCTTTCCAACATGATTACGTAATGCGTGGCGCATCGCAGAGCAGTGCAAGATGAGCATTTGTGGTTAAAAAGTATAAACATTTTTATTTTTTTAGAAAATGAGCGATGGTTTCTCTAGATAAGACTCTTATTCCTCGTCTGGGATCATGTAGAGCTCTTTGAAGCTGCACTGAAACTGACATTTGGACCTTCAACCCGTTGAACCCCAGTGAAGTCCACTATATGGAGAAAAATCCTGGAATGTTTTCCTCAAAAACCTTAATTTCTTTTTGACTGAAGAAAGAAAGACATGAACATCTTGGATGACATGGGGCAGAGTAAATTATCAGGAAATTTTAATTCTGAAGTCAACTAATCCTTTAACATTTCTTCCGACACAAGATAGACCGCTGGTCAAACGTTTGGAATCATTAAGATTTTTAAATGTTTTTGAAAGATGTCTCTTATGTTCACCAAGGCCCGGATTGGGTATAGTTTGAATTATAGCAATTCTAATTCTGCGTATCGATTCTGATTCTTATCAATTCCAACAAGGGAACAAAAAAAATTAAGTTACATGAAGCAAAAATTGTAGTTCATTACATATTGCTTTAATCAAAAGCCTGTCTGTGCTTATGTGTGAAAACATAAAGAGCCTGTGAAACCTTCTTAGTACATTAAAAAACTCCCATCTGTCAAGTTTGAATCCAGCATGTGCCATTTCCTTATCTTGTCCCCCCCTCATTTCCTGTTACCACTCTCAAGAAATAATAATGGTCATCCATTTAAAATACAAGTTGTCAAGCATGATAATGAACAAAGCTCAGCTTTCTGTTTTGTCTTCTCGTAAAGGCATTTGTTAATTTGCTGAGACCATTTCACTTCCAAACGAATAAATGAGAGAATGAGCCAAGCTTTTTCAGTTACAGATGGTCGAGTGTGTGTAGGCTTTCGTTTCATTGGCCAGTAAACGTGAATGTTTGTCCCTAGGGTTTTTTCTGCAAGAGCGAGGAGGACTTTGACAGCTGGTGTGATCTGGTTCAGCAGGTAAGACTGTCACGTCTGCTTCACGTCAGGATTTACCAGCTTGCTTGGTTTATAGTTTTAACTTGCTCTCATTATTTCTCTCTGATTTTAAGGAGCTCCTCAAAAAAAGAAACTTGCGTATGTTCGAGCTGGTAGAGAAACATCCGTCTCATTGGCCTCCGTTTGTTCCCCCCACCAAACCAGAGGTGCAGACCACAGGAGCAGGTAATGTGTCGGATCCTCACCTCCATAAATTAGCACTTAGGCCCTGTTTACACCTGGTATTAAAGGGTTAGTTCACCCAAAAATGAAAATTCTGTCATTAATTACTCACCCTCCTGCCGTGCCACACCTGTAAGACCTTCATTAATCTTCAGAATACAAATGAAGGTATTTTTGATGAAAACTGAGAGCTTTCTGTCGCTCCATTGACAGCTACGCAACTGAAACTTTGATGCTTCAAAATGTTTATAAAGAGATCATAAAACTAATCCTTATGAATTTAGTCCCAATTTCTCTATCGATTTATATGATGAACTGAGGTTCATTCTCGTGTTACGCAGCACGCTTGAGCTTCAGCAAGAGCCAATGAGGTTCATTCTCGTGTTACGCAGCATGTTTGAGCTTCAGCAAGAGCCAATGAGGTTAATTCTCGTGTTACGCAGCACGTTTGAGCTTCTGCAAGAGCCAATGAGGTTCATTCTCTTGTTACGCAGCATGTTTGAGCTTCAGCAAGAGCCAATGAGGTTCATTCTCGTGTTACGCAGCACGTTTGAGCTTCAGCAAGAACCAATGAGGTTCATTCTCTTGTTACGCAGCACGTTTGAGCTTCAGCAAGAGCCAATGAGGTTAATTCTCGTGTTACGCAGCACGTTTGAGCTTCAGCAAGAGCCAATGAGGTTCATTCTCGTGTTACGCAGCACGTTTGAGCTTCAGCAAGAACCAATGAGGTTAATTCTCGTGTTACGCAGCACGTTTGAGCTTCAGCAAGAGCCAATGAGGTTCATTCTCGTGTTACGCAGCACGCTTGAGCTTCAGCAAGAGCCAATGAGGTTCATTCTCGTGTTACGCAGCACGTTTGAGCTTCTGCAAGAGCCAATGAGGTTCATTCTCTTGTTACGCAGCATGTTTGAGCTTCAGCAAGAGCCAATGAGGTTAATTCTCGTGTTACGCAGCACGTTTGAGCTTCAGCAAGAGCCAATGAGGTTCATTCTCGTGTTACGCAGCACGTTTGAGCTTCTGCAAGAGCCAATGAGGTTCATTCTCTTGTTACGCAGCACGTTTGAGCTTCAGCAAGAGCCAATGAGGTTCATTCTCTTGTTACGCAGCATGTTTGAGCTTCAGCAAGAGCCAATGAGGTTCATTCTCTTGTTACGCAGCATGTTTGAGCTTCTGCAAGAGCCAATGAGGTTCATTCTCGTGTTACGCAGCATGTTTGAGCTTCTGCAAGAGCCAATGAGGTTCATTCTCTTGTTACGCAGCACGTTTGAGCTTCTGCAAGAGCCAATGAGGTTCATTCTCGTGTTACGCAGCACGTTTGAGCTTCTGCAAGAGCCAATGAGGTTCATTCTCGTGTTACGCAGCACGTTTGAGCTTCTGCAAGAGCCAATGAGGTTCATTCTCGTGTTACGCAGCACGTTTGAGCTTCCGCAAGAGCCAATGAGGTTCATTCTCGTGTTACGCAGCACGTTTGAGCTTCTGCAAGAGCCAATGAGGTTCATTCTCGTGTTACGCAGCACGTTTGAGCTTCTGCAAGAGCCAATGAGGTTCATTCTCGTGTTACGCAGCACGTTTGAGCTTCCGCAAGAGCCAATGAGGTTCATTCTCTTGTTACGCAGCACGTTTGAGCTTCTGCAAGAGCCAATGAGGTTCATTCTCTTGTTACGCAGCATGTTTGAGCTTCAGCAAGAGCCAATGAGGTTAATTCTCGTGTTACGCAGCACGTTTGAGCTTCAGCAAGAACCAATGAGGTTCATTCTCGTGTTACGCGGCACGTTTGAGCTTCAGCAAGAACCAATGAGGTTCATTCTCATGTTACGCAGCACGTTTGAGCTTCAGCAAGAACCAATGAGGTTCATTCTCGTGTTACGCAACACGTTTGAGCTTCAGTAAGAACCAATGAGGTTCATTCTCGTGTTACGCAACACGTTTGAGCTTCAGCAAGAACCAATGAGGTTCATTCTCGTGTTACGCAACACGTTTGAGCTTCAGTAAGAACCAATGAGGTTCATTCTCATGTTACGCAACACGTTTGAGCTTCTCAAGAACCAGTGAGGTTCATTCTTGTGTTACGCAGCACGTTTGAGCTTCAGCAAGAACCAGTGAGGTTCATTCTCATGTTACGCAGCACGTTTGAGCTTCAGTAAGAACCAATGAGGTTCATTCTCGTGTTACGCAGCACGTTTGAGCTTCTGCAAGAACCAATGAGGTTCATTCTTGTGTTACGCAGCACGTTTGAGCTTCTCAAGAACCAATGAGGTTCATTCTTGTGTTACGCAGCACGTTTGAGCTTCAGCAAGAACCAGTGAGGTTCATTCTCATGTTACGCAGCACGTTTGAGCTTCAGTAAGAACCAATGAGGTTCATTCTCGTGTTACGCAGCACGTTTGAGCTTCAGTAAGAACCAATGAGGTTCATTCTGGTGTTACGCAGCACGTTTGAGCTTCAGTAAGAACCAATGAGGTTCATTCTCGTGTTACGCAGCACGTTTGAGCTTCAGTAAGAACCAATGAGGTTCATTCTCGTGTTACGCAGCACGTTTGAGCTTCAGTAAGAACCAATGAGGTTCATTCTCGTGTTACGCAGCACGTTTGAGCTTCAGTAAGAACCAATGAGGTTCATTCTCGTGTTACGCAGCACGTTTGAGCTTCAGTAAGAACCAATGAGGTTCATTCTGGTGTTACGCAGCACATTTGAGCTTCAGTAAGAACCAATGAGGTTCATTCTCGTGTTACGCAGCACGTTTGAGCTTCAGTAAGAACCAGTGAGGTTCATTCTCGTGTTACGCAGCACGTTTGAGCTTCAGTAAGAACCAATGAGGTTCATTCTCGTGTTACGCAGCACGTTTGAGCTTCAGTAAGAACCAGTGAGGTTCATTCTCGTGTTACGCAACACGTTTGAGCTTCAGCAAGAACCAGTGAGGTTCATTCTGGTGTTACGCAACACGTTTGAGCTTCAGTAAGAACCAGTGAGGTTCATTCTGGTGTTACGCAACACGTTTGAGCTTCAGTAAGAACCAATGAGGTTCATTCTCGTGTTACGCAACACATTTGAGCTTCAGCAAGAACCAATGAGGTTCATTCTCATGTTACGCAGCACGTTTGAGCTTCAGCAAGAACCAGTGAGGTTCATTCTCGTGTTACGCAACACGTTTGAGCTTCAGTAAGAACCAGTGAGGTTCATTCTCGTGTTACGCAGCACGTTTGAGCTTCAGCAAGAACCAGTGAGGTTCATTCTCGTGTTACGCAGCACGTTTGAGCTTCAGTAAGAACCAGTGTGGTTCATTCTCGTGTTACGCAACACGTTTGAGCTTCAGTAAGAACCAGTGTGGTTCATTCTCGTGTTACGCAACACGTTTGAGCTTCAGTAAGAACCAATGAGGTTCATTCTCGTGTTACGCAACACATTTGAGCTTCCGCTTCTCGTGCGTCAAGTTTGGTTGAGCTGCAGTTTGTTTGCTGATCAATGTTTATATGTGAATAAAAGCCTAATTTACATCTGTTCATCATATAAAGTGATCAAGTCTCTTCAGAAAATTTGGACTAAACCAAATTTCAACTCAATTCATATGGATTAGTTTTACAAACTTTTTGAAGCGTCAAACTGTCAGTTGCGTTGCTGTCAATGGAGGGACAGAAATCTCTCAGATTTAATAAAAAAGATAATCGTTTGTGTTCCAAAGATGAATGAAAGTCTTATGGGTTTGGAAGGACATGAGGATGAGTAAATGACAGAATTTTCATTTTTGGGTAAACTAACCCTTAAGATACGTTTTGGTCGATCGGATCACAAGTGGTCGACGCTAAATACAGGTGTAAACAGGGTCTGAAATGTTTTGAGCTTGTCCACTTTCAACCACTTCCAGAGATAGTCGAAAACGCGTTCGACCAGATTGCTTTCATAGTGTAGACGCTCATGTGGTCAAATGTGTTCAAACAGCCACAAGAGACTGCAATATGGGATTTAAACTGTCGGCTGAAGACCCTAGTTTGGTTTGAAGGTGAAAAATGTACCAAGCACAATGTTCTCTCACCATTCCTGATTTTTAACACACACTCACAGCGTTTGGCCGGTCTTTCATCTATCAGAGTAGAAACGAAAGCTGATGCTCTCCGTATGTTTTCCATCATCTCCGGATCCGTTCATATGTAAATTGTTCGTCCATTTGTGATCCGATTGACCAAAAAGCATCTTAATACAAGGTGTAAACAGGATGTTAGTTAGTAGATATTTTGCAAGAACTTCAGACAAGCCAGATAACTGTGGTAAAGTGAATTTGTGTTTCATAACCTAAACATCATTCCTGCCCTCTGTGCATTTCTTCCAGAGTTCATTGAGTCCCCAGACAAGCTTTTTGAGTCGGAAGAGGAGTTTGAGATCCTAAACGTGTGATGGGGTGTCTGTAGCCTTCCTCTGCTCCACGCTGCACAAGTGCCTCAGATCAACACCAAGCACACGCTTACCATACGCAAAAAAAACACAGCATCAAACATGAGCTCGTGCTGTGGTTAACAGGAGAAAAAACAAACAAGCCAAGGATCCCGTAGCAACTTTGTGTGACGTTTCGCCTCACTCAGAGGCTTGTGTTTTTAACTATGGAAACAAACAGAGAACTTGTCAAGTTGCATGAACTTTTTTGTACTGTATAATGGAGTGGTAAAGGCTTTTATGAGGATGATATCTTTACAACCTCAACACACTCTACCTCCTGACTGCAGGAGATGGATGATATGCAGGCATCTTTTATTCAGTGTTAATCAAGAAACAAAAACAAACCTTACTGGTTAAAAAAGTGCCTCTCTTTTTGACATATTTATGTTTCTGACTGGTAAAGGTGATGTTTCCTTTCCTTATTAATGGGTTATTTTACCCACCCCTGCACATCTGTAAATATTGCTTCAAATGAAAATATTTAAATATGTTATCGTGTTTTGGATTGGTCCTATCACTTTTTTAGATGAAATAAACTACCTAATAATTACAAGTTCCTATCATTTATTGTCACTTTCTTGTCTTTGTATGTTTGTAACGGATGACAAATCTGAACAGGACTCTTCAATGGTTGAAGTATAAATTATATTACTGTTGTAATATTAATATGTAACTTCTTTAAAGAAAGAATGTATTGCCCTAAATTACTAATATATATATATATATATATATATATATATAAGTACAGTCCAAAAATTTGGAACCACTAAGATTTTTAATGTTTTTAAAAGAAGTTTCGTCTGCTCACCAAGGCTACATTTATTTAATTAAAAATACAGTAAAAACAGTAATATTGTGAAATATTATTACAATTTAAAATGACTGTTTTCTATATGAATATATTTGACAAAGTAATTTATTCCTGTGATCAAAGCTGAATTTTCAGCATCATTACTCCAGTCTTCAGTGTCACATGATCCTTCAGAAATCATTCTAATATGCTGATCTGCTGCTCAAGAAACATTTAATGTGTACAATTGTACAAAATATTTGTGTACAATATTTTTTTTCAGGATTATTTGATGATTATTTGATGAATAACATTATTTTGTAACATAAATGTCTTTACTGCCACTTTTGATTGATTTAATGCATCCTTGCTGAATAAAAGTATTCATTTCTTTAATTTCTTTTCAAAAAAATAAAAATAAAAATTCTTACTGACCCCAAACTTTTGAACGGTAGTGTATAATGCTACAGAAGCTTTGTATTTCAGATAAATGCTGTTCTTTTGAACTTTCTATTCATCAAGGAATCCTGAAAAAAAAAGTACACAACTGTTTTCAACATTGAAAATAATCATAAATGTTTCTTGAGCAGCAAATCAGCATATTAGAATGATTTCTGAAGGATCATGTGACACTGAAGACTGGAGTAATGATGCTGAAAATTCAGCTTTGATCACAGGAATAAATTACATTTTAATATATATTCAAACATAATGGGAGTTATTTAAAATTATAATAATATTTCACAATATTGCTGATTTTACTGTGTTTTGATCAGCTTTAGTAAGCAGTAGAGACTTTAAAACTTTTTAATAAATCTTAATGACCCCAAACTTTTAATGTTTTTGTAGCTATGTATTTCTTTATTTATTTTTTTTATTGTAATTTTAGCAATGTAACTTGAATTTACAAATGGATTATATGAGGGTCATTGACAAAGAAGGTTTTTAAAAGTGTAAAAAAATATAATTCATGTTGAAGATTAATTGTTAACAGTGAGATTATGTGGTTTTTATAATCAGTTAACACTGCTTTTGTCTTTTTTACAATATGGACAAAATTTGTCACCAAAAAAAGTCATTCGGTTAAACCAAAATTTCGGTTTTACCAAATGACACTTTTGGTTATACCGAATGATGATATTTTTAAACAATGCTAACAGGCTGATATCTAGCTAGCTAGCAAAAGGACAATCAAACATTTTATATTTAGTACAACTTTTTAAAATATTACAACATTTTCCATGTTTTATAGCGGTTGTACCGAATGACCTGATGTTTTGGGACATGCGTATGATCAAGTTATTTTTTGAATAGTTAAGAGAGAGTTAGTTACTTTGCTTCATGACCATGTTGTCCTTTGCAGCTGTCTGAATGATGTCACATCCTATCACATGATACTGACCGCATGACTTGATCCAAAATGATCCCTTTATATCGGTTACTCCGAATGACATCAATGAAATTCATTTTTCCAGACATTCTTTCTCATAACAAAGCAACGACTTCTACACATAATTTTAATAGCATTAATGCACTATGTTGATATATGATGATATAAAATCATGCCAAAATAAAAAATATATACATTTTAAGATATTTTAATCACAAATGAAATGCCTGTATTGGCCTTTTGATGGTTAAACGGAATGACCTTTTGACACTTCAAAATCTTTAAAATACCTTTATATGTAGGAAACTATTATTGAAACCTTTTTGATTCAATATAAGAGATCTAGTTGTACTACCTTACATACTTTGGATGTCATATCTTTGTTTTTTTTTATTATTATTATTATTATTATTATTATTAAGGCCTTTGGACAAAAAAATGACTCGTCACGTCATTGACCCATAAATATTTAAGGCTTAATTTTACGGACATGGTCTTTGGAGACATGGGACGTATGGATAATTGTTGCTTGCCTTTGAAATATTCTCTTTTTAGCCAGTAGAGGTCAGCAGTTATCAACAAGGGTACAGGATAAGTGGGAAACTGGGGTCTTAACATGTCCACAGCAATGTTGCATCATACTAGACATGATAAATCACAAGCACATGACTCAGTCAGAGATACCTTGGCACTTTTTTTTATTGCAATAGCTCTATTACAAGCAAAAAACAATCTAATAAATATACACAAAAACAAAATATAAAAATGTAGAAGTGAACCAAAAAAAAAAAAAAAACTCAAACACCCTCATCCTTGAAACCAAACGAGGTGCCGTGTTAGCATGTTGACTAGAGAAGGGATATCAAAAATTACAATATTTACAAAAGGAAGACGGCGCTGATAATGGTCTGCTTCAGTCATTATTATCAACATGTTTCAACCCAATCACAAGCTTTCAGCATAAGTGAGTACTGACCATATGAACAGCAAATTGTTGACAGACTTTGCCCATCTCAAATGCTTTTTTTTTTTTTTTTTTTGTCCAACTCTTCCTTTCAATCATTGTAAAAGGCAAACAACTCGACACAATTCCAAACAATATCAGTATCCCCAAAATATAACCTCAGTAGAGCCCCAAGTATAAAAAACACACGTTTGATTATTTCCCCAGGCTGTCACGGTAGTTATTGTGTAGCAAAATCCCCAAGAAACGGTATATACTACTGTTTTTTTCCATTTCACATTTTACTTACATTAAAGCAACGCGATATCATGACACAATAGCTAGTCAAAAAAAGAGCGGCAACAAGTGTGCCACGAACCCAAACGAATGGAAAAAGTCACTGACGTATGATTTCGTCCCAAAGTAATCTGGACTACTACTGTAAAGCTTACACATCTTACTACACAGCTTTCAACCACAACCCAAAATCTCTTCATATAAAGCTTCCAGGTACAAGCGGGAAAAAAGGACTTCGTTAAAAAAGGCCCAAGAGATGAGAGGTCGTCTGAAGTTGTATATACACTGAATTCCCGCTCTCAGTAACGCACCGATTAAATCGTCACTACACCGCATTCAATAAATAAATAATCAATAAATAATAAATAAATTAACAAAACGAATGTACCATGTAGGGAATGCAAAGTAGCACGACGTTATCCTGCTGTAATGTGGCAGTTTGTAAGACTAGAAGTTGAAATACAAGATGGTGTCCAGTGGCTACATCGAGGCCTGAAAACACCCGCAATCTATGTAAACAATGCTGCGTTGCATTTTAAACGAGGACAGAAAAGCCGCGGTCGTGGAAATAACAGTATTTTGCATCACGTGATTTCACACTAATACAGGTGATTTTGTGAGCGTTTTCTATGGAAGCTTGTTCCCGCCACTGAATAAAAAATAAAAAAAGATAATTGCGACTTTTTACCCGATTTCTGATTTTTTTTCTCGCAATTGCGAGTTTACATAAATTTCGGTTTTGATATAAACTCGCAATTGCAAGTTATAAAGTCAGAATCGCGAGATATAAAATCAGAATTGCGCTATAAAGTCAGAATTGCGAGATATAAAGTTGCAATTGCGTTATAAAGTCAGAATTGCAAGAAAAAAATATCTGAGAAAAAAAGTCACTTTTTTCCCCCCTCAGAATAGGACTTTATATCTTACAATTCTGAGAAAAGTCATCAGAATTGCGAAAAAGTCAGGATTACTAGTTTATATCTTGCAATCGCGACTTTATATCATGCAATTGCGACTTTACATCTCGCAATTCTGGCTTTGTAAGGCAATTGCGTCTTTATATCACACAATTGCGACTATATGACACAAATGCAACTTTATATTATGCAATTCTGACTTTATAATGCAAATGTGAGTTTATATCATGCAATTTTGACTTTATAACACGCAATTGCAACTATATCACACAATTGTGACTATATGACACAAATGCAACTTTATATTATGCAATTCTGACTTTATAACGCAATTCTGACTTTATATCACGCAATTTTGACTTTATAACACGCAATTTTGACTTTATAACACGCAATTTTGACTTTATATCACGCATTTTTGACTTTATAACACGCAATTGCGACTATATCACACAAATGCGACTTTATATCATGCAATTGAGACTTTATATCTCGCAATTCTGAGTCAGAATTGAGATAAAAAGCCGTCATTTCTTTTCTTTTTTTTATTCCGTGGTGGAAACAAGCTTCCACAGTTTTCCCACTGGCGTGAACAGGAGGTAGCATCCAGTTAACTCAGAAACACTGTCTTGTCTAAAAAGTGCTCGATTGGAAAAGTGTCTCGGTACTCGTTTCGAAGCGTTGCATTGCTCGTACTTTTTAAATTCGCCTAATGTTAATTTTCTCTCGCAGGGGGGCGTTTTCATGCACTGAAGTGATGCTTTCATGACTGTACACTACAAAACAGAAAGTGGTCTTCACAGAAGTGATCTGTGTGACAAACTCTTTTACAGCGTGTTCACTGCGACCCCTGAAAAAATATTCAATTACTTTATACAAATAAAAATCAGTGGAACTAAGTACGGCGAGCGTCTCGAGGAGTGGGGGCGTCACGGGGACCCGGTTCATAATACAAAACGAGATTCAATATACAAGCTTCTCCTATTTACACGGATCTATCCGACTTTGCGTGGAGAAACATAAACCTGTAACCAAAGAGCTATGATGCGTTTCATTTCGTACACACACAAAAATAGAAGTGCTAGATATCTGAAGCTCACAGTTCTAATTTAGCGAACCCGCTCTAGTAAACAAGACAGAAAAAACAAACAGTGTCATTCGGACAAAAACGGACAAATGAAACCGGTTGTTGAGGCAGTTATGTGGGAAATACAGAGCATTAGAGGTTGTGCAGTTTCTCAGTCTTTGTTGTTGGAGGTCTGAGGAGGAGGAGGCGGCTCCCTCTTCGGCGTTCCAGAGGTCGCTGGATTCTCCATGTCCTGATTCTCCTTCGGGCACCAGCATATGACTCACTCAATCTGCAAGGGTGAGGAGATAGATGGCACATTACGAAATGCTTAATGTTTTAGCATTCTGTAAGCACTCCTGTAGCTCAAACAGTAGAGGTCATGGGTTTGATTTCCAGGGAATGCATGAAATTATAAAATGTAGAGCTTTCATAGAAGTCATTTTAGATATCAGGCAACTTTGTTATCTTTTTATGAATTAGAGCTCATTCATATACTGGCACCACGTAAATCAGTAGCTTTTTATGTTTACTACAGGAATATTAAAATTAAATTCTATTATGAATCATTAAAGGGTTAGTTCACCCAAAAATGAAATTTCTGCCATTAATTACTCACCCAACATAATTACCATCATTCAAGGTCCAAAAAAGTAGTAAAAACATCATTAAAATAGTCAACGTGACTACAGTGGTTTAACCTTAATATTATGAAGCGACGAGAATACTTTTTGTGTGCAAAAACAAAACAAAAATAACGACTTTATTCAACATTTTCAGTCTTCCGTGTTTACGTCCGAATGCCGGCTCAGGATTGGCCGAGGCTGATCACGTGATCAGCACGAGGCATGCGTGTGATGCTGACACAGAGTCGGCCAATAATGAGTCGACGTTTGGACGTAAACATGGAAATGCTGCACTGCGTTCACTGCATCGGAGTCTGACAGGGTAGAGAAGAAATTGTTGAATAAAGTCGTTATTTTTGTTTTGTTTTTGCACACGAAAAGTATTCTCGTCACTTCATAACATTAAGGTTGAACCCCTGTAGTCACGTCAACTTTTTTAACAATGTCTTTACTACCTTTCTGGACCTTGAATGATGGAAATTATGTTGCTTTCTATGGGATAAAAAAAACTCAGATTTCATCAAAAATATCTTAATTTGTGTTCTGATGATGAACGAAGATCTTACAGGTTTGGAACGACATGAGGGTGAGTAATTAATGAAATTTTTGGGTGAACTATCCCTTTAAGATCCAAAAGATCCCCCCCAGAAAGTGCCTTCTTTATGTAATAGTAATAATATGAGTGGACCACAAAATATTGCTTCACAAAAAAAAAAACCAGAATCAGATGTTTGCTTCAAAGCAAAACCTTGGCCTTTTTATGCATTGATTAAATGACTTCAGCAAATAAATTCTTATCTCTTATGATATATCATCTCTTAAAGATGGGTCTTAGAGTAAAAAAAACAATATTTAAAGGGTTAGTTCACCCCAAAATGAGCATTTTGTCATCATTTACTCACCCTCAAGTTGTTCCAAACCTTATAAGTTTCGTTCTTCTGCTGAACATGAGAGGATATTTTGAAGAATATCGGACACCAAACAGTTGATGGGCCCAATTGACTTCTATAGTTTTTTTCTCTTTTTCTTTTAATATTATGGAAGTCAATAGGTAGCATCAACTGTTTGGTTACCCATATTCTTCAAAATATCTTCTTTTGTGTTCAGCAGAAGAAAGAAACTCATACAGGTTTGGAACAACTTGAGGGTGAGTAAATGATGACAAAATGTTCATTTTGGGGTGAACTATCCCTTTATCGTCCACTTATTTTGTTGTTGTTCATTAAGAACAGATGTAATATAGTGAGAGTGCAAAACTCAAAGCATTTATAAATATTGTAATCAAATTAGCAAGACAAAATTGTCAACTTCAGCTTGTTTGTATGATAATGTGAGTGCAATCAATGTCACCAGCAAAGTTCTTGTTGAAATTATGTAGGTATGCAAAAAAAAATTAAAAATGTTTTGTAGGACATCAGCTGCAAGAATGCATCTCTGATAGACCAGGAATTCAAATCAAAGAATGAAAACATTTTAAGTCATCTTGGTGAAAGTTTTACTTAACTGTCAAAACTGTGAAAGCGAGTATTTTATGCAGCATGCAAGTGAATTCCTTTAATATCATACTTGCACATCACAACTCTGTATTTGTATTTTGTACAGTCATGAAGTGCTCTTTACCCAGTGCTATTCAAAGTGCAAAACCAAATTTCAAATCATGTTCAGTTCAGAAAATAAATTAAAAAAAAGAATGTCTTTGAAAGCAACAGCAATATTTTTCACTATAACAACAGTTCTGCTCCATCGTCTCTCCTCAGGACTGTAGGGAAGACTTTTTTGATTTAAAAACTGTGAGAAGAGGTGCAATTCACAACTGCTTCTTAACAAATAAGATTACTTTACATCACATTTGGAACTCTTGTCTTAATGGTTTGCATTCACACAGGACAAACAGAGAAATGAATGTTGACGCAGCATGCAGCCTTTACTTTCTGTCACTTGTAGCATAATGGGAGACAGAGATGCAACCAACCTTTTGAGGCAGTGGCACGTCCTCCCGAAACGGAGAAGTCTATACCAGCATAAGCATCACTCTCTTGGAGGTTGCTATGAGCCGTGTGTGGAGGGGGAGTGTCACGGGGCACTTCTCTCAGGTCCAGAGCGATGTAGTTGAGGTAGCTGGATGAGGTGTTCTGAGTCGCCCCTCTGGTAGCAGCGCTCGTCGCTGGGGCTGCCGAGTCGGGAGAGGCGTCTGAGTGTGACCACATGTTATCGAAGGAGGTGGAGTTTTGCCATCTGCTAGCTTCGGGGAGATTCTGATTGGCTGAGGGCCTGATTCCGCAACCACTAGCATATGAAGCAGTTGAGGGGATGAAAGTCTCTGAACTGTGTCGTCTCCTTCCCTGCGGGTCGGCCCTGATGACCTTGGGCTCCGTATGAACGAACGGCAGTCGTTCAGAGATGCAAAGGTGCTGCATCATTCTCAAGGGACCGTCGCTGCATCCGTTGTGCGTCTTCTCGGGATCCAAATTAGCCGACGCCTGCCCGTAAGAACACCCTAGGGGACGGGCGTAGTTAGGGGGGTTCCATGGGGCTACGAGCGAGTGGCGCGGAGGCCGGTCCTTCAGGAGGCTGTCCATGTTCAGGCCCAAGTAGTCATGATCTGGTGAGGAGCAACACAGCTGATAGCAGGGCTGAGACGGCGGCGGAGTGGAGGGCGAGTCTACGGAGGGGTGAGAGGGACGGGACCCAAAGTCCATGTGAATGTACTCTCCGGGACTGGGTGGGCTTGGGGGCTCGGGCGGGGACATGGGAACGTAGTCCATCTTTTCGTGCTTCTCTCGTGACGGGGCTTTGTAGGAGCGTGGGAGAGAGAAGTATGAGGCTTTTGGGCCTTCAGGTGAGGACTGGGAAAAGCCTTCGGCCACGGTAAGTTGGGACATGTCCATGTAGTCGTCATACTCCGCCTGCTCTCTGCTGGACGGGCTATCGCCCGGGAGCATCATCATGTAGCCGTATCGGTCCGCTTGCTGCGAGGAACAGGGGTGAATGTCCAGGGTTGCTCTGGGATGCATAGGGGTGTAATCTGCATTGGGAGAGGGAGCGATGCTGTAAATCATGGGCATGTAGCCATCGTCTTTTGGCAGTTTCTTTTGACACTCAGAGCTGAGCAAGGGAGGCTTGTTTGGGTGATGTAATTCAGAGTAAGACTTATAGGCTGACTTCAGCAGGCACGAGCAAACCTGGTGTCGTTTTGACTCCACCGGGCTCGATTCATCCAAAGAAGATGAGGTTTGCGTAGCTTTCTGCTGTGTGATACTCAAGCTTCCACCCAGTTTTGGCTTTGATGAATGTGCTAGCTTGAGGAAAGTCCTCTCCATGTAACTGCTCTCCTCCTCAAAAGTCCTCGTTCCATCTCTATGCCAATCCATGGTCATGTATTCAGTCAGCCGGTAATCTTCCCTAATCGGCGGGGTGCTGCCGTGGGATTCAGGTGTGGTACAACTTGCGTGAAAGTACCTGAAGTCGCACGGGCTAGGGCAGAATTCGTCAGAGGAGTTGAAGCCTCCGTCACTAGGGGAGCCACAAATAGAGGAGCTAGAGGGGCGAGTGTGCGTGTCGGAGGCCGAGCCGTGTCCACTGCTGCTGGACACACTGATGGGGCTGGTGGCGGACAGGAAGTGAGACACAGGAAGTGAAGCAGAGCGGGTGTGGTGGCTCGAACCGGGTGAGGCGTGGTTGCAGCAGCTGCCACTTTCTTCTCGGCCCACATTGAGAATGGGGGTGTTTAGGTGCAACAGGCTGCCCGTGCCGGAGCTCAGAGGGCGGTCTTGAGTGCCTTCGCCCTCGCTGGACGTCCGGTAGCGCTGACCTCGCCCTCGGTTTTTCCCCGTCGGTGGCGTGCCCGTCACCGAATCTGTTCTGGAGGGGCGCTGCAGCCCAGTTTGGCTTGGGGGAAGGTTGCCGAGATGCCGACGAGTAGTTATAAACGGTAAAGGATTTGAACTGGAGGACTGGCTTTTGCTCCGCGGCCTGAAGTCTGGAAAGGCCTTCAGAGCCTTCATAGTGTCCAGAATGGTCTCGTGCATGTTCTGCGCTACCACAGAGTCCTCGACTTGCACCCATATTTCACCAGGGCCAATGGAAGAAGAGCGGCCCACCTCGATAAAGAAGAAGCTCTCAGAGTGCCCGCAGCGGCGAATGTTCATTAACGGCAGGTTGACGGCGGGCGTCTCCGAGTTCAGCTTCACCAGGTGAATAGTCTTGGCGGAAAGGCACAGACGGTACACGCCCATTAAATTCCTGGTCTGACCCAAGCCTTTAGGTTTGACGTTCACCTGCCACACCTCCTTGAAAATAGTGCCCGGCGAAATCGTCCCGTAACCGTCGTCAAGTTCGTCGTTGTCTAGCTGCCCCTTTTTTCCCTCCGTCATAAGTTCGGTGAGGTTTAAGTACCACTCCTCTTGCTCCTGTTCGCTCTCCGCCACCACCGCAAAGTACTCGTCTTTAGTATAAAGGGCAATGAGGTATTTGTTCTTGGCATCAGCCCTCTTGTTGACCGTAAAACACTGGGATAGATAAATCACCCTTTTGGCAGGGCACGCAACTCCAGAGGCAGCAGCTTTAAGGGCATTTCGAAATTTTTTCTCGCTGTCATAGTACTCCAACCGACTGGGCCCGAGGTTGCTAGGGCCTCTCAGGACAAAGAACCTCTTGTGGCCATGTTTCTGTTTTCGGAGATAGCCACATTTCCATATGTCCCTGTCCATGCCACCAGAGCAGGCGGCGGCGGCGGCCAGGGCAGCAGCAGTGGTGTCGGCGCTGAGTACGCGGCAGAAGGCAGAGTCGTGCACCTTATACTGGAGGGGTGGCAAGTTTTTCCTCAATACAGCATCCTGAGGGCTCTCATCTGGGAACAGATGATGCACTTTAAAGTGGTAAGGCGGATGGTACCTCCTCTGTGGCTGAGAATGAGAGGAGGCTGTTAAGTGCATGGGCAAACGGGAGCTGCTGTTATTGATTGAGGTGGTGGAGGAGGAGGAGGAGGAGGAGGAGGATGGTGGCTCCCCGGCAGCACAAGAGATGTCGCCGTTGGTCGCGGTCGTTTTCGTGACAGCGCGACGCGGTTGTGCATCCAGTGTCAACATGACGCCGTGATTCGCTAAACGCGGCCGATCTTCCATGGGACAATGCGATGAAAGGTCACTTTACCTCTGCTTTACGCCGATGCACGGCCCATTTTGTTGGTTCGTTGCTCAGATACAATTACACGTTCGAGTAATCCGTGCTGCTTTCCGATGTATCGCCCTGGTGATTATTCAGCACGACAAGCACGACGAAACGTTGCATCTTCGCAGAGCCTCCATCATCGCTCGCTGCCATTATAAATCTTTATTTGCCCGCTTCACTCATGGTGGCTACACATCACTACAGCCCAGCGAAAACATCACGTGACGCGCACGTCAGCGTACTGCGCGGGGTGAACGGGGTCAGCAGACGCTGCTGATTGGCCCGCTCGCGAAAAAAAAACATGACTGACAGCACTACAAACCAATCAGAGCCGTCGCTCCAGCAGCCGGAGGAGAGCTCTGCCTCTGTGTGCAGAATAAATATCTTTGTAATGAAAATAAGGATGTTTATTTCACACAAGAATATGGTGTTACATCTTTTTAATATTGAAAATTGAAATATTGAAAGGTTTTAATGACTGAGAGGGGCGTCGTGTCTCGCGCTGATCTGTCAGTCAAAAGTTTGGACACTCCTGCTCATTCTTTATTATTATAATCTGTAGCTATTATATATAAGTAATTTTAGAATAACAGCAAAGTCATCACATCACATTCTGTCTGCTCTTTTATACTGACCCCATGTGACAGTATCAATAACCCTCCATACATGTTTCAATTGCACATTTTTCTTTCATCCCAATAAAACAATAATAATTTTGCATGTTGCATCTTTATTTACTGCCTTAAATACTCATTATAAATGTGTTGGACCCAGCCTCATTCATCCAAATGTACTGAACAATGTGGGAAGACTGGGGTGCTGCAGATGAAGTGTTGGTTAAAAATGAGCAGGATTTATTGAATAATCTTTATTGCATCTGCACAAATTCAGTGTTATTATAATGCAATAGAGAACTGCTGCTTCACAATAAACCTTGAGATGGAGACGTTCTCTTATCTCTAAGTTTACTTTTGTAGTCAACACAGCACAATAATATTCATAGTAAAAAAAAATTAAATCCTTAGATCCTTCAAATGTTAACCTTATCAGAAGCTAAATGAACAATTCAGGAACCAGTTTAAATATGTGTGGACTGAAAGGATATATGAGGTTGCATGTTTTAGAAGGATATAATATTTGAATTTCAGTGCAAATATGAGGCTTTTAAATACTATAAACAGTCTAAATCAGTGGTATTTCCTTACACATTTATACACTTGTGTTTCAAGTAATAAACTGAAATAGTAAGCTTTAACAAATCTGAATCTGAAGCATTTTGTTGTGTAGTTTCATCCTTGTTCTTGAACAAATTATCTTGTTTTATTCTTCCCATGGCAATACTAATTTTTAAAAGGTTTTTTCAGTTTCTCTTGTCATCATTGACTGATAATGTGGTCGGTGAACTGATAACTCAGATGATGAGAATAACCAACATCAGACTAATCTCAGTCTTACATGTACTCCAAACAGATATTTATAGACATCAGAGTCATATATATCCAGAGATCCTCATTCTTTTAGAAGGGAAAAAAGTGTTTGTTGTCTTAAAATGTTTTGTATCTTGCAGTTGGAAATGTAATTTCCATTTCTGCTATGTAATTTCTCATTATTTGGACCTCCAAATAGACTGGTGCCTTGCAAAATATTAATTGGTCCTCATCCAGCACTATTACACTCTTAAAATTAAGAGTCCCAAAGGAGGTTTTAGCAGGTTCTCACTGTAAAGAACCTTTTGTCCAATGGAAAAGTTCCATGGATGTTTAAGGTTCCTCATGGAATCATCAATGCCAATAAAGAACCTTTATTTTGAAGAGTGTCTCTCTATCCTTTCAGAGTCTGCTGTCAAACTTTAGTCTTTTGGGATCTTTTGCCAAGTAACTGTTGACAGGTCTTCAGGTAAGAAGACACAGTCTGAGAGTTACGAAGATACTCAGGATCATGAGTGATCTTTTAGTTATAATTTGAGATCTTCCGGTACACATTTCCTTCATTGAATTCCAATAGGGCAGCTGGGACACGTCCTCTCTGCTTTCTTCAGGAGCCTCTTTAAGTTTTTAGACACCTCTGACCTGCAACACAACAAGAGGCACCACTATATTACTATACAGAAGTCAAAAGTACCCTACAAGTACTTAAATTGGTACTAATGATACCAGTCTTTCTGCAGTACAATTCAAATCAGTACACACATGTAGGCTACTGTTTTACTAACATAAAATTGTCATCACATTATTATTATTAACAAGTATCATTATTAACTAGCTAAAAAACAAAAATATTGATTAAGATTTTTTTTTTTAAAATTTGATATTTATTTGCCCTGCCAAAACATTCACTGGCCTTTCTTAAATAAATAAATAAATAAATAAATAAAGTTATTGCTTTCATTGTTTTTGACCTTACAATACCAATTAGATACCAGAGAAATTTCACAGTTCTCGATTCCAATTTACGTTCACAGCAAAAACTAATACTAGCCTAGCTAATATAAAGTTCAAACATTAAAGGTCCCGTTTTTCGTGTTTTTTTGAAGCTTTGATTGTGTTTATAGTGTGCAATATAACATGTGTTCATGTTTCGCGTGTAAAACAACACAGTATTTTTCACATAATTTACTTATCTGTATACCGCTGTTTCCACTGTCATAAAAACGGGCTGATGACTTCCTTGTTCTATGAAGTCCCTCCTTCAGAAATACGTAACGAGTTCTGATTGTGCCAGCGGTTCCTGTGTTGTGATTCGACAGCAGCTTAGCGAACCTTGCCCGGAAAAGTCACGCCTCTTACCATAACGTGGAGATGCACGCGCTCAGTGTTATTGTAAACATGTCTTTAATTTTACCCTATCAATTTGAGCCGGAATCAGACCCGGTGATTGGACTGCGGGATGAAAATAACAGCGTTTCGACGACATGGCGACAAACACACTCTACAAACGCAACTCTTGTGTATTCCTGTGGGCGGAGGTTAGTCAAAAAACTGTTTTAGTGACGTCATTAAAGAAGGAAGTAGAGGGATGTAGTCCAAACTGGCCGTTCGATGTAGGCGACTTCTGTTAAATAAAATATCTCGCTTGGCATTGAACTTTGAGCTTTAAAATTTTACAGATTTTATTTATACTCTAACAACAACATTACACACTAACTAAAGTTTGAAACATGGGATCACGAAGAACGGGACCTTTAAAGACAAGTAAACAGTCAGTAATAAAATAAGAAAGAATAAACAAATTTCAAGCAATTGCACAAATAAGTATAAGAGAACAAAGATACAAATTAAACACTTTACAGTAGGTCTATACTTGAGATAACTGTATCACTGCATGAGGTAAATATACACAGATACTATTAAAGCTACAGAAGTTATTTGTTCACTTAAAGGTGCCGTAGAACGTCTTTTCAAAAGATGTAATATAAGTCTAAGGTGTCCCCTGAATGTGTCTGTGAAGTTTCAGCTCAAAATACCCCATAGATTTTTTTTAATTAATTTTTTAACTGCCTATTTTGGGGCATCATTAACTATGCACCGATTCAGGCTGCGGCCCCTTTAAATCTCTCGCTCCCTGCCCTCCCGAGCTCTCGAATATAAGTGCAGTTATACAGTGCATAAACAAAGTTCACACAGCTAATATAACCCTCAAATGGATCTTTACAAGATGTTCGTCATTCATGCTGCATGCATGCATCGATTCCTGTGAGAATAGTATTTATTTGATTCTGAATGAGTTTGAGGCTATATGCTCTGTGGCTAACGGGCTAATGCTACACTGTTGGAGAGATTTATAAAGAATGAAGTTGTGTTTATGCATTATACAGACTGCAAGTGTTTAAAAATGAAAATAGCGACGGCTCTTGTCTCCGCGAATACAGTAACTTTAACCGCATTTAACAGTACATTAGCAACATGCTAACGAAACATAAAAAAGACAGTTTACAAATATCACTAAAAATATCATGATATCATGGATCATGTCAGTTATTATTGCTCCATCTGCCATTTTTCGCTATTGTTCTTGCTTGCTTACCTAGTCTGATGATTCAGCTGTGCACAGATCCAGACGTTAATACTGCCTTTGTCTAATGCCTTGAACATGAGCTGGTATATGCAAATATTGGGGTCATACATACAGTACAGTCCAAAAGTTTGGAACCACTAAGATTTTTAATGTTTTTAAAAGAAGTTTCGTCTGCTCACCAAGGCTACATTCATTTAATTAAAAATACAGTAAAAACAGTAATATTGTGAAATATTATTACAATTTAAAATAACTGTTTTCTATTTGAATATATTTGACAAAGTAATTTATTCCTATGATGCAAAGCTGAATTTTCAGCATCGTTACTCCAGTCTTCAGTGTCACATGATCCTTCAGAAATCATTCTAATATGCTGATCTGCTGCTCAAGAAACATTTAATGTGTACAATTGTACAAAATATTTTCAACAACTGTTTTCAACATTGAAAATAATCATAAATGTTTATTGAGCAGCAAATCAGCATATTAGAATGATTTCTGAAGGATCATGTGACACTGAAGACTGGAGTAACGATGCTGAAAATTCAGCTTTGCATCACAGGAATAAATTACTTTGTCAAATATATTCAAATAGAAAACAGTTATTTTAAATTGTAATAATATTTCACAATATTACTGTTTTTTACTGTATTTTTAATTAAATAAATGTAGCCTTGGTGAGCAGACGAAACTTCTTTTAAAAACATTAAAAATCTTAGTGGTTCCAAACTTTTGGACTGTACTGTATTAATGATCCCGACTGTTACGATTACGATTCGCCTGTTTTCCGGAGGTCTTTTAAACAAATGAGATTTGCATAAGAAGGAGGAAACAATGGAGTTTGAAACTCAATGTATGTCTTTTTCATGTACTGAACTCTTGTTATTCAACTATGCCAAGGTAAATTCAATTTTTGATTCTAGGGCACCTTTAAGACTGTTTACGTGGATACTCATCAAAACAGGCATTTTGACATAATGTTGTGTGCATTTGCTCAAGAAGATGCAAAAGATTACTTGATTCTGTACTCGAGTGCTGTCTGAGAGGTGACTTTCTGAGTGTGCGCACAGAAATTAACTATCACAGCGCACCAGTACTGCAGTTTTGTCTTATGCTTGAATGGCTGAAAATCACTTGAACTTAAACTGACAAGACTTAAAAAACACATGAAAATAATAAACTTTCTTGAGGAAGCACCACATGGTGATTATAGTTTTAGATGACAGATAATAAAGGGACTAAAGCCCACCTAAAAACACCTGGCATTACTCCCTAAAGAAAAGTATCTAATTGTGTTATTTTGTTACTTTTTATGAAAAGTAATGTGTTATGTTACTTTTTCTCACCTGTGCTGGGCTTACTTGTTTCTTTTTAAACAACAAAAAAACAAAAGTTCTATTTTTGGTGAATGTAAAGGCCCTTTCACAAAAGGGAAATGAATAAACCTCAAGAAAAAAAAAGAAGAAGTAAATTCATGACTGTACAGTAGAGGGCGCAGCTCAAACAAACCTTTCAGTTGTGCTGTCATTCTGGATTGCAGAAGAGTAGGACGCAGGAGAATAAAGTTCAGCACTGGCCCTGTCCCAAATAGAACCCTAAGCCCTCTTGACCTTCCTCCAAATCCACACTTTTGAGATGTAATGGCACTTTGATTGACAGGTAGAAGTCTGCTGTGGAGCTCGCTCATTGAGGGCGCATAACGGCTGCAAAGGGGGCGCTCACGAGCACCTGAAACCTAAAATGACAAATGGGACACACTATGGTCTTGTGGACTTAAAGGGATAGTTCACCCAAAAATGAAAATTATCCCATGATTCTCACCCTCAAGACATCCTAGTTGTATGACTTCTTCTTTCAGAAGAACACAACCAGAGTTATATTAAAAAACTTTCCTGGCTCTTCCAAGCTTTATAATGGTAGTGAATGGGGGGCTCAAGATTTTGAAGCACAAAAAAGTGCATCTATCCATCATAAAAGTATTTTTTTTGCCTGTCATTTTTCTTACAAAATCCCTTTGCTTCGCTTCAGAAGAATATAGAATATATAGAAAACTTTTATTGTCAGCTGTACAACGAAATTTAGTCTCATTCAAGTGCACACACATACAAACAATACACATAAGAAAGATATATAATAAATAATGAAAATAATATGTACTCTTTAAATTTTGAATAAAGAGTATATTGCACATCAGAAATTGCACAAAGAGGGAACCATGAAAAACTATATTTTTCATTATTCATTCATTTTTCATTTTATTAACCCCTTGGAGCCGTATTGATTACTTTTATGACGGATGGATGTGCTTTTTTTGGGCTTCAAAAAAGCTCAAGCCCTCTTCACATCCATTATAAAGCTTGGAAGAGCCAGGATATATTTTAATTTAACTCTGATTGTGCTTGGCTAAAAGAAGACAATCATCTACACCTCGGATGGCTACAACTGGTCTACACAGCAGAGGAGGTTTCTGGATCTTCTGGATTATTTCCGTTAGTGAAATTAAAGCATTTGTAAAATATATACACACATATCTGTGTAAACCATACCAGAAACATTCATCATCTCACACATGAGTCGTGGTAAACGGAAGCTCAAGCATGACGCGTGCGAGAACCAATGAGGTTAATTCTCATGTTACGCAGCACGTTTGAGCGTCAGCAAGAGGTCAAGCAGGTTCGTTGAGCTTCTGTTTATGTTCGCTGATCAATGTTTATATGTGAATAAAAGCCTAAATTAAATCTGTTCATCATATAAAATGATTGAGTTTCTTCAGAAAATTTGGACTAAAACGCTCAATTCGTATGGATTAGTTTAAAGATCACTTAATGGACTTTTTGAAGCGTCAGAGTGGTAGTTGCAGCTGTCAGTGGAGGGACAGAAATCTCTCAGATTTCATCAAAAATATCTTAATTTGTGTCCCGAAGATGAACGAAGGTCTTACGGGTGTGGAAGGACATGAGTAATTTTTGGGTGAACCGTTCCTTTAAACTTTTTAATATTTCGAACTCTTCCACCGTGTGTCTACAACGGACAACAGTCGCGTCTGGTTGCACAAGCCAATCATTTACCAAAGAAAAGCCCCAGCCATCTTTTAACACTCTCTATAAAGCCTATTTGGATGGAACTAGTTTTCTACACAACAACTGAGTCACCCTGATATCTGTGACTTTTATGATTCAGATGGGACTAACATTGTGTTTATTACAGAGAGGGAGAGTGTTTTTCAGATGTGGGCGTTACAGAAGGTCATTTGATGTAGTTGCGTGCATAATGTAAAATATTATTTTCATTTATTATAAATACCTTATTTAAATAAACTGATTATAAAAAAAAACAGCTAACAAAAATATCTCCCTAGAATGTTCTAATATTCCCATTAAGTTATGAAAATGTTATTTCTGAATTTCTTCTTGCTTACACAAAAATACTCTTCCATCCATTTTCCACACAACTTATCCTTTCTAGGATTGCACTGGGGCTGGAGTCTATCCCACCATCTCGGGTCACAGGCGGGGGAAACACCTTGAACGGACACATGGCTCACACACAGACAATTTACCTGTGCTGCATGTCTTTTACCTGTGGTGGAAACTGGAGTACATGGAGGAAACATGGGAAAGTGTTTACATTTTCTCAGAGCATAAAAGTCTCTAAATGCATTAAATGTTTGAATTACAAAAATGAACAAATAAAACTTTACTTTAAGATTGACATTTTACTGTAGTAGTACACTAAACTGTGTAAGAGACTCTGGGAAGTTCAAAGTCCTGATTGATTAGTGTAATGCATTAGGTTCAGTCCCAGCAGGGATCGTTCACAAAACGAACGTTCTTTAAAAGTTATGTAAATGTTAGGAAAAAACGTTCTTAAAATTTTTTTTTTTTTTAAACTGGATGTTTTGAACATTCAGAACACTTTCAGAAATAACGTTTTCATAACATTTTCAAAATGATAGAAATTAATCTTCTAACGTTCACATAAACCAAGAAAAAAACATTCTTAATAGGCTACATTAAATAAAAACTGGACGTTTTGACTATTAACGTCACTGGATTATGAAAACATTTGGCAAATAATAATTGCATTATAAGGATGTTCTGAGAATGTTATTCTAAGAACGTTTTCTATTGTGAGAACATTCAAGTACGAATATCGTCACATGGACGTTCCAAGAACATTGTTCTCTCAGCATTACGAGAACGTTTATTAACTATTAATAGCGTTATAAGAACGTTACTTTAATAACGTTTTGTCCTAACATTTACATAGCTTTTAAAGAACGTTAGTCAAAGGTATGGGAGCGTTCCCTGTTAGCTGGCCCATAACTGAACAGAAAAATCTAGATGTTTCTTACCTGACGCTGATATTAAAATGGCCAGTCTTAAAGTCCCCGTGATTTTACTCTCTTTATATTGAAAGGTGCAGCATGCGGAAGAAAAGAGTGCAAACGCTAGCTCAGGTTAGTCAAAAACACGTGAAGAGAAGTATTGGGATAATACAATACAGTGTTTCTCTGATACTGGAATTTCTGCCCTCTGCTGGGGTATCCATGTATGGGAATTTCTGCCCATCCAAAACCTGGCTGTACCAGTAATCTGTGATCTTCTGCACAAATCGTCCATCCAAGACACAGTTCCGAGGTTTGAGTCGGACATGACACACATCCCTCTGCAAGTACATCAAGCCCTTGCAAACACAATGTTTTGAGGTTTTTTTTTAGTCTAACCATGTCATTCCATACCTGAACATGAACACGTTTTGTTTCTTTGTCGCCATCTCTGTTTGAAACCTGCAATTGCAGTTGTTTGCAGAATTATCATCTTTACGTGGGTTGTGCATCGGCGCGAATCCTCAGTGTGGATGAATCTAATGTTTGCTGTCAGTCACCGCACCGGTGTGGATACCGTACTTCTGAATCACAGATTGTAGTCTTGAAGTATGACCAAAATAAGAATTTACACCTGAAAATGTCATCTGAACAAGTAACTAACAAAAGAAAAAAAAGCATTACAATAAATCACGCTGCCACTGGTGATTAAATCTAACGATCGCTTATCTCATATCACATCAAACCGTGCAAATTATTATTATACTTGCGTGTATTAGTGTTACCTGCAGATTTAAATTTCTGTACAGTCTCTCTAACGTTAATTTGTCATACAATCGCTATCAAAATAAGTTTAATTATTGCAGCTGCTGTGAGAAAAGGCTAAATGATCCGTCACCTGCAGCACCCTCACATGATATAGCCTAGCTGGGATTCGTTCTTCATGTAAACAGACGTGATGTAATAACACAAAGACAAATGGCGGCATTCTTTTATTAGAAAACATTATTACAAGCTTACCATTGTGAATCAGACTACAGTATGAAGATAGTTTTGAACTCTGGTTATGCACATGCTCAAAAATTAATTTTGGATAATTTTTTTTATCAAAAAAAGTTATGGACTGCAGCTTTAAGAAATGTCTCAGTTTTTTTTTTTTTTGTATATAAAATGAAAGTCAATAGTCACCAAAACAGTGTGATTAAGGTGCATTCACACCATGTCAGAATTACTAGATAGCACACAAATGCCTCCTTCAAGATGTCTTTTAAAGAGTGCTTCATCTGGAAAACAAATGATACACATCTTTAAAAACACAGTTTTAAATACATTCTAGTCTACAGCTGCACAATTCTGGATAAATTGAGAAACATTGTGGGAGACAGGGATGTCCATAGCATTGTTAGCTCAGGTCCATTAAATTCACATTCAACTGTATATCACATCTCTGTCTGTTTTTATTTATATTGAGGGTAAGCACAGCATTTTGCAACATCTTCATGCAAACACCATCTTTTGTTCAACATGGGGTTTGTGATATAATATCATCACAACATCATTATGAGTTAAAATTAAATTGATTGCTTCTTAATGCAATGCATGGATGCTATATATTATCGTTATTTTGGCAAACTCACCATGTCAAATGTGAATGTTGAGAAATGTATAAACTGCATCACCTCCCCATAATGCAGAAAAATACATATTTTCTTGCAGTTTTTTATTTATGATTAAAAAAAAACTCTACTACGAGAGCAGGTTCTTGTTGTTTGCAAATGAAGGAAAAGAATGAAGTGCTAAAACAAGACGTCATCACTCAACAGGTCGACACGTGTAATAATCCCTTCAAAGTCAGACTGTAGCAGGTGTGTGATGATAGCATTGCAGATTTATGTCTATGCAACCTGAAGATTATATTAATTCCTTATTATGACAGCTCTCAAATCCCACATATCCAATGGTATTTTGATAAAAAAAAAGTTGCATGATAGAAGCTTAAATTGTATGCATAAATAAGATATACAACAATTTCTTTATTCTATCTCTATAAACATGAAAAAATGTAAATGAACCATGAATATAGAATGTTCTAAGAAACACAAAACAAGCATGAGTTACTTTTGAAAAGCAATTTAATATACTGAACATGTGCAAATCTACAGCAGAACATCTTAAAACAGTCATTGATATAGTCTGCTTCGTTATGGAAGGCAGGAAGCCCAAATACAACAAATCATTTATGTTTTAATATTCAGTAACTTTATGACAAGAACTGTAATATTTTCTCAAGATAGCATCTCAACTCTTAAAACATTTATATCTACATTAACACATAAAGATATATTTGAATTTACAAATGTGGATTATTCTGTTCATATCATTCATTACAATGAAAAAAACGATACGTGTTTCAGGAAGATATATGGTTTGAACAACTTCTTAATGTTCTGCTTTAGATCCTCTTCAAAACAAAAGCAAATATTTACAAGCCAGTTTTATTTATGATACTTTGATATTGTTTCAAAAACTTTGACATGGCATTGTGATGATAAACTAGTTTAGACGTAAAACATGATTGTGAAAATAGCTATACTTTATGGACCGTGTGACTGTACATAGCTATTTTTGCAGTGGGTGATGTTTGCTGCAATGGTAACTGTGGGCTTGGAGCTTCTGAGGAGCTCTGCGGCGGAGATTCGTTCACCGCAACCAGCCTTGGCGCTTCTCGTCCTTCTCAGAAAAGCCATGAAGTTGTCATTTTGAGAACTGATCTTGGAAGCTCCGCTGCCGAGTGTCTGAGTGCCAGGGTCACCTTGCTTATTTTCAAAGGAGTCTTTACGACCCAGGAGCTTTCTTTTAGACCTGCAAAATGGAAAAATGATGAGAACAATGTAAAAACAAGACTGCAGCTGTACTGGGAACTAGAGTATTTTGTAGCAGCACTAATTAACCTGTGAATTATGGTGAATAGATCCTCTGTGGTTTGAGATTTGGACTTGTAAAGAAATACATCGTCTTCCTCTCCTACTAATTGTAGAGGTCCAAGGTCGGGCATTCGGTCCCTCTGATCTGCATCGTATGTTGGATGATCTGTTGGCATGAAGAATTGAATTTGATGAGATTATAGCAGTTTCACAAACTGAAAAATTCAGTCTATTCTTGCCTAGGGCTGTCACTAACAATTATTTTGGTAAATGAGTAATCGGTCGATTATTCTGATGATTAATTGGATATTTTTTGTGGTAATAATACACACAATATATATAATATATAATATAAGCAATCAAATTATGTACATTAATGCCTGCAGAGGGCGCCAATAGCCTGGTGTTGTTACACTTACTAAATCCTTGTTTAATATTGGCCAAACGACATTTAATTAATCTTTAATATTTGGCAACTTCTTTATGATAGAAATACTAATGCCACTGTAATTTCTTGAACAAGAATATGTGGACATGCAAACTCAGAGCGAGGGTTTAAACTTTTATTTTGAAATCGCGATGAAAGGTTCGCATCATAGACTGTAAAAAATAGGTTCGCATATATAGACCTTGGCCGTTTCTCAATATGCGTACTTGTCTGTACTTGTGTTCTTGTGGACTTGTGAAACGTCATCAGTCGCTGTCCAAGTACTGTTCCAATTCAAAGTTCGCATCTAGCCCATAGACTGTAAAAAAAGATGGACGACGCGACGCCGCTTCCTTCCATTGTATTGAACTGAAGCCAAAATGGGCCGTTGAATGGGCGCTGACACGTTACGCAATACGTCAAAAAAAAAAGTTTGGAGCCTGGGCATGCGCAGAAGGAATCGTCAGTGGAGCCCGGAGGCGGAGTCGCGGTATCAAACTTCCGCCCAGACGACTGCGTCATCATTCATGTATTTTAAATAGACTATAAAAATTATATACAATTTAAAATTCTACCTATAAAATAATAGGCTATTCTGTTTCTAGAGCAATAATATTTTTTGAAACAGCAAATTCAGTAGATAAAATCAATATAATATGCCACTAGAAACAACTCTAAATCGTCAGAAACGGTCCTGCCATTTTAAATCAAGTTCAATAACGTTACAGGAGATCGATTGCTGTAATTAGAGTAGGCTATCATTAGTTTTGTCCTGCTAATTATTATTTTATACCCATAAAAATAACAAGTAACTGCCAGATAACGATCACCTGCTTTTTCCCGACATGGTTAACATTAGGTGTGTTATCTTAACTAATAACATTTATTAATTAGCTTATAACACCCATATTTAATGTTACAGAAAAAGGTTCAGTGATCCGTCAGATCCTGTAAGTCGGTTAGTACAGTTTACTGCTGAACAACTCATTTTGTTGGTGTTAAATAACAAAGAAATCGAAAATTAATAGTTAGTTAATACATCTTCAATCTCCCCTCGAAGCTCCGACAGTCCTCAGACAAGCTGTCAATCAACTTCGAATCATGACGACACGCCCCGTTTTTATAGCATCAAATTGCTAGCTAAAATCTAAATCATCACAAAAACGAACAATTGAATATATATCAGCGTGATAACAACTACCTTAAATGACCAAAACAATCTTTCAGAAAGTTTTATTTGAAACAGAATTTATTTTTAAGTTTTCACTGAAGTCTCATTCGACTGCATTGAGAGGGTGGGGTTTATGACCTGTACTGCATCCAGCCTCCAGGGGGCGATCAAAGAGCCCGCGGCTTCACTTTTCAGGACGTATGAGACACACCCGATCTAGCCAAGTTCAGTTCAAATCCCCGGATGTGTTCTTGATCCGCCCCTTTTATCGAGGATGCATCGAGAGGTGACTTGTGCAGACTTGAGACAGCCAGGTATCCCAGAATGCATCTCGTACTAACCAGCAAGCGTGTAATAGTAAAGAAGAAACCCCGCATAATTTAAACATATTACTGTTATTATGTCATGATATGTAGTTTTAAGAGTTTTTCAGGCGAAAATGTGCTGGTTCAAAACTCAAATTTGTAGTTTATTGATAAAGATTGCGCCTTTCTGACAATTTGATCTGACGTTGTCGGAGTTGTGAGATCCAGGCGATCACCGGACTCTCAGCGCTCATGTGCCCAGCCGAGAGCAGCCTTACCTCGGCAAGTCCTTCCGACGTTTGCCGCTGGCTCCGTTTTGGCTGAGGGCAACGTGACGTTTCATAACTTTATATATGGCTATTTAACTTTTGTATCCTACTAAAGCGCTGATTTTGTACGCTTGACTGAATTGTTTGCTTTATTTCTTATTGTATATTCTTAATGGCAATTATTGATAATTAAAACTGACATAAAACAAATAGAGACAGGGTTGTGTTTTATGTTATAGCCTATTTCATTTTATTACAGTGAAGTTAATCAGAGTATGCACAAATAGTATTACATTTAATATTTTTTAAATATATACGAAAAGAGACAGGGTTGTTTAATATTTCGTTTTGTTATAAATATATGCAGACATTGCAGATAATCAATCACTCGTTGCCTGAGACTATTAATATGTCTTTGTTTGTTTTTTAAATAAAACGAAAAGAGGCAGAGTGGTGTTTTATAACAAATTTCGTTTTATTGTTGGCTAAAATATACATAAAGAGATAACCGGAGAAGCCAGAGCGAGCTGAGTGACGTTATCAAGAACACTGCTGTTCCATTTGCAGAATCACCGGACTTGTGTTCTCCCGTCCACGGGGGTTCGTTCTCCTGAGTCGAACTTGCCAAGTCCCATCTACCAAGGACGCGAGTCCGAAGTTTGCGAACTCGGTTTTGAGAAACGGCCCTTATTTACCAGAGAAACAAGCGCGCCGCCATCTTTATAAAATTGTCTTTGAACTTCCGTTTTGCGGTAGCCCTGTACATTTCTATGGCATGCTGTCAAAGAATAATTAACTGATTAAGTGGATTTACTTGTTGTAGAGTTAATGAAAGTTATCATGAGCATTGTTATGTTTAAAGCAGATGTCTTAACAAATGTCAGTAGATCGGGAAGATTTTAAAACGAGCAGTTCATTCATAAATGTAATATCGCTGTGGAAATACAAACCGAAAGTCAAAAGACAACGAGCGCAACGCTGAAAAGAGGCGGGGCTACATAAGGTCTATAGAGGGCTTGCATTTCCCGCCGAAACAAGCCCCTCAGCCGGTCTGAGTGGTAAAAGAGCCTGCTGAATGAATGGATTTAATTGAGGAAACTGCGAAAACGTGAGTAAAACATTAAACATTAAACGATTAAACTAAAGGTTGGACTCGATAGTGTTCCTGATATAACTTACCAAAGATCCAGTGATCCATGAATACTGACATGCAGCCAGAAATCGTGTTTCCAGACATTTATATGTGCCTGATTTTGACGCAGGGGAAATACATAAAGCAAACTTGTCTGTGAATGCTTTATATAAATACAGTATAAATAGGTCTAAATCCGGGTGATCACTTATATACATTTTATATTTATCATTCAGCCATATAGTTTATTTAAAAACACCCAATTATGCAGAATATAAGATGGTAAATATTTAATTGATGAGTATACAACATATAGGGTATTATTTTACCTCAAAATTCAACATATTGACAAAATGATAACTGCAAATCCACGTTTCGCTGCCTGGAGTCCTGTTTCTGTGGATTGCAGCGATCCATTTGCTTCTCTTTTCTTTAGCTTTTGACAGTCTGTAAAAACAAACCTCAGATTTCTTGTCAAATCTATTTGTACAGTCAACTGCAAAGCTATTTCCTATTTTGAATGTGTTTTGTGTGTTTTTCTCAGCATTCATGCTGAAAACCAATGCTGCCACTCAGTGGGCGTAACCGCAGTCGCTCCGGCCGACGGTGACGTCACATGTATAGCCTCTATTGAAACATATTGATGAATTCTCAGTTGGTGTAGGTTTATAAATTATTTACCTTATGAAATGACGCACATTACATTTACATTCCCAGATGAATGTTATAAGCAACCCAAACTGCGTCACTTCTGGTATTTTGTTTACATTTACATTACATTTACATTTACGCATTTGGCAGACGCTTTTATCCAAAGCGACTTACATTGCATTATACTATACATTTGTATCTGAGTATGTGCAATCCCTGGGATCGAACCCATGACTTTGGCATTGCTAGTGCCATGCTCTAACCACTGAGCCACAGGAAAGCCATATACTCGACACTAGTAAATTGCTATCAAGGATTTTTAAAAATTGAGTACTGGAATTTAATTGAGGAATCGTGACAGCCCTATTCTTGCCCATTACAGTTCCCTTACCTCCTGCACTTGAGTGCTGTTGCTCAGTGACCATAGGGTAAGTTGGAATGACGCCATATAAGGTAACATGATATTGACTTGCCGAGGTCGGAGACTTTGGAGACTTGCAGTGTTTAGATGGAGACTGGGCTTCATCTGGGCTCTTCAGAGCAGCTGAGTCATGATAAAGCGAATTGTCCACAGCTGGAGTCTTTGTCAGAGGTGGTGGTGGGGCTCTTCTCTTCTTATGAAGTTGGTTACAACAGGTGGTTGCGTTGAAGGGGACCACATTTGGATTCTGCGGCTCAAAAGAGCATGGGGGTTGTGGCTGACGGGGTTCTCTTGTCGTCTGCGGAGAATGTCCTTCCAAAAAAATCTGCTGCCTCTGATGATGTGCTTGTTCAATACTGGTGATACTTTCTGATGGTACAGTCACTTTAGGTTTTGCTTTGTTGATCATTGCGTAGATGTCTTCTGATCTCTCACTGACTGTGACTGCTGGCAGTTCTGGATTAGAAGCCGCTCCACAACGTGGCTGTACCACAGCATTGGGTGGCCATTTGTTTCTCTGCGGCTTTGGAGCCACTGGTGGTTTGGCTTTTTGGTTGTTTGTAGGGCTTAAAGTGATTCCACCCCTTTCAGTCTCTTCCTCAATTATGTCAGTTGTAGTTTCCTGTGCATTCTCCAGATCAGTGCTGCTGACTGAACGTAAACGCACATTGTTGAGGTCCTCCTGAGTAACCACTGGCATTATCAACAGGCTGTTACTCATCCTTTGCTTGGGTCTGGTGGCTTCAGTGCTATCCGAGTAGCGCCGATTCACTTTTGGCTGAACTACGGAAGGTTCTATATCAGGAGTGGGACGTTGAATCTCAGGAAGCTGAAGAGATAGCCTCGCATTGCGGTTTCTTGCCCTTTGGCATGGAGGAATAACACCGGAAGGCTTATGCCGCATTCTGCAGCCCAGTTGAGAAGGTCCCATGGCAATCGAGGACAGGACTGACTGAGTTGGAGTTTC
This sequence comes from Ancherythroculter nigrocauda, assembly GCA_036281575.1. Lineage (NCBI taxonomy): Eukaryota > Metazoa > Chordata > Actinopteri > Cypriniformes > Xenocyprididae > Ancherythroculter > Ancherythroculter nigrocauda. The sequence goes on from VTFQ01000017.1 coordinate 3,385,014, forward strand.
ACACTGGCTTGCGTAGCCACTCGACGGAGAGTTTGGCCCAATGCGTTTGGACGGTGAAGAGATGGAGGGCTGGGAGGCGGAAGAGTGGGAAGAGGAGGGAGATGTGTTAATTTCAGAATTACCAGATGTACCCTCATGTACTGGAGTTGCCGCGGAGGTGCCTAGGCCCGGCTTGCACGGTTCGCTGGATCGAAGCTCATTTAGTGCTCTGTGACTAGAGACAGACGTCTTCGGTGCCACCTTGCCAGGTGCTTCAGTGGTGGGAGATGATTTCTTGCACTTACCAACGTCTTGCTTCGAGGTTGGGATAAGATCTGGCAGTATCATGACGCTTTGGGCATCTTTTCTGAGGTGAAGTCCCTGTATTTTGTGTTCTGAATACTTGAGCCTTTGCAGTGACACTGTTCGTACAGGTGGAGCTGGTTTCCGTTTGGCCTTCTTGAGGACAATGCTCCGGGATCTAGACCGCGGCACTGCATCTGGAAGTCGATCTCCCCTCCTCGCAGAGGTGCTGTCGCTGCCGCTGTCCTCCGAGCTGCTGCTGGGATATGAAAGCGCGTAGCTTTCGCATCGGCGTCGGGCCACACCTGGGTTGGAATTGACAGTGGTGGAAAGTGACAAGGAGCGTCTGTGGAGCTCTATGTTACTGGTCGGTCTACTCCTACGCTCTTTCTTCAGGGAGCTCAAGCCATCTTTATCTCGTCTTGTCACGGCAGCAGAGTCAGTGGGTGAAGCCTGGCTCGGCTCCTCTGGATCCTGGAACTGTGGAGGGGGTTTGATCACGTCAGGTGCCATCAGAAAGGAGTTTACATTATCATCCCACTCGGATGAAAAGGTGGAAACGTTTGGGCCGCACCAGCCCTGACCAGAACAAACCAAGGTTGTGTTTTCCATCTTCGATTTTAGTTTAGCACTTTCTCATGAATTCGTTGCAGAGATATTCCATTGGCTCCTTCAAGCTGTTCTTGAAAACACACAACCTGGGGGAACAGAAAGAAGAATTTATTGCAGGGCTGTGATGTTATGAAATAAGGGCAAATACTGAGTCTCTTTCCCACTAAAAATATCACTGGGTGACATCACTGTCCAAATGCTTTAAACAGAGCGGACTAAAAAGTGTGGAAGGGAAAATCTGCCCATCTCGGTCTTTGTTTGGCACATGAGTGGGTGTTTGCCATGGCAACAGTTACCTGTTCATCCATACAGAGACAGAAAGCAGACTCGAGAGAAATCTCAACTGTATTTACACATGCGGTTATTGCTCTCAGAAGCAATCACGAGCGGCGAAGGACAACAGAATGTTATTTAAAATGGCAAGGATGATTGCTTTTATTGGTTACTGCACACCAAAGATAGTAAGTTCTCTGTATAATATACAGACTGTATGATTTAACCATGTCACTTTATTGAACATTTTAAATATGTAGCATTCCCAGTAAGTATGGTTACTTCTCAGGTGAGGGTTAAAAGGCCCTCATCTGTATCATCTTTACAATACTGATCAGAAACAGTCTGGCCTTTGTGGGATATCTTTTCTGAAAGTTGTTAATAAATAGATAATCTGTGCTTTTGCCAGTCTTGGCAATAAAACAGGCCTTTACAGCTATCAAAGTGATTTGATTTCTTTTCCTTATAGCTTCCCCCTTAATCTACCCCAATCTTTTTTCATCCAAGGACCTTTGACAAAATGCACATCTTTATTATTAATATAATATTAATTAAAGCGATAGTTCACCTTGAAATGAAAATTAAGTTATCATTTGTTCACCCTGGTGTTCTAATACCGTAAGCTTTTCTTTCTTTTATGGACCACAAAAAAAAATCTCCTGCTTGCACTCATCCATATCATGGCAGTGAATAGCGACCTGCATCAAGCTTTTTTAAAAAAGACGCAAAAGTATCACAGAGTGATCCCATGCGACATGTGTTGTGCATTCCAAGTGTTCTGAGGGTATATGAAAGGGTTTGGTGAAAAACAAGCTGAAATTTAATGTATTATTTAACGAAAATCCTGCCCTTGGCCGTTGGGTCTTCTGTGCACGACTCCACGTTCGTGAGACTCTATTTGTGCCGTAGTTCACGCTGACTTGCTCACAAAAGTTGTGAGAAATCAATATTAACAAGAATTCAACATGAAATCAATACTTAGAAATCCCCAAAAAAATTATCTGCGCAAGTCAAATATCTCCAGACTGGAATTCCATTTGTCTGGTGACAGTCAGAATAACTTCTTGTTACGAACACAACGGATATATTCACCTCAGAGAAGAAGGTACATGGATTGTATCTCATGTCACGCATTTTTTATTAATCTTGATTTCTTGCAACTTGTGTTTTTCTCGGTGAGTCGGAGTGAAGGGCAGCACTAATAGAGCAGTCGAGCACAGAAGACCAACGGCCAAGGTCAGGATTTTAGTTAAATTATACATTAAATTTCATATCATATATTACAAGCAACGTGACCTTTGTAATCAGATTACTTTTCCAAGTAACTAGTAAAGTAACATTACTTTTAAATTTACAACAAAATATCTGAGTTACTTTTTCAAATAAGTAACACAAGTTCAGTTCAGAAGCGTTGTGTGAACATTATCGTTAGTTCTAGACTAAATGTGCACATACATTTACTCATTTACTTCTCCTGTGTCCTATTCTTCTGTATTCCAGAATGGCAGCAAAGCTGAAAGTCTTGTTTGTTTGAGAGGCGCCCTCTACTGTACAGGTGTGAATTTGCATTTCCTTCAGCCTGAGGCTTATTCATTTCACTTTTGGTGTGAAAGGGCCTTAACATTTGACAAAAATAGAATTTTTGTTGTTGTTGTTGTTATAAAAACAAACAACCAAACAGCCCAGCCCAGATGAGAAAAAGTAATGCAAAAGTAATGTAACGCATTACTTTTCATAAAAAGTAACTAAGTAACTCAATTGATTTACTTTTTTTAGGGAGTAATGCAATATTTTAATGCAATATTTTTAAAAGTAATTTTCCCCAACACTGCCCCCAGAACACTTGGAATATACGACACATTGCATGGAATTATTCTGTGATACTTTTGCGTCTTTTTTTTAAAAGCTTGATGCTGGTTGCTATTCACCACCATTATATGGATGAGGACGAGTGCAACATTTTTAAAAAATTCTCCTTTTGTGGTCAATAAAAGAAAGAATGGCATACGGCATTAGAACAACACAAGGGTGAGTAAATGTTGACATCATTTTCATTTTAGGGTGAACTATCCCTTTAAGTGATGTCATTTTACGCATCATTTCTGAAAAAATAACAAAAACAGAGTGAACGCACAGAGTATCTGCACTCCGCTCATACCTTTCACTGGAATGACTCATGATTTATCAAAAAATAATTTATTAATGTAGAAAAAAGTCCTCGAAGTGTCTCGGATAGCCAAACCCACCATACACCATCATGTAAATACTGAATGCATCCATTATATAACATAGTCAGGCCATTATTTAAAAACATAATTAGTATATAATTATAGTAAATATTATTAAAATCTCTGACACAGTGTGTAAGAGGACATTCAAATGCCATAAGAGGAAAAATGAAGGACTGAATCTAAAAACGAAGCCTATTTCGATTCCACCCAGCGCTTGTGATGGTTTTGCAACAAAATGAGACCTGTAGAGTGTCTTAATTCATCAGGCTGACTAAATGCTCGCTCTGAAAATGATACCAAATGTTTACACCTGCCTTTCTATCGTTGGGATCTCAGACAACCTGTCGCTCTGTATTAATAATAAGCATGGTCAACATGAAAGTTGCCATGAGTGCCATTACCAAATGGATCTTTCAGATCAACAAAACATTGAAGAAGCACACATCTTGCTACTCACATGCTCTTGCATGTGCATTGTGACGTTGCTGCTTACAACCAGAAAAATGTATGTTTGTAACCATATGGATGTGCATGACACCATTTACCACATTGGAATAAATATGCAAAATAAAACACTAATGAAAAACCACGAAAATTAACCTATTTAAAAACTGTGACTATCATTGCACGGCCAAAGTCAGAGGTCACTTTGTCAAAATGCACAGTATTGCCGCAGAGGACATACGTCGTACACAAAGACCAATCGACCAACCTTTAAATGCAGTAGCATTAGGACATTTCCCAGAGATCTGAGGATGACCAAACCCCACCGTCTCTAAAACATCCCATATTCTTCCCTTCGTCTTACCTTTCATTCGCTCTGGAGACCGAGCCGTGCCTTCTGATGCCGTTCCCTCTCGATCGCCGTCTCTCTCTGGCTCAACGCATTCACATGCTGTTACCATGACGATAGGAAGTGGGCTGCTTGCTTCCTCTCCGAGTTCAAGTTCGCTGAATGCTGCGTGAGGAGAGAGAGAGAGGGAGAGAGAGACATATTATATAAACACCAAATCCTCAGAGACACTGGAAAATTCACTGTGCTGCTTGTCAAAAACAGCTACATACCAGAATCCACAATGCCAGCACAAATCCTCAGCTAAAGAAGTCACACAGTGAAATTGACACTAAAATCCATTATAGCCTATATTATGACTCCAGAAGATTGCATGTTCAATTATATGCCTATGGATTAGTAATTACTTTAATAATCAGATACGCTGCGTTCATAATTGATATTAAGAATAATCTTATGTAACATTCAGACTGTACCACCAAAACCTTTCAGAACCAAACAAACGGGACCAATGCACCAAATATTTGGATAAAACAGATGTGCAGCATTGCAGTAAAGGTATGAAAACAACTCAGAAAGAGAGTGCGTTTCTCATGCATATCACTGCACAACTGAGAATTTGAAGTTTGTGCCACCCATTTTCAGGAACGCTGCGAAACAGCCATTGTTCTGCATTTTCCACATTTCAACAACAGAGGTGGTGTGAGTGCATGTTTGAAGAGGTGTGAAATATATAATCACTCCGTATTACACAACTCTGTTGCATAACAAGTCCATTTGATCGTAAAACTTCATGGTGGTGTTCGGTGTAGTGTTACATGATTTAGAGCTTGGACCGGGGTGTTTTACTCTTAGTATGGAGGGTCAGACAGGTTGATGTATGGTAATGGTTGCTGTAAACAGAGATAGCTCATTCAATTTGATTTATATAGTCATTCAAAGAGATCCAAGAAAGGAATTCACAAGCAACCTGGATATGAACATGGATGTATAATCTTACAGCATTGTCAATGCTAATGTAAGTTATTTGATTGAAATGCAAGGTTAGTCTTTGAGTTCCTGAGGTTGATCATGCAGTGTCATTTGTTTTTAATGTGGTCAGTAACAGTTTATTCTCCATACAGTCCATCTATGGGCAAATTCCAATTGGAAGTGCAACATCTCACACGGAGAAAGGAAAAACAACGTAATTTCCTCATTATCTTCTCCTGGAATGTTACAACCCGAATTCTGGAAATGTTTGGATGTTTTTTAAATTTGAATAAAATGAAAACTAAAAGACTTTCAAATCACACGAGCCAATATTTTATTCACAATAGAACATAGATAACGTAAATGTTTAAACAGAAATTATACACTTTTATCCGCTAAATGAGCTAATTTCAAATTTGAGGCCTGCTACAGGTCTCAAAAAAGTTGGCACAATGTCTTCGGGCCCTCATACAACACTGCATCACTCATCGTCATGATTGTGTCAATGACTTTACTAAGTGGGCTCAGGAATACTTCCAGAAACCACTGTCTGTAAACACGATCCGCTGTGCCATCTGCAGATGCCAACTAAAGCTCTATCATGCAAAAAGGAAGCCATATGTGGCAACATGTGTTTCAAAGTGTAAAAGTGTTCTATGGTCAGACGAGTCCAAATTTGACATTCTTGTTGGAAATCACGGACGCCGTGTCCTCCGGGCTAAAGAGGAGGGAGACCTTCCAGCGTGTTATCAGCATTCAGTTCAAAAGCCAGCATCTCTGATGGTATGGGGGTGCATAAGTGCATACGGTTTGAGCAGCTTGCATGTTTTGGAAGGCACTATGAATGCTGAAAGGTATATAAAGGATTTAGAGCAACATATGCTCCCCTCCAGACAACGTCTATTTCAGGGAAGGCCTTGTGTATTTCAGCAGGACAATGCAAAACCTCATACTGCAGCTATTACAACAGCATGGCTTCATCGTAGAAGAGTCCAGGTGCTGAATTGGCCTGCCTACAGTCCAGATCTTTCACCTATAGAGAAAAATACATCAAAGACGACCACAAACTCTTCAGCAGCTGAAAACCTATATCAGGCAAGAATGGGACCAAATTCCAACACCAAAACTCCAGAAACTCATAACCTCGATGCCAAGATGTCTTCAAACTGTTTTGTAAAGAAGAGGAGATGCTACACCATAGTAAACATGCCCCTGTCCCAACTATTTTGAGACCTGTAGCAGGCATCAAATTTGAAATGAGCTCATTTTGTGCATAAATTTGTAAAATTTCTCAGTTTAAACATTTATGTTATATATGTTCTACTGTGAATAAAATATTGGCTCATGTGATTTGAAAGTCTTTTAGTTTTCATTTTACTCAAATTTAAAATACCATTTCCGGAATTCGGGTTGTGCAATTAAACTAATTTCTTACCTATGAAATTTAAAATTCATATAAAATGTATGACATATCGCAAACAAATCAAAACAACTTGAATTATTCTGTTTATACATTAACTCGCCATCTAGCTTTAACCTGGGTCACATGAACGATAAAATTACCATGGCATGTACCCTTCACTGATTCACTGGACTTGTGGAAGGGCCCTTCGTGAAGGGATTCAGGTGTTCACTTTTGTTTGGAACGCCCCTACAAATGCTGTCCAAGTGAATAACCAAAAAATTAGTTTTTTATAATTTTTTACTTCATCGGAATGGTACGAAACTTGGTAAAGTTTTTGACACTTGCCTTGTGAACACAAAAAATCATGGACATGATCCCAAAAGGTTAAATGGTTCTGAAAAAAATGACACTTGTACTGTTCGTGGTCAAAAATGGCCTCATTGGAAATGAATGGAAAATGAATTTCATCTAGTGGTAAAGTTTGGTACTGCACCCAAAAAGAATTTGAGATATCAACCTCAAATTTGGAACTCAACTTTATGGCCTGGGTTTTCTCACAGTTTTAGAGTAAAATGTGTCATTTTTTAAACTTTCATTTCAGCAATAATCTGCCAAGCGCCATCTGTAAAAAGATTTTTTTTTAACTTAATGTGCTCAAAGCATTTAACATTTACAACAGTTTAAGTTGGAAATTTCATTTTCAGGTCTATGATCAAAAAGTGATTAACAGGTAATAAATGGATCCCATAAATATAATTTAATAACATAAAATACAAAAAATACAAAAAGTTAAATCGAACCCATGACCTTGGCGTTGCTAGCACCTACAGAAATGCTACATGGTATGAATGCTTTTGTCTTTGGGAAAACAAATATTTTTGATTTAATATTAAATCAATATTTAAGCTTTGAACCAAACCATAAATATAACTGAAAAATAATTTGAGAAGAAAATGATACATTTGGCTGTAACCAATTAGTGTTTTTTTAAAAAAAAATTTTAGTTAGTCCAAAGTATATTTTTCCCGAGGACGATACCAGCATTGGTCAGTGTATTCTTCATGATGGAGAAGTCCATCATAAGGCCGAGGTGTAGGCGTCTCTCCAGCTGTCTGGCCGGAAGTGGCAGCAGTTCATCCAGCAGACATTGATCATTGAAGCCCCACACTGGACGCTCGACACAGGCTGCAGGTGGTGGGTGGACATCAGACTGGACAGAGCTGGATCCGGCAGGTTCTGGTACTCTCGGGAGAAGAAAAGCATTCTAGCTGCTGCATTGTGAACGTAAACTGAAATTATGCTGTGCACCAAGAGGGTACACTGTAAACAGAGGTAACCTGCAATTGTTACCTTAAAGCCATAACCACCTTGGACATTGAGGGGGACAAGTACCCCCCAGTAATGAGAAATGGCCAAACTGTCCCTCCAAATATATGATATTGTTAATGCTGCTCTGCTGCACTCCATTACACAACGCTGTTTGTTGTTAGGTTGACAAAGTTTAAAAAGTTAAATTTTTGGGCTGGTCTGTGTCTGCCAAAGTGGTCTGACAGCACTCACAAATGTCAAAATGATCAAGATAGCCAATCAGATCAAAGTGGGCGTGACTTATAGAGTAGGCGGGATTTACTGTTCACAAGCATGAATTCCAACTCGACGCTTTAGTTTTAGCAGTGAAATAGTGTGTAGTAAGATGTACAAAATTAAACATTTAATATCTGACAACTGTTTTACGACAGAAATGTTCAACGACCGACAGGAATATCCAGTGATTCAAACTACCCAACTTTTTAATGAAATTTCACCGTTTTGAATTGAGAATATGCTATGGTTCACATAATGTGTACTGAATGTTACAAGGCAAGAAATGTTTTGGGTTTTTGACATATTAGACATTAGGGCTGCAATTGATTACTTTAATAACCGATTAATCGGTAGATTATTATTTTTTTCTTGATTAATCAGATGGAAAAATCTAAATTATACATAAAAAGAAAAAATTAATTACAAAATTTATTTAAATTCATTATTTTATTCCACATCCTGCTCAGTGCTGACCTCCAAATAATGTGTAATATAAAGCCAAATATAAAAACAAATATAGTGAATGTATCGATGTTGGCTATGCTGTACATTATAGGCAAAAAAGGTTAAAATAAGTAACTGCACCTACATGTCAACTAACTCTCATTAGAGTATTAGTAGACTTAATATCTGCTAACACTTTATTTTGATGCTCCCAACACACATTCTACTGACTGTAAGACACACTGCAACTAAATGTCAAATTATTCTACCCAACCCAAACCTCAATACCTAACCAAAACCTAACAGTCTACTAATAGTCTAATGAGAGTTTGTGGACATGTACTTGCAAAGTTACCTATTGTTAGTAGAATGTGGACTATCAAAATAAAAACATGTAACCTAAATTCCTCCAATGTTGTGCATGTTTTCTTTCAGCAGTTCAGTGCATCACATGCTGCACCCTCATCATTTTTCTTAAAACTGACACCAAACCCACAGAGCATGGGGCACTCCCTTCAAATAGAGGAAGCATGTTTGCTCAAGCGGACAGTGACAGGAAACAGGGTTTCTAGATTGCTTAAACACTGGGTTGAGGTGATGGCCAATGTCAAGAAAGCACCTGCAGGAGGATTTGAAACCACACAGTATGAAATAAGGACAACACCCAAGAACAACAACTTCTCCTTTTTATTTTGAAATTAGTTTGAGTTTTGACTATAAGCATAAAGCCTGAATGATTTTTGCTCATTGAAAAAATTAAGTTTTATAAGGAGTACAAAATGAAACATAGACATTTTGAGACACACATTTAAAATTACATTCATCTGGAAGAAAACATATGGAAGCCCTGAGGATTTCATGTTGTTTATTGTTTTCATGATGATTGCAACTTTCAGTGAAATTTCCTCATTATGTCAACATAACAAAAGTTGCTCTGGGGGAAACAAATGATCTACATTATACTGCTGGCTCATTCTATGCAAATGGCAAAACACTTCATCAGAGAAGAGTAGAGATGTTGTTGTTTGAATTAAGAGAATAATTACATGCGTCCACAGATAAAGCATTTATAATAAACACTGCAACATGCAGTAACAAATAAGAATAGACTATTCTGACTGGTAAATTTAAAGGCAATTTAGTTAATTTTAAGAGATGTTATTGCAAACCTGAAAGGTTATGAGAAGCAGCATTATATTATATTATAATAATAAGAGTTCAAAAATACTGCCTGAATGACTAATTTGTGTTTATTAGCAATAAACTTGCACTCTTTGACACATAGAAGGTTAAATTATGGTAAGTAATTCAATAATTCATTATTGTCATGACAACAATGTTATGCAACTATAGGATAACTTGGTTAACTGGTAACACATAGTTGACAATTTCAGCATTTTGACTCGTAATTTTAACAGCAATTTCTGGCCAACCACGTTATTTTCTGTAACCTCGGATCTGAATACAGACCTATTGTCAAGTGTGTTTTATTTTATTGAAGCCTACAACTTCAATAAAATAAAACGCACTTGACAATAGGTTATTGTAATAAAATATTTAAAAAAACTGAAAAGACACAATGTGTTTAAAATGTCCATTGCAGAACAAAATAACATATGATGCTGGTCGCATGGTGTTGTGATGGACCATTTTTAGTTTTAAACTTTTGCGGACATGAGCAAAATAAAATCTTTCCTTAATTTAAATCAACCTCAATCTTATTTTTTTGAAGCATTTTTGTAGAAATAAATTTAATATAGATAAAGTCCCCCTGTAGTCAATAATTTTACCCCTTAAAACTCAACTTTAATCACCAAAATGACATATTTAAAAAAAAAAAAAATCTGTGAAAAAAATTTCTTCATGCCTTAAAGGATTAGTTCACTTTTAAATACACTTTTCCTGATAATTTACTCACCCCCATGTCATCCAAGTTTTCCATGTCTTTCTTTCTTCAATCGAAAAGAAATTAAAGTTTTTGATGAAAGCATTCCAGGATTTTTTTCCATATAGTGGACTTCAATGGGCACCAAACGGTTAAAGGTCAAAATTAGTTTCAGTGCAGCATCAAAGAGCTCTACATGATCCCAGACGAGAAATAAGGGTCTTATCTAGTGAAACAATCACTGATTTTCTTAAAAAAAAAAAAAAATTTTATACATTTTAACCATAAATGCTCATCTTGAACTAGCTCTCTTCTTCTTCTTCTCTATTTGAATTCCAGCAGTGTAGACACTGCTAAGTGTATTACTGCCCTCCACAGGTCAAAGTTTTGAACTAATTTTTATATGCAATATGCTAGTTCAATAACAATTAGTTCAAACTTTGACCTGTGGAGGGCAGTAATACTTTAGCAGTGTCTACACTGCCGGAATTCAAATAGAGAAGAAGAAGAAAGCTAGTTCAAGATGAGCATTTCTGGTTAAAATGTATACTTTTTTTTTTTTTTTTAGAAAATGAGTGATTGTTTCTCTAGATAAGACCATTATTTCTCATCTGGGATCATGTAGAGCTCTTTGATACTGCACTGAAACTAATTTTGACCTTTAACCGTTTGGTGCCCATTGAAGTCCACTATATGGAAAAAAAATCCTGGAATGTTTTCATCAAAAACTTTAATTTCTTTTCGATTGAAGAAAGAAAGACATGGACATCTTGGATGACATGGGGGTGAGTAAATTATCAGGAAAAGTTTATTTAAAAGTGGACTAATCCTTTAATGGGGATAGCTTGAATGGGGATCTATGAATATGCAAATTAGCCTCACCTCCACTTGCTGTCACAAGCTCAGGGGAAATTAACATTACCTGTTATTTGACTAAAAGTTTGCTAAGAAGTATTTCCTACTAAAGCAAGGCGGTATTTGATTCAGGTAAGAGTATCTATAGCAGACTGGTGGGAGTGGCCTTGGACTATATACATATATACATAGATTCCTCATTAGCGTCCGTTTCAGTGGGTCACTATATGAACTGTCCGCCATATTGGAGCAATCAGTAATCATTCAACAGCAAGTTGACAGCGTCCATATCCGTAGTTAGACGCATGTATGAATATCTATATATGAAATAGACTTCAGCAGATGATTTCGCTAAACTAAACAATACAACAAGATGAAGGCATCAGCTCACACAACATTAAAAAGTTACCATAGTAAAAGTAAAAACATTAATACCAAGTTTTATTAAAAGCCCATGTTGCCAGCAGTGAAGTACATCAAAGCAATTACAAACAACTGAAACAAGGGTACACAAACTATTTATGTGAGATTATAATATGCTTTACTGTAATTAATAAGATATGATAGGCCTATATCCAAAGAAAATTGCTCAAAAAATATAATTATCATCACAAGAAAACAACCGTAATAAACAAAATAAGAGGCTTATAGTGTGATGCTTATATATTTTTCTCTCATGATGTCGAGGTGTTATTTTGTGGTTGTTAGGGTGTTATACTGTAGGTGGTTTTGGTGGCTAGGGTGGTTTCTTATGCTTAGTGTTCAAAGTCAAAAGCCAGCCCACAAGTCTCTGTGAACTGTTCACCTACAGTGGGACACACCTGAATAATGATGGTCTCGATTGAGTGAGTTTTGTAGTTTTTCTCAGTTTGCTTATAAACACTGTACAGACAAAAGTGCCAAAGCATATCATAGAAACGGGTTTAATATTCAGTACATAAGCATTAAAATGACTGCTGTAGGTGTATACCACTAACGGGAACGCATTATTTATGTAACAAATTTAAAAACAAAATGACTGGAATTGGGAGGATTCAGACTGAAATATCAGAGACAGTAAGATTACTGCAGTTGTGGTTTCCCAGCATCTTTTGCATATTTGAACTCTTTCCAGCAGTGGCTGAATGATTTTGAGATCCATTTTTTCACACTGAGAGACACATGTATTACAAAAAGGTTCAAACATTCACTGATGCTCCAGAAGGAAACACGATGCATTAAGAGTCAGGAGGTGTAGACTTTTGGAATTTAATTGTACTTAAAAAATACATACCAATCTAAAGCACTTGAGAAATTTTAGGAAAAATATATGAAAAATAAGATTTTTTCCTAAAATTTCTTGAGTGCCTTGGATTGATATGTTTTTTTATGAGTTGAATTATCCCTACACCCAAAGAGCACCGGGATACGGATTTTACACCCACACAGCACTTTCCTTGTTTTTTGTAAATTGTACTTAATTTGTCTTCTGGGAAATGTGTAAGTATCTTCTGTTGCTCCTGAGGGGCAGTACTAAATTAAAAAAATATATGATATTTAAACAAAATAAGAAAAATGTACACATCTTCATCCTGTTCAAAAGTTTTCACCCCCCGACTCTTAATGCATCATGTTTCCTTCTGGAGCATCAGTGAATGTTTGAACCTTTTTTAATAGTTGTGTTTGAGTCCCTCAGTTGTCCTCAGTGTGAAAAGATGGATCTCAAAATCTTGTTAAAATAATTAATATTTTGCAGATTCTGCAAGGGGTGTGTAAACTTTTGAGCATGACTATATCTATATCGATATATCTAGTTCAGTCATGAGGGTGCAGGCTGTGAGCATTAAAGGGTTAGTTCACCCAAAAATGAAAATTGTCATTAATTACTCACCCTCATGTCGTTCCACACCCGTAAGACCTTCGTTCATCTTCAGAACACAAATTAAGATATTTTTGATGAAATCCGATGGCTCAGTGAGGCCTGCATTGACAGCAAGATAATTAACACTTTCAGTGCCCAGAAAGCAACTAAAGACATATTTAAAACAGGTCATGTGACTACAGTGGTTCAACCTTAATGTCATGAAGCGACGAGAATACTTTTTGTGCGGCAAAAAAAAACAAATGGGCGATTTCAAAACACTGCTTTACAAATCATTTGATTCGAATCAGTTAAAAAAGTCACATGATTTCAGCAGTTCCAAATCACTAATTCGAATCAAAAGATTCATAAAGATTCAAAGCAGTGTTTTGAAATCACCCATCACTAGATATTGTTGAAAAGTCATTAATTTGTTTTTTTGGCACACAAAAAGTATTCTCATCGCTTCATAACATTAAGGTTGAACCACTGTAGTCACATGAACTGATTTAAATATGTTTTTAGTAGCTTTCTGGATCTTGAGAAGTTCAGTGGCATTGCTGGCAATGCCTCACTGAGCCATCAGATTTCATCAAAAATATCTTAATTTGTGTTCTGAAGATGAACGAAGGTCTTACGGGTGTGGAACGACATGAGGGAGAGAAATTAATGACATTATTTTCATTTTTGGATGAACTAACCCTTTAATGATCATTACCGCACGGCATGAGCTGATTGGCCTCTGCTGATCCTGCAGGCAATGAGATTGCTTGCTCAACATTTAAATAGTCTGGTCCACCGATCTATATAAAGTACTGGATTACTCATGACGTCATAAAAGACGCCATATTGGTATTCCCCTGTGTATTCTGTGTATTTATTAGCAGCAGCAAGCAATAATAATCAACAGCAGCAGCCGTGTAAATACATTAACATTGCCATATTAAATGACATGTAAAAGTTGTCATGATTGAAAACATTTATCTTTTTTGCATATTTATGAACCTGATGGGGATACAGAGAAAAAAAGAGAATAAAAATGCAATTGTTCTATAATACAGGATGTTTTCGAAGCTTTTTTACTGGAGGAGTTTTTTGAAGTGATGACAATAGTAACTGTCAATCAGAAGCAAATAATTTGCAGTTAGGTTTGAAGGTATTTATTTATTCATTATACAAATAAAGTTTAAGACATCATCTATCTCTGAGACATCAGAGTGTAAAAGAACCTTACTGACAGACACAGCTGGTGAAACACAAGAAGGAAGCTCAAATTTGAAGCCAAAAATAACATTTATCTTTACATGAATTGTGGGATATACTCAGCTGGATTAATTCTGCTCCCAATTTTCTATTTGGGATGTGTGAAATCTATTAATATCTATAAAATGAATACTAAAAATATTCCTTTGATACGTTAAACGAATGCTGGAAATAGCTAAGCTGAAATTTCAATATTTAATTTCCATATAAAGTGTGTTACATTTATGCATTTGGCTGACACACTTATCCAAAGCGAATGCCTTGTTCATGAAAGAAGCAACTAGGGTCACATTTGCCGATTCTCCATCACCAGAGACCCCTTGTTGCAGTTGAATGTGGATGTGCTGCCATCTAGCGTCAACCTCATGAACTACATCAGCACCATGGTCAGCACCAGCACACGGACGTTTTTGAACAAGCATCTATTATTTATTGCTGGGGTTTTTAGATCTGTAGAGGTTGTCAAGCAACAGAAGTATTTATGAGTTGCATCTGATGTGGCAACTGCTGATGTTATTCAAGGAAAATCTCTTCAATGCATGCATTACTGGGGGAAACTTTGTAGTAGTGGTATGGATAACTCTTCTGGTTATTGGATTTGTGTTAATTTCCCCCCCCCTGATTTCTCTGTGAATGGTAATATTAATTTAAGGAATAAGAGTAAATTTGGGTAATGTCGTCAAAACGTGTAGCAAGATAGTGAGGGGTTAGATGTTACTAAAATGATGAAAGTGCATGTGACAAGAGTGAATAGTCATCCTTTGTCCACTGAGGTTTAGTGAAGATACAGACTTTGTTCTTGTAAGATCAATAGAAAAAATAAAAACTACTTTTAAAATTACTTTTATGGATGGTGTATGGGTCAATGATGTGACGGGTCATTTTTTTGTCCAAAGGCCTTAATAATAATAATAAAAACAAAGATATGACATCCAAAGTACATAAGGTAGTGCAACTAGATCTCTTTTATTAAATCCAAAAGGTTTTAATTATATTTTGCTACATATAAAGGTATTTTAAAGATTTTGAAGTGTCAAAAGGTAATTCGGTTTAACCGTCCAAAGGCCAATACAAGCATTTCATTTGTGATTAAAATATCTTAAAATGTACTTTATATATTTTTTTTATTCTGGCATGATTTTATAACATCATATATCAACATAGTGCAAAATGATATTAAAATTATGTGTAGAAGTTGTTGATTTGTTATGAGAAAGAATGTATTTCATTGATGTCATTCAGAGTAACCAATATAAAGGGACTATTTCAGATCAAGTCATGCGGTCAATATCATGTGACAGGATGTGACATCATTCAGACACTTGCAAAGGACCACATGGTCATGAAGCAAAGTAACTAACTCTCTCTTAACTATTTGAAAAATTCATGATTTCACTTGTTCATACGCATGTCCCGAAACATCAGGTCATTCGGTACAACCGCTATAAAACATGGAAAATATTGTAATATTTTAAAAACTTGCATTAAATATAAAATGATTTGCTAGCAAGCTAGATATATATCAGCCTGTTAGCATTGTTTGAAAATATTGTCATTCGGTAAAACCAAAATTTTGGTTAATCCGAATGACTTTTTTGGTGACAAATTTTGTCCATCTTATAAAAATGAAAAAAGCAGTGTTAATTGATTATAAAAACCACATAATCTCACTGTTAACACTTAATAAAACTTCAAAATTAATTATATCTCCGTTATGTTTTTTTTAATTTTTTTATAATAATTTTAAAAACCTTATTCGTCAATGATCTATATCTATATATATATATATGTAGCTATATACTGCTGATTTTAGTTGTTACAATCACTATAAAGAAAAGCTCCAGGAGGTCTAAGACATTCGAGGGCTATATATAAATTTAGCCATACACGTATTAATTTGGTTGATTTCCATTGAAATAAACCATGAACAGAATTCATAGCCTAAATGAAATACAGAATGGCGTATCAAACATTGATTATTCATATCATCTGATGTTTCTGGTTATCAAATGTTGGTTGTAATTAATTACTAAGTAATCTAATCACTATATTTTTCTCTTGAAAAAGTAACGTCAGGGATTACTCTTAATTTTTCTGTAATTAAATTACAGTTACTTCTGATGTAATTGCATTAATACTGTATAGAACAATTCTATATAAAAAAATAGTGGATTTAACATCAAAACTTAATGTTAAAATGTATGTTTTTACACACTTTGTTCAGTTCAAGAACGCAATTGTATATTGCTTATTTGAAAGAATCAGTTTCGTGTTTATCCTTGTTGTCGAGTTTGATGGGATTTAGAAAGTAATGAGTAAGTAATCCAATACTTTTAGAGAGAGAGTTATTAGTAAAGTAATCTAATTACACCGTTGAAAATGTAATTAGTAGTCTAGCAAGCTAACTGATTAGCCTACTTTTTAGAGTAACATACCTAACTCTGCTGGTGTATATCCTGTGGATGCTTATATTAAACCACAACAGTTGAATTTGATTCCACTTCAATTCTACTTTCTTACATTGAAGCTTTGACTGGAATTTAAAAAGAATTCAGTTCTGAATGGCGCACAACTCTGCTGTAACCGGAGCGCGCGAGTTTCGCCTACGCGCTGACGTCAGGATTCCATACGCGACGCTGTGTTTCTTCGCGTCGCGTTCGCAGAGCGTTGTGACTGAATCATAGCGCAGACCAAGCCCTTGACGTCAGCTGAGCGAGTCATCTCAGCGACCAATCAGATGCTAACAAGCAGGCGCCGCTGTCTGTGAACTGCCAACGCGTTCTGATCAGAATGACAAGCCAAGGCTGAGCGCTGCCCAGGTGAGAAACCTTGATGCCAATAAACGGGCGAACAAACATTAAAATCATAAATAAATAAAAACAACAACAACAACAACAACAACAGAAGCAAGACGACAGATTCTCTCTCACCCACGCCTTCATTTTCATCCCAAAAAGATGCGCTTGGCACGGGATGCTTTCCTGAGCCTCATCTATTCTTCATCTTCACTTGATGGAAGAGGGATGGAGACACGAGCCCGTTCAGTGGTTGGTACCAGTCTTTGTTTGAGAAATGTTACGTTTTACAATAATGTTGCAATGTCTGCATGAGATTTTTCTACTTCAGTTTGATTATCAGCTCAGAAGTGGCAGAAAAATCTCAATTAAGTATAGCCGCTTATTTTACATGCGCAGCAGAGGGCTAAAGATGGAATTTGTCTAAAAATAACTCATTCACCCAACCCTCTTTTGAATATTAACAGATCTGTGAAGTCAAGGCAAGTCAAGTCACATTTATTTAGCGCTTCACATTAATAAACAGATTAATAACAGTGTTAATGCTCTAACATTAATCAATTAGGCTATGAATCAAATTCAATTTCAGCTATAAAGCAGCTCTATAGAAGACATTATATCATTATTCAGCTCAAATCAGGTCAATGTTGGTTCACTCCAGTTCAGTAACAGTGTTCAATTTATGAGTAAAATAAGGTGTGTGGTTAACATAATGATGATTCTTGAACGTTTTGTTCTACAATGTAAAATACACACACCCCAAACTTTCTACTTTATTAGATCATACATTTGATTTTATCCCTTAAAACTCATCTTTGATCACTAAAATGACATATTTAAATGTTTTTTCCTTGAAAAAAATTATTCATGTCTTAAAATTGCTTGAATGTAACTCTACACCCTTGCCTCATTTCGTATACGCGGTTCTATGAATATGCAAATTAGCCCCGCCTCCACTCGCTCACGCAATTCAGAGGTGCACTCATTGACGATCACACCTGATTGGATACAAGGTAGTTTGTGACGTCAGAAACACCAGCGATTTCAACTCGCGTTTTTGGTTCACAGTTTTAAAGGGGGGGTTATGGAGTCAAATTAGTGCCTTAAAGTTTTGCACAAAAATAAAGTTTTGCAAAACACAAAAAAGAATTGAGCAATAAAAAAATGTTTTGCAAACAAAAATAAAGAATTGCAAAGGAAAAATAAAGTATTGAGCAGAAAAAAATAAGTTTTGCAAACAAAAATAATAAATTGCAAAATAAAATAATTTAGTGCAAAAATAAAAATATAATCAATTACAAAAATCAATGATAGCTGTAATCCTATTTTATCTTTGCCACATATTTTTCATGCTCAAACCTACTAAATCATTTGCAACGCTCATTTTATTCTGCGTTTCAGTCAAGCGTGCGCTCAAGATACCGGTTTTCTTTTGCGCTGCACTTTTGCGGTTCTTCTGCGGTTCTCTTTATGGCACTGGTTTGACGTGGGGGCGGAGTCAAGAAACAGGGGCACGCCCCCGCGAAACACATCATCGGCAGGAGACACAGATCGGAACAGAACAGATCAAGCATAGAGACAGAGCGCATTTATTATAATCTGAAAACCACGCCCACCGGGGGAAAAACAATCCTACCGTCTCCAGGCTGCCTTCTTGTCTTTTCTGACTCATTACAAAAAACAGAACAATGCCTAAAAGGTGCTGTGTGACAAGGTGTACAGCTAACAAGCTAAAAACCCCAGAAATAAGTTTTTATAAGCTGTCGACCCCAAAAAACGAATGTTTAAGGACACAAAAGTGGATACAGGCAGTGAGACAGAGTGCAACGGGTCATATTACTATAAGAAATGCATTGGAGGGGGTCGTTATCGGCGACAACATATGCTAAACAAACCAACAAAAACAAACCATTCATTATTTTTAACCATGTCAAAGAATTATTTCACCTGTCACCGATTACGTTCCCCTCCAATGCATTTCGCGGGGGCGTGCCTCCGGGGGCGTCTTGACTCCACCCCCACGTCAAACCAGCGCCATAAAGAGATCCGCACAGAAAAGTGCAGCGCAAAGGAAAACCGGTATCGTGAGCGCACGCTTTGCATTGCAAATGATTTAGTAAGTTTGAGCATGAAAAATATGTGGCAAAGATAAAATAGGATTACAGCTGTCATTGATTTTTGTAATTGATTATATTTTTATTTTTGCACTACTTTATTTTATTTTGCAATTTATTATTTTTGTTTGCAAAACTTTTTTTTTTTTCCGCTCAATACTTTATTTTTCCTTTGCAATTCTTTATTTTTGTTTGCAAAACATTTTTTTATTGCTCAATTCTTTTTTGTGTTTTGCAAAACTTTATTTTTGTGCAAACTTTTAAGGCATTAATTTGACTCCATAGGGGGTGACTGACTTATTTACACTGTTGAAGAGTTGCATTCTCATGCTAAACATGGCCAAAGTTTCAAAACACGAGTTGGATGTATGACAGAGTATTTCTGTTCCAAATGACTACTTCTGGTTTCGGTACAGGTTTCGGAGAGTTTTTTTTCGAGTGTGTCCTGTATGACATCACAAGAGAGTGGAATTCCTTGTATGGGCACTTCTCCCTGATAAGCATTCACACACTTCACCAAGAGCAAACGCATTTCGTTCGGGATACGGAAGCCGAGAGATTTTTCAACAATGGCTGTGTCCCAATTCAGGGGCTGCATGCATACATCATCAGTCTCATTTAAGAAAAATAACTGTTAGATTGCAACGTAAGAAAGAAATTACAGTATTTTACACCTGACAATGAATATCAGTCAATTTTATTGCAGATACTTTTCTTAAAGGGGCTCTATGTAGGAATGACACCCAGTGTTCAAAATAGGTACTGCAGTCCAAATTCAATATATTGTTTGGCCCACCCCCTCGTTCAAAGACGCGGGTTGCCAGCAACAAGAGGGAGCGCAATTCACAATGAAAGCTGAGGAGACTTACACACTGTAAGCTGATAAGTTGATTTATCTGTTTTAATATGCTGTTGTTCATAGAGATTTTTAGATGGATTCAGAGGTTTTTTAGGTCAGGTAGAATCTGTGATTCTCTGACCCAGTTTGTTTGTTGGTTTCCATTGTTGCAATACGCAGTGTTTTCCACCAACTGCCACCTGTGATGTTGAAATACTATTGGATAAACTGGCAGCACACGGTTTCGCACAGACCAAAACAAAGACAGACGTTCCGACACGGAATGCACATTTTCAAAGTAGAATATCTGGCTGTAGCATTGTTTTTCTGAGAAACAAGTAGGTGAACTTAGCATGTTTCCTAAATATCTGCAAACATATCGGGGTATTTTTATGCTTTATTAAAGTAAAAATCTTGCATGGAGCCCCTTTAAATATGACATCCTTGATGAAGTATCAGCCTTCAAATGTGACCTCCGAAGGACGCAGCCTCTGAAATGAGACGCAGCTCCTGTCACTAAAGGAGTGTGTTTTTGGTTGTGAGGGAAAGATTACCTTATGCAGCTTCACAAAGAACCCAGCATTAAGGGAACAGTGGATGAAGTTTGTTTTTCGGGAGCAGCAATGGAGTTGTGCACGTGTGTTTGTTTGTTCCCGGGATTTCGGTGATAAATACTTTGTAAACAAGTCCCAGTTCGCTGGATTTGCAGATCGCGGTGGTGAGTAAAGCTGCATCAGATGTCTGTGTTTTGTTGGCATTCGGCGCACAAATGCATATAATGTAAACAACACAAAGGTTTTTGTTCCCTTTGTATTTATAATGATGTCTCAGCTAGCAGACGATCTCTACGCAGAAGCTGCACGCGCTCCTGACTCTTTAGCTCCGCCCACGGCACTGACGACAGACACGCCTCCAGGAGCTCAGCTTTTTCCGGAAAAACTCGTTTAGTGTATCTATCTTTTATAAATATGACAACTAACTAAAGACTAAACTAACTAAAACTAAAGACTTTTCGTAGATATGAAGGATGCATTGTTACTCTATATGTACTCAAGATTAACATGAGATTGGCAGAAACTGTGTGTGATACCCCCCCTTTAAGGAGAAAATACTCAGCAATGGTGTTGACATGAATTTGCACATGGTTTGTCTTAAAGCATATTAAAAACATTACATAGACATATAAACCACTTGATTTTCACCAAAGGGGGACTTTAAAAAAAAATTGCAGCTTCAAAATGTGTGTTTTCAATATGGGTGTGTGTAGATTGTAGCAAAACATTCAAGTATTATTAAGTTATGATTACCACAGAGCTTATATTACTCATAAATGTAAAAACCCCATTATAAAACCCCATTAGGAAAATCTTGAGGGAACCAGTGGTGAATTAGTCTTCCAGATTTTGATGTCATCCCTGCTCCGCTCCATTCAGCTATAAGCAGCTCTACGGGAATTGTTATTTTTCAGCTCAAGTTACCAGTAACACGAGTTATGTAATCAGATTCAATTTTTTTTCCCAAGTAACTAGCAGTGCATTACTTTTAAATTTGCAACAAAATATCTGAGTTACTTTACTTTTTTCTGAGTAACGCGGGTTACTTTGATTTCCCATTTTTATTGACTGACAGCTCTCCTGTCACCATGTTGAGAGAAACTGGGAGTAAGTGCAGAGGTGTTGTGTGAAACATTTTTGTAGTAAAATTGCATTTACTATAATGCATTTACTCATCTCACTTGCACAAAAACAGATCCAGTATTGCTCATAATGAATAAAAACAGCTTAGAATATAAACCTGCAATAATTAAATATGTTAAATAACACAAATATACGTTACACATTTTAATCTCACTTTATGAACCAATGTCTTTGCTGCTGACTTTTGATGTTTTAATTTAAACATACAAATATGGTATGAAAGGGCCTTTATGTTTGCCAAAAATATATATTTTTCATTAAAAAACAAACAAGCAAACTACGGAAGAGGATTAGGGCCAAGCAATAATAAAAAAATAAAACTATCTCGAGATTAAACTTGTTAAATTATGAGAAAAAACTCATTAAATTTCAAGAAAAAAGTCGAGATAAAATGTTGAGAATAAAGTCATTAAATTACGAGAAAAAAGTCGTTAAATTACGAGAACAAATTCGTTAAATTATGAGAAAAATGTCGTTAAATTTCGAGAAAAAAGTCGAGATAAAATGTTGAGAATAAAGTCATTAAATTATGAGAATAAAGTCATTAAATTACGAGAAAAAAGTCATTAAATTATGAGAACAAATTCGTAATTTAACGACTTTTTTCTCATAATTTAATGAGTTTATTCTCAACATTTTATCTCGACTTTTTTTCTCGAAATTTAACAAGTTTTTTCTCGTAATTTAACGAGTTTATTCTCAACATTTTATCTCAACTTTTTTCTCGAAATTTAAGAACTTTAATCTCGAGATGGTTTCATTTTTTTATTATTGCTTGGCCCTAATCCTCTTCATCCTCTTTCGTTTTAATGCATTGTTCCCTTTTATCTGTGCCGTATTTTGGGTTTTGCGTTGCTCAATTGGTAGAACATTGCAATATACAACAATATGCAATCATGTGATCTTGCAATCGTGAGTTCGATCCCAGGGAACGCATGTGCTCAAAAAGTGAATATGCACAATAAATCACTAAGGGTAGGTTTAGGGGTGGGGTAGGTGTAGTCGTTAATAAAAAATGAGTTTTGCTAAAAGGAAATAGGACAAATGGTGGGTAAGGGACTGTGTAAAAACTCCACACATTGCATTTAAATGAACACTCATTCTGATTGGCAACGGCAGTCATACATCATTTCATGAGGACAGATGTAACACGACACTGTCATTATTTTTACACCAGCTAGAGGGCGCATGACGTTAAAGTGTAAATATAGGTCGTAATAAGGTTCTTGAAAAAAACGACCTATAGGGTCGAGGACAGTCTCTTTGACACGGAATGACCCAGCAAGAAATGCAATTGCTTTATAAGGGAGTAATGCAATATTGTAATACATTACTTTTAAAGGTTACTTTCCCAAACACTGTTAAAGGGATAGTTCACCCAAAAATGAAAGTTATCCCATCCCATAATTTACTCACACTCTAGCCATCCTAGGTGTGTATGACTTTCTTCTTTCTACCAAACACATTCAGAGTTATATTAAAGGGTTAGTTCACCCAAAAATGAAAATTCTGTCATTAATTACTCACCCTCATGCCGTTCCACACCCGTAAGACCTTCGTTAATCTTCGGAACACAAATTAAGATATTTCAGTTGAAATCCGATGGCTCCATGAGGCCTCCATAGGAAGCAATGTCACTTCTTCTTTCAAGATCCATTAATGTACTAAAAACATGTGAGTACAGTGATTCAATATTAATATTATAAAGCGACGAGAATATTTTTGGAGCGCCAAAAATAACAAAATAACGACTTACTTAGTGATGGCCGATTTCAAAACACTGCTTCAGGAAGCATTGGAGCACAAATGAATCAGTGTGTCGAATCATGATTCAGATCGCGTTTCAAACTGCCAACGGCTGAAATCACGTGACTTTGGCACTCCGAACAGCAGATTCGATACACTGATTCATTTATGCTCCGATGCTTCCTGAAGCAGTGTTTTGAAATTGGCCATCACTAAATAAGTCGTTATTTTGTTTTTTTTGGTGCTCCAAAAATATTCTCGTCACTTTATAATATTAATATTGAACCACTGTACTCACATGAACTGATTTAAATATGTTTTTAGTACATTAATGGATCTTGAGAGAGGAAATGTCATTGCTGGCTATGCAGGCCTCACTGAGCCATCGGATTTCAACTAAATTATCTTAATTTGTGTTCCGAAGATGAACGAAGGTCTTGCGGGTGTGGAACGACATGAGGGTGAGTAATAAATGACAGAATTTTCATTTTTGGGTGAACTAACCCTTTAAAAAATATCCCGGCTCTTCCAAGCTTTATAATGGGAGTGAATGGTACCTGAAATTTTGAAGCCCAAAAAAGCTCATCCATCCATCATAAAAGTAATCCATACGACTCCAGGGGGTTTGAAGAGAAGCGATGGATTTTTGTAAGAAAAATATCTTTGTGTTTGTCTGTAAGAAGAAAGTCATATACACTTGAGGGTGCGTAAATTATGGGAAAAATTTAATTTTTGGGTGAACTAACCCTTTAATAATTTTGTTCACATCCGATATTGTCAGTGCTGTTAAATTAATAATATGACTGAATTAATATTACCAACTTAGTGATTAGTGTACATTGAGTATGAGGTATATCTGTGTATTTGTGTTTTCATTTGACAATATACCTATCTATCTATCTCATGCTCTCTTATGTGTGATGTCTCATTTTCAGTGATTCACCCTCCTGCTGTGGCAATGAGTAACCTGCTCCAGAACACTTCTCTTTGGAACTGGGATGTACTGGAGGCAAGAAACACGTCGCACGCCCCATCCTGGGAGCTTGAGCCGGTGCCTGTAATAATCATCAACCCATGGGACGTGCTGCTGTGCGTGACGGGCACGCTCATGTCCTGCGAGAACGCAGTGGTGATTGCTCTGATCGCCTACACGCCCACTCTGAGAGCGCCCATGTTCGTCCTCATCGGGAGTCTGGCGTTCGCTGACCTCCTGGCCGGCCTGGGCCTGATCCTCAATTTCATCGTAACTTATATAATCGATTCAGGATTCGTCACGCTGCTGTCGGCGGGGCTCCTCATCACAGCCTTCTCGGCCTCTGTGCTCAACATCCTGGCAATCACCGTGGATCGTTACCTGTCGCTGTACAACGCGTTGACGTACCACACCGAACGCACGGTGACGTTCACCTACATCACGCTTGTGCTGCTGTGGGCCACCAGTGCCACGCTCGGCTCGCTCCCGGTCCTGGGCTGGAACTGCTTGGAGGACGAGAGCACCTGTAGCATCTGTCGACCAGTGAACAAAAGCAACGCCGCGGCGCTCGCCGTGTCCTTCCTCCTGATATTCGCGCTCATTCTGCAGCTGTACCTTCAGATCTGCAAGATCGCTTTCCGACACGCTCAGCAAATCGCAGTTCAGCGTCAATTTATGACTGCCTCGCACTCGTCTTCCACCACGAAAGGGGTCTCCACCCTGACTACCATCCTGGGCACGTTCGCATTCTGTTGGGTCCCCCTCGCCATGTACTCGCTGGTGGCGGACACACGGTTCCCTGTGATCTACACCTATGCCACGGCTCTTCCAGCCATCTGCCACTCCATCATTAACCCCATGATATATGCCTTCAGGAACCCTGAAATTCTCAGATCCTTGAGGATTGCGTGTTGTGGGTGCATGCCTTACAGATTCACCATGCGACCAAGGACACCCAGCGATGTGTAGAGTCTTCAGTTTAAAGCACAAGCCTGTTTGTAAAGCACATGTTGCATAGAATCCACATTTTGTAATCCAGTGGAGTGAGGAAATGTTTATTGTGGGCAATTTAGTAGCACTTCATATCAGTGTCCATGTTACACGTTACGGTAAGGCCGTGTGTCCACCAAAGCGTTTTTACCAGTGGCTAGCATACTTTTCCAATTGTTTTCAATGGGAGTGCCACGCTTTTTAAACGCCAGGAGCGTAACGAGGTGCTGAGCGTCTTTTTCAAGCTATGTTCAACGTTTTTTACCGGTCACCTCAAGTTGAAGAATGTTCAACTTTGAGTAAAACACTGCACTCGTCACTCTCACTCTTTAGCCAGCCGTCCGATCAGAGTGGAGGAGGGGCGGGACTAATACAACACTGGCCAACTATCACAACATTCTTTCTGTACAACGACATCAACAAGCAGAGAACGGAACAAACTGGATGAGAAATTAATATTGCTATTTCAGCAGAGTACCTAACATTTTCAGCTGGCTAAAAACGCTTTGGTGGACACAAGGCCTAATGACATGTTACTATAATTGATCACTTCAGTAACTAGAATAATTTTATATAACATCAACAGTAACTTACTTATGAAGCCCCTAAAGGGACATGATGATGGTAAAAACAAAATGAGATGGGAGGAAAAATTTGATTTCAATGCCACAAGAAAGTTATCATTCACTTACAAAAATTTCACGCTCCCTGTGAAACATTGCGTTATTCAAAAAACGTTTGTGATCCTCTGCGAAACTTTACGTTTGCTTGCAAAATGTTAGCATTTCCCCAAAAAACTTTGCGTTCACTTGCAAACGTTTTTGCGTTCCTGGAGAAACTTTTCCGTTTTGGTTTTGCTACACTGTAAAAAATAAAACCGTAAAATACCAGAAGCTCATTAAGCAGCTCATTACAGGGATATTATCCATTAATTTTACGGGCATTTCTGTTAACTCTAAGGGCCCTATCATACACCCCGTGCAATGCGTCGCAAAGTGTTTTTTGCTAGTTTCAGTAATCATTTTCACATCCTGCGCCACGTTTAAATAGCAAATGCACTCACGCCCATCTGTTCGCCCATGGGCGTGCTGGTCTGAAAACGAGGTGTGTTCAGGTGCATTGTTGGCGTGTTGCTATTTTGAGGCAACTGAAAACAACTGCGCCATTGACCAACTGAAACCTGGTCTAAAGTCAATGGCGCAGTATTTTTTTGTTATTTAAAGGGCGCGTTAGTAATATGTGCCTATAGGCAGGTGCACAACACACGTACACTCTGCTTATTACACACAGCAGCAGCACACAAACATGCCAAATACTAAAAATAAAAGGATTCCTCTCTGGAGAAGCGTTCAGTTTAAATAGCTAATCCACCATGGTGCATGCACAACTGGCTTTTAAAGGGAATGTGAGATGACACTCTGATTGGTTTATTGCACGTTACGCCCAAAACACACCCATGACTCATTAAGAGACTAGGTACAACCCTTTTGGAACATGCGCCTGGGGCGCCGTCCATTTTTTCTGTCGTTGAACTAGCAAAAGTCGATTCAGACATGCCCTAAGTGCACCTGCGCCATGTGCTTCAGACCATGCGCTTAGATCATTAAAACAGGGCCATAAAACACAACGCAATACAGTGTAAAATTCAAAATAGTGGTACAAATTCCTTCAAATCGGAACAGTATATTGTGCGCTATATTTACAGATTTTTACGGTGTAGCAAAACTTTAGTTGTGGAAATAATACAAGGTGGGAGGAAAAACTATATTTCAGTGCTTTTGTGAGTGAACAATCTCAGGGGAATGGAATAGTTTTCTCTGGGAATAAGTTTCTTGGGGAAATCAAAAGTTTAGTGTAATATTAATTTTACAAATATATATTTTTTTCCTATCTCATTTTTTTAGTACAGAGTACAATAGTACAGTACTATTGTACTTTAAAATGAATTACAGTAATTTACAACATACTGTACAATGACTGTAAATTTAACTGTACTGCACAATTAATTATAGCTGTCTATGGTGTTTTTGAGACATGCAGGGACATGTTCCAGCACTCCCCTGAGGCCCTTCATAAATCCGGTAAAGAAGATGGAAGGATAGATGTACAATTAATTATAGTTGTTGTTTGTGTACCTGATATACAGGATGCCTACAGAATTGTACAACTAAGCACACAGTTTAGTTACAGTATAACTACAATCTCTGATAATTAATCAAATCTGATAATAAATACAAAATAATGATGAAATGCTGAGGCAAAAAATACAATAGTTATAGCAAATTAATAATATCCAGTACATGCAGTGACTTCAAAAACAGTGATATCCAGTAAAACTACAGAAATATATCATGAATAACACGTTTTCAAAAATTCTGAGGGCAAATAAGTCAACAACACATCAAAATACATCGCGAGAAAAGAGGACACTGACAGCGCGTCGACAGATGAGACAGAGCAGGTTACTTTTGACATGAAACAAAGCCTCAGCTTTCAAATTTTGTCATTTTTTAAAGAAATTCAAACAATAAATACCGTCTTGTGTGGTGGCGGATCGCTGTAACGCCTCAGTTTAACCGGCACGTGAACTGATCATCTCTTCCTCTTTATTATGATTAGTTATAGCGCGAAATAAACGTGAATCAACATTAGAAGGAATGTTGTTTAAACCATGGAAAGACGTCAATAATACACACAGTTTTTCAAGGTCAAGTCCATCGACATTAATCTACTAACTCTCCTATCTGGTTTGTTTGTCGGACAAAATGTCGGATTCGGAGTTATGATTGGTCAGATTGCTCACCTGTCAATCAAACTCCCGGTGAAGGGTGAATCACAGCAGCTCCACCAAATAATTACACATTAAGCACATGTTGTCCATTATACACAGAATGTGAATACAGTTAAATGAACGCTGTAATGTAAAGGTTGATTTCTGTAGTAATGTTTGGTGGCAGTTGATGTTCTATATGCACACAGTATTTCAGTATTAGATTTCAAAACAGATAATCAAATAGTAAAGTGGTGTCCAAATACAAATCATCATCATCATCTTCTTCAAAAGGGTATAATTATTCACATGTAGCATACAAGTTGCATTGTTGCCTGTAAGCACTGTGGTATGCCTGCATTCTTTACATTTATCAATTAGTCAAGAAACATATATCCGCAGCTTGTCAATACTAATTTTTGCCATCAAACTAACCACTATTCCAACGGCGCACTAAAGTGAATATTGTGCTATTCTGTTCCTGGTTGTTCATATTCATTTAGGATACCAGAACATGTGTCTCTGACATGTTACATTAGACAATTATTAAATTGTTTATGCATCATGTTTCAGTTGAAGTTGTGTACATTATTTCTAATATACTGATATATATTGATGGTGATCTTCCAGGTGTATCGTCACAACACTAGTCACTTACTGTACAAACAGACAGAGATAATCCTTTCTGTTGTATGCTATTGCTTTCAGATTTCATTGATTCTGACATAAGTCGAATGACCTACACGATGTTGTGTGAATGTGTGGTGCGTTATGCCTTATTTGCACTCGCTTTGATGTATTACAAGCTTCAATATGTTTTGCAATCATTTTATATTTGTAAATGCAACAGTAATAGAGAACAGTTGTATGTTTTTCTTCACAGTTGTTCTGAGTAGACAACTAGACTACTTTTGTGTGTCTTTGGAGGTATCATCTGCTAAAAGGGTATCATATCATGTAGTCTTGGGTTTGAGATGGCTGTGCAATATCATCATTTCGCCTGAGACTAAATTAATTGCTGGTTGAGGCGGCCAAAGAACCATGTTTGACATGTTGGATTTACTGAACTTGAATGAAACTACTGTGTTATTCTAAATAATATATAAGATGTCTACTTTTCTGAATGTACCGTCTGTTGCCAAGAGTTTTATTTGAGTAGCTGTGATTGTCTCAGACTTCAACTTTCTATAACAATAACCCATAAAATGTTGGTCTTTATACATAATAATAGAGCTGGGCAATATGGACAGAAATATTATCACGGCATTTTTTTCAATATCATACAATATCAATATTTATCACAGTATTCATTTACCTACCATTAATGGTGAAGGAAGTCATATCCACATGTTTGTTAGACATTGAGAATGAATGTAAACATGTAAACAATTAAACTCCACAGACCTTTTAATTTAGGGCCCCATGAAATCCATTTAATTTTTTCCTAAATTCTGTTTTCCTTTTTATTTTTATGGGATTCTGTGTTTTATTATTTAATACAAGTTTATATAACCTTTAACAATTTAAACAAGCTTTTAAATTGTAATCAAGTGAAAATATAACAATTAATTTACAACAAAACATTACATTTTTATTTTTTGTCAAATAAGATGCACAAGCAAACTATATAAATTTAAAACACGGATGAAAACACATCTTGGTTGTATGATATTACTTAGAAATAGTAATAATATTATTAATATTACTTTGAGAAGTACATTTTAGCATAAAGTAGTGATATTTATTTCTGTCATCATTTCTTGAAGTTAAACCAAACTTTTATTTTGACGGTTTGTTCTGAAGATCTTTCAGTTTAAGTTTCAGTTTCAGTGTGTATTTGACCATAGTTTTTCTCAAATGAAATGGTGAAAATCTTGTGAAGAGACTCTAAAAGCAGCTCTGGAGATGAAGTTCATGTGTTCATGTCCTCATATATTGAGACAGCAGACGAAACCACGCCGTTCAGAAATCACTTACTAGTGACATGCACTGACTAGCTGTTGTCATGTTTATTTCTGCTGTGTGATATGCTGTTAGATTAATATTGAGTAAAAATGCCCAGAGCTTATCATCGTTATCAACATATATGATATGGTTTATCGCACAGCCCTACACGATAACGTCACATACAATTATTTTCTGTGTAAAGTTTATACAGAAGTATATTTTTGTACGTCCTTAGAAAGTTTCACTCCTTGTGTAATGTGTAATGTGTTAAGATCACGTATTGAATCCATAAATAGCATGCTACTGACACTTATATGCTATAATGCTACCTTATTACATTGCATGTTTGTCCAATCAAGTAATGAATCAAGAATGAGATGTTAAAAATCGGATATCACGCAAATGCACACACACACACACACACACACACACACACACACACACACACACTTAAAAGAAAACAACAGTGCTTTAAAATAGGCATATATAAATGCACTAGAGAGTGCCTTGTGAATGGCCCTACGTGACTCATTGATGTCGGGTAAACAGGTAGAGTGCATCTGTTGTTTGTCAGGGGTCTCCTCTCACCATCCACTCTGCTCCAGAATGAGTCACTGGAGATCTGGCGGAGATATAAGGGACAGATGGAGCCTCGCTGATGGAGGGGGACAGTGATGTCACAGCCTAGGAGGGAAGCTGGAGATATATAAACAAAATCCTGCCTGTCCCACCCGCTCTCTCTCATCTGACTGCTTAGCATGCTGCTGATAAAAATACACTGGGGTCAATTCAAAGACAAAGACAATTCTATATGGTCTGCCCTGACTTATTAAACCAAAGTTAGCAGTATCTGGGGCGTTCTGTGGCATGCGATAAGTGCAAAATTTCATGATGTCTAAGAGCTGTCAGACCAAATTCTAGTAGTTTTAGAATCTATAAATGTGCCCAAGTATGTGTATCATGAGCAGCCTGTAATGGTTAAGATGTAATGATTTATCACATGAAAATTTGCTTTGTTAAAGCACAGCTGACATCATGCTGTGAGGCACCAGATGACTGCATAGCTGTGGTATCTTGGCTACCGTGGGAGCAAAATATTATTTTTAGAAAAACAGAATCTAGAGAATTGTGCTCTCCATGTTTAAAGAAGCATGCATTTTCAGCAGAGATTGAAGGGTGTTTGCGTTCGTGTTTTCTTGGCATTAAGGGTCCTATTCTTAAACAGTGCTTTGAGATGCAATATATATTGATACACTGTAAAAAAATTTTACAAAGAAACAATTCAGATTACTTAAAATGTGTCAGTTTTGTGAACTCAAAAGAAAAAGAAAGTTCATAAAAGTTAATTGAACTAATTCATCTAATTTAAGTTTACCCTACCCAAACCAATGAATTATCTTGAACATTAGGGTTTACAATGTGCTCATCAGCATGTACACTAGTCTAGGAACATCATTTTATGTTCCACTGTAATCCAGATTGTGGACATATAGCTGCTGGTGGAGTTTCCAAAAACTGGATGAAAGCCCATTTCCATGTAAATGAGAGGTTATTGTGACTTTACATGTAACAGTGTGAGGTAATATACCCTCACTCCTCTGGCTGCAGTCTTTGGCGACCTTGTTAGCGTGCCTGTATTATAAAAGTGTTCCCTGCTGACCTCCTTGGATGTTTACCTGATCTTCTTAGTGACATAGAATGTGTTATGGTTGTTCTGAGTTTGACTTTGATTTGGATTTTGGACTGTTTTCCTGTTCTGTTTCTTTGGTTTGCTAGTGTTTCTATGGTGATGCATTGTCTTATTAATTCCCTGCACCATCTCGTTTCATTTGATCAGTTTTCCTGTGTATTTATAGCCCTGTGTTTCTCTCTTCAGTTGTCAGATCTCATCTTTATGTAGTGTTTGTTCTGTTCACATTTTCTTAATATTGCTGATAACCCTAAGTATTTGTGTTTTGATTTTGTTATCAATAAATACTGCTGCGCAAAAATCCAGCTCCCTTTTATGAACCTTGCTGCAACCAATGGTAATAGAAGATCTGACCAAACAAACTGGATCTAGCGGCAGTTCAAATCCTCCTCTCACAGGGCGATCGTTCCCTCGAGGAACACACACAGGACTTCCTAGACCTGCACCATCTCATTGATTACGACGTCAGAAACCTGTGTTTTTTTCCAGGCAGGACTCAACTTGAAGACGAAAGCACTCCTGATGGTGCAGAGACGGTCCTCAACAGACATTCATTGAGTATGTGGACTGGGTACTTCAGTGCGGATCCCCCTTCACCATCAGTGAGAGTGAGGAGTATTATTTAGCGCCAAAGCACACAGTCCATGCAGCGCATGCTGCACCCACAGCCACGCCCCCAGCCACGCCCCCAGCGGAGGACAATATTGAGCCCACCGCAGACCAGTGCCGGAGCCTGCCATGACAACAGAGTCGGGGCCCAACAAGGATTACTCGCCAGAGCCCACCGCAGACCCAGCGGCCAGGAAAACTAAGTCTGAACTGGTGCGTGAGTTGGCCCCCATTTCGTTAATGGAGATAACCCATAAGGCGACAGTCATCCCAGAACCCGAGCCTGTTAATAAGTCTGACCAGGTATGTGAGCCAATTCCTGTGTCCGTTCCTGTGGGGATATTAATTGAGTGAAGGGACGAGGTGGAGCTCATACTCCCAAGACTGAAGGGAGTGTGCATAACATGAACCCTAATGAGAGAGTCACTGCATGTAAAAAGATCAGTTCCAAGTCTGTTTCATCGTCCAGCCCCATGCCTGTTTTGTCACCCTGTACAAAACCTGCGTTTGTGATGCTCCCACCGTGCCTTCCACTCCCACCTACATTTTTTCCCACCATTTTTTAACTCTCTGCTTGTCACGTATTGGCCAAGGAGACCATTTTTGAACTATCTGCCTATACCTTATTGGCCAAGGAGGCCATTTTTTAACTCTGCCTGTCCCGTATCGGCAAAGAAGGCTGTTTTTGAACTCTCTGCCAGTCCTGTATTGGCCAAGGAGGCCATCTTATAACCCTTTGCCTGTGCTTCCCAGTTCTTCAGCCCTGTCTCTGCTGGCTCCATTGAGTCATTCAGCTCCTCCTACACTGGCTTCACCAAGCAGCTTGGATCCACCTTGGGCTTCCTGTTCGCCAGCTCCGCCCTGGTGTGTTGACCCCCTAGCTCTACCTCGAACCTCCAAGCCCGTCATTCCACCTCGGGACGCTGACCATTCGGCTCCACCTTGGCTTCCTCGTCCCTCCGACTCCGCCTTGGTGAGTTGTCGCTCTGTTACGCTGCAAACTTCCAGGTCTTCTGCTGTGCCTTGTCTCTCCACCCCGTCAGCTCCATCAGGCTCTGCCTCAGTCCACCTTGGCCGCTCGTCACTGCTGCTCCGCCTGGGTCTCCAAATCCATCAATTCCACCTCAGTCACTGGTCTCCCTGGTTCCGCCTGGCATCTCCACCATGGCTCCTTCCTCCTAAGACTCTGACGTGGGCCTGCATCCTGGTACTCCTGCTGGGGGTTACTCCCTGCATCCTCCCTTTGCTGTCTCCTTGCTGTCTCCTGCCTCCTCTGTGGTTGTTGTTTCTACCAGGTCCGCATCCTCCTCCTAAGCCCCCACCTGCCCCACTCTGCTGGAACTATTTTTTTAAGAGTGTTCTGAGTTCGATTCTGTTTACAGGTATGTTTACACAACAATGATGCACTAAAAAAGGAAAAAGTTTTTCCTCTGCATTTTTCACATGCAGACGACAACATTGTCAGAACAGTCCTCATGAAAACGACTAAAAACTCTGTATTATGGATGTCACTTTGTAAAGAAACACTAGTTGAAAATGGTGTAGTGTAAATGGCTGCTAAGTTTGACTTTTGTTTGTTTTTTGCACTGTTTTCCCGTTCTGTTTCCTAGGTTTGCTAGTGTTTCTATGGTGATTCATTGTCTGATTAATTCCCTGTTTGATTAGTTTGCCTGTGTATTTATAGCCCTATGTTTTTCTCTTCAGTTGTCAGATCTCTGTCTTTTTTTGTCCTTGCTGCAACCGACAGTGACAGAACACTTACATGCCCCTCAAAAATGTTTGTTTTGATATTCAGACAGTAAAAACAATCTATTCCCAATAAAAGTGGAATAAGAGAACTAAAAACATACCCACCTAAGAAATCTCCCTCAAATATTTTTGCAGGAATGTGACATGCTTTAAAGTTTCCACACAGAGAGAAAATGCTAATGTGAATGTGCACAAGGATGACGATAGTTCAAATGTGCATAAGAAGAGAAATTCAGTGTTACCCAGTTACAACTGTTCTTAGCCTACCCGGCTGATGAAGAAACTGCAATCTGCTTGAAACGTGGTCAAAATAAGAAAAAGGAAAAAAAGTGATAACTATGAATATCAATAGGACCTTTTTTTTTTTTAAAAAAAAAAAAAGGGAAATATTACAAGTGGCAATCATCAGGGTTGGATCACCATTGGCACACGTGAATGATTGTCGATCCAATGGAAATGTATATTTTCAAATATGATGTGGCTTTTACAGTAAAATCCATTTTGAATCTTCACTGATATTTAGGTTTGATGAAACAGGTTACTGTGATACTCACTGGTATCAAGAAGGGCAATCAAAGAAGGTCTTCTGAAGGAAATATTTACTGTTAGATGAAGAGAAGTTCAAAAACTCCTCTAAATTTTTTAACTGTCTTAAGGTACTGTTTGTGATCATAATATATGTGGTGTGTGTGTGTGGACATTTAAAGGTCAATTTAAAGGTCAATGTCAAAACATTTAAAGGTCAATGTCAAATAAGGGTGAAGTTATTATTTGCAGCTTGTAAGTGATAACCCCCCAGAATAAGTCTGTGTTTTCTGCAAAACCCTACAGAACGGGGGGATGGCTCTCCCGAACTTTCAGTTATATTATTGGGCTTGTAATCTAAGAGCTCTGACTTATTGGCAAGATTCACATTATATAAATCACTTTCCGGAGTGGGTCCAGATAGAATCATCAGCTTGCCTTCATTTCTCACTCCCAGCCCTCCTATTCTCACTCTTACCATTGGGTAGACTCTCATTCATTGCACCCAATGGCATGGAACTCTTTATGGATTTGGGCAAAAAATGTGTAATTATTTCAGGTGGAAAAGAGGTTCAATTTGTACTCCAGTTGGCAGAAATCATCGATTTGCTCAGCTTCTGAACGATCAGGCATTCTTGCAATGGCAAGAAAAAGGTATCTTAACCTTTAAAGATCTTTTTGTTGATGGTTGCTTCTTATCTTTTGCACAATTAGAAACTCAATTTAAAGTCCACTTTTTCAGATATCTACAGGTACATGTTTTCACAAGCAAGAATTTTCCTTCCCTCCCCGATCCAAATCCTATTGATCACCTTTTTCCTGATGACCCAGAGCAAAGAGGCACCATCTCCAGCTTATATATAAAACTTATATCATCATTACGCACTTCTGTTAATGCACTAAGAGTTTCTTGGCAACTGGACCTTAATATCTGCCTGACGGACGAGGAATGGAATGAGGCTATATATAGAATCCATGGCTCTTCTGTTTGTGCTAGACACAGCCTTATTCAATTCAAAGTGGTACATAGACTGCATCTATCCAAGGCCAAGCTGGCAAATATGTATTCCTCTGTTGACCCCACCTGTAGAAGATGTATGCAGACCTCTGCAACATTAGCTCATATATTTTGGTTATGTCCTAGTCTGTCAGTTTTTTGGTCACAGATTTTTGTATCCTATTCTAGAATATTTAGCAAAGATGTTTATGAACGCCGTTATGTGGCGTTCTTTCATAAATTATCTTCAAAACCAATTATAACTGTAAGTGGATGAACTGATGCAGATGTCAGGTTTTGCGGATTTACTGATGTGATTCTTACTTTCGTTTTTTTCTTTGTGCACACGTTGTAAAAGAACAATATGCAGGCTGTGTTGTTGTTTATGTTGATATGTGAACATGTTTGTTGATTGTTGTGTAAATAAAAAATGGAGGGAAAAAAAACTCTAATGTGCAATTTGTAAATATTTATATATAAAATGAGCAAAAGGGTACACAGATTTTGTTTTTGTACATCGATAAAACTAAAAATACTACACAGAACAAACTGTAATATTACAGTAGACAACATGTTAGAAAACAAATAAATAGAATAATTCATGGGCTGCAGGTTCTTTCAAGTTGGTGTCAGGTTATAAGAGAATGTACTGTCTGTATGATTGATTACTTACAGTAGCTACAGTCTAGCTGTCATGTATTGTCTGTGTTTTGTTTCTTTGAGTTTTCATTTCTTTACATATGTTTAGCTCCTGACTCCCCATTTCTTTAGCTGCTAATCATTTGTTAATTAATTAGTCCCACCTGTTCCTTGTTTTCTCCCTCATTCAGTCTGTGCATATCTGTTATATCTGCTCTGAGACTTAGGCTGCGTCCGAAAACCTAGGTAGCTGTCTTGCTGCCTCGCTGTCTTATAAGAGAATGACTTGTACGGCAGCGTTTGTGCATGAAGGCACTTCACGAAACTGATTTCAGACAGACTTCTGAGGCAGCGTAACAGTTTAATGATCTACAGCAATATAGCGCGAGCTTTGGTGAGAACTAAACAAATATTTAATTATTACAGTAGTAATTTCTCGATAGAAATGATATTAAAATTGAAATATGTTGGTCAAAATCGTACATTTATACACAAACTGAGCAGCAAACGCAACTTTCGGACGCCATCTTTTTCTAGCTCAACTCACAGAATGGAAAGCACGGGATTCTGGGATATCAAAGGCAGCTAAGGATACATCTATGCTTCCTTCAAAAATTGATCAGATGAAGGTATCTCATGAGACAGCAAGTGAAGCTAACATTGGATTCGGACATGCCTTGATGCCTTCCTACCTTGAAAGGCAGCATTTTCCAGTTTTCGGACGCAGCCTTAGTTAAACGATCCAAGTGCAGCCGTTTATTCAGGGTAATCCACAGGAATAATCCAAATAGCAGGCAAAGGTTCAAATACATGGTAGACAGAATACTCCAATAACAGGAAAGCAGGTAAACAAGCAAACAAGGCAATCCAGGAACAGGCAGGAGGTCTAAACCATATGAATCTGAAATACAAGTGCTCAGAAATGCAGTATAAACACTAACAAGACTTTGCAAAGTGTGGTTTGAAGAACAGAGCTTAAATAGACAAAGGGTTAACTGCAAATGACACACAGGTAGAAGTAATCAAACCATATTGAGTCTGGGCAATGGGTTATGGGAGATGTAGTTCATGATGGAGGAGTTAAAGAGTTAGGTAGAGTGCCCTCTGGTGGGGATCATTATATATACCCCCGGTTTGGTTCAGTCTTTTGTCTGTTGTTGTTGTGTATAGTGTGGTTTTGTTCCTGTTCTTGTTTCCTAATTTATCTAGTGCTTTTATTATAAAACTTTCTACAGATGAACTGGTTCTATACATTTATTTGTCTCGTCTCTCCATCAGTGTCGACTCCGATTTGAACAATGTAAGGCTGAACACCGTTACTGACAATCCTCATTTTGGCTGCGTGAGATTCTCCAGCTTTGTTGTTGTTGAGCAACTGAAGCGCGAGCTGTTAAAGCTCCACCCTCTCCTGGAAAGGGGGCCGGGAGCAACAGCTCATTTGCATTTAAAGGGATCTGTGGGGTATTTTGAGCTGAAACTTCACAGACACATTATGGGGACACCAGAGACTTATATTGCATCTTGTAAATGGGGCATTATATATAAATTTTAACTTGATTGTTCAGTTGTAGTGCCCCCTATGGCTGGAATTTGACACACCTTGCATCTGTCAAAGTTTTAAGTTTGAACATTGTATTTAGGTCAATTCCTAAAAATGGGTGTTGCCTGACCATTTAATTTGCTTATGTGCTTTGATGTATCAAAATTATTTTGATAACTTTTTGTCATGATGTTCTCCAGGTGATGGGTACCAGGTTTTGTTCGAACTGAACCAACAGTTCTGCATTAAAAAGTTTGATTTCAGTAAAAGCAAAATTTAAATCAATTTTTTTTGTTCATTTATTATTCATACATGCATATTAGACTCTATTCCTACAACACGACAGTTTAAATATAAGATGCCATTTCCGTCTTTTGAGCAGTGTTACAAAAATCTATACAACAATAAATTGTAAAACACATTAATGGTACAGTAGTTGTATTGTTACAAATTATAATATTCTAAAATAGTGGATGTCACTGTCTCGCACTCCATCACCTCGTCTTACACATTTAAGCACACACACAATACACAAACACACACTATTAGTAAACTGCAAGCAGTAACAAATTATTATTGGCCACAACTGTTTCTTAAAGGTGCTAAAGA
Organism: Ancherythroculter nigrocauda; assembly: GCA_036281575.1. Lineage (NCBI taxonomy): Eukaryota > Metazoa > Chordata > Actinopteri > Cypriniformes > Xenocyprididae > Ancherythroculter > Ancherythroculter nigrocauda. The sequence goes on from VTFQ01000017.1 coordinate 3,423,681, forward strand.
GGATCTTTTCGTCGACTGAGAAACCAAAGACTGTTAGTGAGTTTTTGAAATGAGCGCATGCGTAAGAACAACCCCCCTCCTTCACAGCTCATTTCGAGGGAACGCCTCCCAAAACTCGTGCACAAGTATTGGAACATGAGTGTTTACCACCGGCATTCGCTGTATCGTGTTAGTGGATTCATTATGTCGGACTCACCGCAGGTAACTCATAATCTGCATTTGTTACTCCTGTCTCCGGACAAAAACATTGCATGCAGCGCCTGTAGAGTGTGGAAAGTTACTGGAGCGCGCAGCCGCGCACGTCTCGCACAAGGAACGTCACGGCAGTGATTGACAAGCCAGAGGGCCAATCGTTTACGCGATGATCGCGCAAACGATTGGCTGATGTTTTTAAGGCCCTACCTCGTGCACAGATGATGTATATTAATATTATTCCTTTCAGTGCACCTAATAAATAGTCTTTTATCAGTTAGTAAAGACAGTTTCAAGTAATATTGCAAAAATGTATAAAACAAAACATCCTCTTTAGCACCTTTAAGGAATAAAAAAAGCAAATAATGAAAGCATCAAGAAATTGACTGCTAAATTGGGGTATAAATATTCATCACAACACTGTCCACAACTGAACAAAGTGACAAATTTTGGATAATGGAGAGTTGTGATATTAAAGGAGAAACATACTTTGATTAGAACAACTTTAAATACCTATTATAGCGATGATTTGATTGTCCATACTGTATTCAGGCAAGCCTGAGATACCACAACAAATTTGTTTGTGTAACAATACTGTGGCAATGATTTTTAACATAAAATACATTAATACAAGTGCTAATACCACTGTTGACCATCATTTTCGTGTATCACAAGAGATGGATAGATATATTCTCTGGACAGCTACCAAAAGACATAATCAAAAATCACAGAACAAATATTTTTTTCGATTTTCGATTTTCTTGGCAACTCTTGCAAATACTAGCATGTTGAATTTACACTGTAGTCATGAGACACTCTGTATTCTGAATGTTCCTGTGCTTACCTCACCAAACTGTCTCGTTTGTCATTGTCATCTTTCTATTTCTGCACTTGCACTGTGTCCTTCCACTTTGCATTGCACAAAAATGATCTCCTGTCATGCTCTCCTCAGTAGCTCCATCCAAGGACCGCCTGACCGTATGAGGAGTGTGTATGTGCAGGAATGGAAAGTAGCAGCATTATGTTGGTGGTCGCAGTTCTCGCCACGCCTGGCTCAATCGGACCATTCGTTCTCCTCTGGCTCAGAGTCCTCGTCTGATTCACTGTATTCCACGGCGATGCGTCGGGACAGAATGGTGGCCACGTCGTTACCCACAGGCTCTTTCTTGGCCTCCTGCTCTCTCTGCTCTTGAACCTTACGAAGTTGGATACCTAGAGGAGAAGTCAACAGTCAATAAATGCGCTCGTTATATGTGCGTAGCCTACATATGATGGTATTTTGACCAGCTGAGAACTCATGAAGAGCATATAAAATGTGTAAAATGAGTCAAAACAGCGTCAGGAATCCCTCCGTCACACACACAAATGAAGACCTGCTGCAAGGAGACGCAGTTCTGATGCCTGTACCGAACTGTGATGGGCAGCGTCGCGACTACGACAAGAAAAAAACAGATGTGCTTGAGCATTCTGTCCTTTTTAGGGTCACATCTTGTGACATCATGTCCTGTTTTTGGTTCATTAATGTTTCAGTCGAATCACACCAGAGTTTGTTTGGAAGTGGACTGAGACCCAGGTCTCGGTCTGCTTGTTTGGTACCCACCAGGGTTCGGATGGCAGCATTCACAGTTATTCAAAGATTGGGACTCGCATCCATTAAACTATGACATAATCATTCGCCTTATTGCCTGTGCAGCCTCATCAACTCCTCTGCATTGAGTCAGTAATGGCCATATTGTGGGTGTGCCATACTGACAAAAAATTAAAATCTCAATATTTTGGGGATTTTTTTTCAATAAGGATAATTAGGCAATATTTTGCTCAGTGTGTTTTTATTCTTGTAGTACCATGGCTGGTTTAGGCCTGTCTAAAACCCCAGTAGGTGGCAGCCCAACCCTGTCTTAATGAGTGATACATTGAATTATTGATTCAATAGATTTGTTCAAAATTATTGATTCATTTAGAAACTAAGCAAATGACTGTCTTTATGAATGGGTCATTGAATCATTGACTCAAACGTTACGTTTAAAAACAGATTCATTCAGGTACAAGTGTTTGGAACTATTTTTGTTGGAGAAACTGACAATATTGGTGACTCACACAATATTAACATTCAATATCACAAAACTGCACTCTTGCTTGTGTGATATTACTTAGCTATATCATATATATAAATACAAACATGATTCCAAAAAAGTTGGGACACTGTACAAATTGTGACTAAAAAAGGAATGCAATAATTTACAAATCTCATAAACTTATATTTTATTCACAATAGAATATAGATAGCATATCAAGTGTTGAAAGTGAGACATTTTGAAATGTCATGCCAAATGTTGGCTCATTTTGGATTTCATGAGAACTACACATTCCAAAAAAGTTGGAACAGGTAGTAATAAGAGGCCGTAAAAGTTAAATGTACATATAAGGAACAGCTGGAGGACAGATTTGCAACTTCTTAGGTCAATTGGCAACATGATTGGGTATAAAAAGAGCCTCTCAGAGTGGCAGTGTCTCTCAGAAGTCAAGATGGGCAGAGGATCACCAATTCCCCCAATGCTGCGGCAAAAAATAGTGGAGCAATATCAGAAAGGAGTTTCTCAGAGAAAAATTGCAAAGAGTTTGAAGTTATCATCATCTACAGTGCATAATATCATCCAAAGATTCAGAGAATCTGGAACGATCTCTGTGCGTAAGGGTCAAGGCCGGAAAACCATACTGGATGCCCGTGATCTTCGGGCCCTTAGACGGCACTGCATCACATACAGGAATGCTACTGTAATGGAAATCACAACATGGGCTCAGGAATACTTCCAGAAAACATTGTCGGTGAACACAATCCACCGTGCCATTCGCCGTTGCCGGCTAAAACTCTATAGGTCAAAAAAGAAGCCATATCTAAACATGATCCAGAAGCACAGGCGTTTTCTCTGGGCCAAGGCTCATTTAAAATGGACTGTGGCAAAGTGGAAAACTGTTCTGTGGTCAGACGAATCAAAATTTGAAGTTCTTTTTGGAAAACTGGGACGCCATGTCATCCGGACTAAAGAGGACAAGGACAACCCAAGTTGTTATCAGCGCTCAGTTCAGAAGCCTGCATCTCTGATGGTATGGGGTTGCATGAGTGCGTGTGGCATGGGCAGCTTACACATCTGGAAAGGCACCATAAATACTGAAAGGTATATCCAAGTTCTAGAACAACATATGCTCCCATCCAGACGTCGTCTCTTTCAGGGAAGACCTTGCATTTTCCAACATGACAATGCCAGACCACATACTGCATCAATTACAACATCATGGCTGCGTAGAAGAAGGATCCGGGTACTGAAATGGCCAGCCTGCAGTCCTTTAGTCTTTCACCCATAGAAAACATTTGGCGCATCATAAAGAGGAAGATGCGACAAAGAAGACCTAAGACAGTTGAGCAACTAGAAGCCTGTATTAGACAAGAATGGGACAACATTCCTATTCCTAAACTTGAGCAACTTGTCTCCTCAGTCCCCAGACGTTTGCAGACTGTTATAAAAAGAAGAGGGCAGTGGTAAACATGGCCTTGTCCCAACTTTTTTGAAATGTGTTGATGCCATGAAATTTAAAATCAACTTATTTTTCCCTTAAAATGATACATTTTCTCAGTTTAAACATTTGATATGTCATCTATGTTGTATTCTGAATAAAATATTGAAATTTGAAACTTCCACATCATTGCATTCTTTTTTTATTCACAATTTGTACAGTGTCCCAACTTTTTTGGAATCGGGTTTGTATATATAAAAAAACTCATACAGGGATATATTTTGCTATCATAACTTGAATTATAGGGACCTTCTAACTGCATTCTAATAGGCTTCATCATGAATGCTTTTGGACTCTCAAGACATGTTATTTCAAATAGAAATATTTTGTAACATTATAAATGTCTTCAGTCACTTTGGATCAATACGTTTGGATTTAATACGTTCTTGCTGAATAAAAGCATGTGACTCTTAAGACTGAAGTAATGGCTGCTGAAAATTCAGCTTTGTTATCACAGAAAAAAATACATTTTAAAATATCCATAAAACATTTACATTGTAATATTTAACAATATTTCAGTTTTTACTGCACTTTTGATTACATAAATGCTGTCTCGGTGAGCAAAGGAGACCTTTTCTTTCAAAAACATTTTCTTTTCAAAAAATCTTAAAACTTTTGACTGCTAGTGAATGTATAATTTTTTGTAAAGGATCTATTTTAAGGGCACTTTTGAATCTTCTGTAGCCTAATTGATAAAAAAAGCATATGGAACACACAACATGATAAAAAAAGCATATGGAACACACAACATGATTCATGCAGCGCAATATTCTGAACTCAAAATTCTCAGCTTTGCATACTGACCTCTGCGGATGGCGGCCAGCAGGTCGCTCCGGGCATCGCTCATGGGGATCAGAGGCACCTGGCCCTTTCTGGGTAGAGTAGACTCTCCAGATGGGTGTGTTACTCGGGCTGGTGATGGGGCGTGGGTGGGGGGTCCTGGTGGGGGAGGAGGCGGGGCTGCTGGTGGGCCGCCCATTACAGCATGCGAAGGGGAAGCAGCATAGGCAGAGGCAGGAGCCAGAGGAGGAGATGGGCTGTAGGGCCGTGAGAGGGACACCACTGTACCCGGAGCCAGTGACTGGGGTCCAGATGTGCTATCAAAGGCGGTCTGAGAGGAAGGGATGAGGGGAGGAGGTGGAGGAGGGGCAGGTGGGATGATATGCTCTAGGATTTGATGGCCGCTGTCAAGTGATTACAAAAGGAAAGTTGTTTAAGGAACTATTTTGCATTGAAAAATATTTGTCACTTCCTATTATTGCCTCAAAAGAACAGTTCACCCAAAAATAAAGATGAATCAATTACTCATCCCTCCTGTCATTTTAAACCTGTATGCATTTAAATGATAATAAATTAAAATGTCCTCCTCATTATAAACAAAGCATTTATTTAATCAAGCTCCAAAAACAGCTTGTTTTGATATAGCGGGATCACATATATTTGCATAAGACCCCACCCACTTGGGCGGGGTCTTATGCAAATATAGGCCCCGCCCACTGGCCTTCAGTGGCTTAACAGCTGACATTTGTCTACATTGGATGTGAGTGTCACGTAAAAAGCAAACAGAACCCATTATAATCATTGACACTGTCTACGCTGATACAGTATACAAATGTGCGTTCAGTTTCTGAAGTCATTATAATCACTGACACTGTCTACACTGACATCCAGTTTGAACAGCTTGTTTGCGTCTCTGTACAGACTTCAGAAGCGCTGTTCCAGCATCAGAAACAAGTGGATGGTTTATTTTATTGGCGTTCCGGATTGTGTCGGAGGACTGTATGATTGTACGGAGCATTTTGTTTTGTAAATGAAATAAAACTTTTGTTAACAGATGAAGCAGTCAGCTGTATTGATCTGACAGCAGCTGCATCACAAACCATAAGTAAATTATTTCTTAATGTGGATAATAGGGGTGTAACTGTACATGTATTCATCTCAAATCGTATGGTACGGACGTCACGATTCGGTTCATACAGTCAGACGACTAATACAGTCGGTCATAGGCGATCCACACTCCAATCCAGGAGTGGGCACACGCAGTAATACAACACTGCTTGCTACCAGTAAAAAGCACAGAAGAAGAGATGATCATCGTTATGTTTACATCTCTCAACCAGTGCAGAAAGACATTAATAAAACAGCTTAAGAATAATATCTCACATAGCATTACATTTACCTCAGGCAAGTCATTTAGTGTCCACAGCATGTTAGTTCACTACAGAAATGAACTCTAGAGGGGAGCATTTCACTAAATATATGCACTATATTAGCTATATGTAACTATATGTAGTTTACACAGAGACAAAAAAAAACAAAAAACACTTTAAATAAAAAAAGAAAAAATAAGTTTTCTCCCCCCTGCTGTACCAAACCCGCCCCAAACCATCATGTTTGTGTACCGTTTCATCCCTAATGGATAATGTTTTTAAAACATTTACTCATGTGCAATAGCGAGTGCGTGTTGGTACAGTTTCCTATGCAATGACATTAGCCAATCATAACAGTGGCCATTTACTAACAAGCCTTGAAGGAGCCACGCCTTAAAAACGGATCATTTCAGACAGAGGGCCAGAATGAAGGTTGAAAATAATCGTTTTTGTTTTGTGCAAAAAAATTTAACATTATAAGTGAACCTGAAGGAACATATTAAAATAAAAAACAAAACATGTCATGACTCCATTAACTCTGCTTTCTGGAACACCCCTCGGGAAAGAAAAGGGCGAATAAATGTTAAATGAGCAAATGCTGACAATTTTCATTTTTGGGTGAACTATTCCTTTCCACCTTGAACACACAGAGAGGAAACACACCATTTAACATATTTTGCTACAAAAAACTATGAATTGATTGAAATTCACCTGGATTACACACTACTTAAAGGTCCAGTGTGTAATATTTAGGAGGATCTTTTGACAGAAATGCAATATAATATACATAACTATATTTTCAATGGTGTATAAAAACCTTACATAATGAACCATTATGTTTTTATTAGCTTAGAATGAGCCATTTCTATCTACATATACCGCGAGTCCCCTTACAACAAAAGTCGCCGTTTTGCTCCAGCATGTTTCTACAGTAGCCCTAAATGGACAAACTGCTCATTGCTTGACTGGCTACTCTCTTCTGTCTCAGATGACATCTTTGTCCTGTGTCGGCCACCGTAGCTTCTCTATGTGCTTCAAAAGGGAGGGGTGAGCCATTGGTTGCATTTTTCAACCTCACCACTAGATGCCGCTTAAATTTACACACTGAACCTTTAATGATAAAAGTAGCACCACTAGTTATTTACTCTCCAAAAACGTATAACATATACTCTCTAACTTTAGAGAGAGAAGTGACATGCCTGTATTCTTTGGCAGCTGTTGGCCGTGGTCCGTTGAGGGCTGAGTCTGGCGTTGGGGGCCCGTGGTGGGCCTGAACGCGTCCCAGAGAGTGCTGTCGGGCTGCAGCAGTGGTGGAGGAGGCTGGGGGCCGGTACGCTCGGTCAAGGGACTGAGTCTGCGTGGGGCCTGCGTCCTTCCCATCAGCTCCTGCTCCGCCAGCTTCCTGTGGGTGGTTTGGACTCGCTGGGTACGAGTGTTCATCTGACATACCAGATCTGGTTTAAATCAAAGAACACAATATACAGACACACAATATGAAGTTATATTGATTTTAATTTCTGATCATAATTGTTATTTACTTCATTAAGTGAAAATAACGATAAAAAAGGAAGAGAACAATATAGTGTGGATACTTTTCATCCCCTTTATGCATTCATGTAGTTTTTGTAGTAATGCGTTACAGAGTAAAAAAAATTGTTTAACCCCAAAAATTACATCATAATAAAAGTATCATAAGTGACCTCTGACCAAAGGCATGACATATTGACGAACGCGGAAGCGCAGAGGATAGAGCAAAACAAAACAGTCTAAAACGAGAACTTTTAGAGAGAAATGTCGGAGGATTTCGATACAAGGTGTTTATTAACCCCCTGGGCCCGGTTTTTCAAAAGTAATCCACTAGGATTTTGGATAACGGATTGGATCAAATCTTGAAAATGTGTTTTTCAAAAGAAAAAACGGATTACATAATCGGATTAGATCACGTAATCCAATCTTGGTTTTGATCCGGATCAAAACTTTAGTTTGGGTTTTTCAGAACTTTTTTGTAGGATTTGGATCACTTTGATCCAAAAAAACAGGATTATCCTGATCCCAACAGGGGGTAGGATTTCAAGGTGGATTCCAGGAGGAAAATGTAGTAAAACTTTAAAACTAGTCAAAAAATACAACATTTTTATCATGTAATATACATACACATTTTTATCTTGCTCTTGATTAGTTTAACTGTTAAAGTAATAAATTAAATGCAGACATTAGTCTACATATTTAGCCTTTCGGTAACCTACTCTAAAGTAAAAAGAAATTTTGGTGCCATAAAACAATCCCTAAACAGCTGTAAATATCCAACAAAAATATATTTAATTCAAAACCCATATTCTTTCTATCAACATGTCCCTTTAGGGCCTCTGTAGAGCACTGGAAATCCAGATTTGGTGATTCTGAAAAGTTCCTATCCGGATCAGATTGATCCAATCCGATGTGGCTTTAAAAAACTGGCTCCAAAAGTAAGATGGATTACGTGATCACGGATCGCAAAAAAAGGATTACTAAATCCGGATCAATTTTATCCGGATTAAACCTTTTGAAAAACCGGGCCCTGGAGTCATGTGGATTACTTTTATGATGGATGGATGCACTTTTTTGGGCTACAAAATCTCACCCCCCTTCACTACCATTATAGAGCCAGGATAATTTTAAATATAACTCCAATTGTATACACCTAGGATGGCTTGTGTGTGAGTAAATCATGGGATCATTTTCAATTTTGGGTGAGCTATCCCTTTAAGTTTCATTCTTCAAAACACTAATGTGATGACCATACAGTATGCAGACAATAGCACCCACCTGTCTGGAGACAGAGATCCCTCAGAGGACATGCCATGGTAAGGAGATGGCGTTAGGCGAGTGTCCGGACGGAATTCCTTATCGTATGCCATCATATTCCACTCCTGACGCCGGTTACGAGCTTTACGAACTTTCTTTACCTCACGAGTGGGATCCTCTGTGTGTTTTTGCTCTTGCTAAGGCAGAAAAAAAGGAAATGTTTCAATAAATTTGAGTAATATTTAACTTTGCAGAAGGAACAGGTCTGTAAATTAATACTGACCTGATGATTAAGACAGTTTGACTAAAATATATGAATCAATTCTCTAGATGTTTTACGTTTTCATCCACTACATGCATGTATTAAAAATGTAGTAATGTAATGTTGCTTAAGAAATTTGGAGGAATGTTTGTAACCAAGCAGATCTCCATCCCCCCATTGACTACCATAGTAGGAACAATAAATACTATGGTAGTCAATGGGGGGTGAGATCTGCTCAATTACAAACATTCTTCCAAATATCTTCCTTTCTGTTCAGCAGAAGAAAAAGAAATTCATACAGGTTTGGAACAACTTGAGGGTGAGTAAATGATGACAGAATTTTCATTTTTGGGTAAATTATCCCTTTAATCCTCTACAGCACAGGGTTGCCCTCAGGTAACGGAAAGTTTTCTTAAGCCATATGTTTAGTACATTTTTCTTTAAATGATTGCAACCAATTAGAAAGGTCGAGAAAGTACCAAATAACAGTCCAGTAAGGTGTTGGAGTCAATATCAAGCACCATTCAAAGGTGGGACATCCTGTTCTGACACACGGTCACAGGAGCACATGGTGTGAGAAGAAGGCAATATTATTTGCTTTAGTAATCTTATTTAAAACGACATGAACTGTACATAAAAAATATGTGTGCGTGTATGAAGGTGTAGAGAAGCCTTTTGTCAGGTTTTATGAAGTTTTTTTTATTTTGCATGTTCAGAAATTCAGTTTTTCTTTTCGTTGCCTCAGGGCAACGTTGTGCGATAAGGGGTACTTTTTGAGGAGGTTTTAGAGAGTACCTCTCATTGGCCACAATGTATTATAAGAAGGGAAGATGCAAGATTCCTGGGTGTGCAGGAACACCCAAAGTGATGTGCAAAAATTGTAACATACACCACTATGTCACAGCAGAGAATAACTGCTTTTTGAAGTTTCATACGGAGTGAAATCTTATCACATGAAGTGCATTATATGGCATAGCACACTACATGATACAGACCTATGCATGTATCAAATTCAATATGTCAATGTCTTTCAAGTGTTTTTCCCTTTTTACTTAATGATTTCTTGAATTTTTTTTTTAAAAATTTGATTTTGATGATAATTTTCTCTATGACTCTGTACCATTGTCGCACAACGACAATATTTTGGGGTTGGGGGAGGGTGGGGGGAATTTTTTTTTTTTTAATCGATAAAATATTAAAAAAAATATATGAATTTTTTTTTTTTTTTTTTTCATGTGCCATCAACATGTGTGCAGTAGAGGGTTAAGAGCCCTTCAAAATGAATTGGTCACTGCCAAAACATCTACTATAATAGAATATAATAGATACAAACTATTTTTAATACCTCAAATAAAAGTTCAATGATTTAATGTTTGAAAGCAAGAAATAAGACATCTATAAATGTTAGCATTTTACTGTTGTTCTATAATATAAGAAATAATAAATTATTTAGATCATTTCCTATTCAATAATAACTCTATTAATATTTTCCTTATAACTCTAATAATACCTTCTTTTTTGTCTTTAACTGATCACATGACTGACTCACTTAAGTGACTGCAACTAATTACTGTTGAGCTGCAGGTTTAGGCTCACTCAAATGACTGCATTTAATTATTTTATATAATTTTAATTTAATTAAGAAGAATTTAATTATTCATTTTATTAAAATATTGAACCTGACACACGTTTACTACTGTTCCAAATATTCTACAGTATATGTTGCTTAAAAATAAACATTGTTAATATATTATAATAATATAATATATTGTTCAATGGAAAAAAAATGTTTTTTACACACATTTTAAAATATCATTTTAAAGATGTAATTGCCATACCGTGATACCATTAAATCATGATATTTTTGCTTAAGTTTACCATACCGTCAAAATCTCATACCGGCCCATACCGCCACAGCAACACAAAGTCAGTATGTTCAGCAGGACTGTGCACAATGTGTTGGACAGGGAACTGAGACTGTCTTTGTGTACTTACAGTAGATAAAGTATGATTCTGGCCAAACACAGACACGCACCTTCTGCCGTCGTTTCTCCTTCCTCTTGTTTTCAGTAGCTTGCAGCATCTTTTCCTTCCAAAGATTAAAGAAGTAGGACGGATCTGTGTAGAATTTGAGCCCGTCTTTTTTGTCATCCCTGTAAGACAGCACAACACGACGCTTAGAAATGAAATCCTTTTGCTTAATATTCATTTTTAATATTGCTTACATTTCAACATAAAATCATTTCTTTTTAAATATTTCATTGTATTTGTTATTATAAGGCTATTTTAGCAGCCATTAAGTTTACTATTTCTAAAGAGCTGAAATGGGAGACCAATTTCATGTTTTTTTAATAAACCAAGAAATAAATCGAAATTTAACTTAGGTAACACAATACTTACAGCCTTTATATATAATGCATGATAAATGTGTTTTTAATGCATTAGTTATGCCTTGTAATGCAACTTATAATACATTATATGATCTCATGAATAATTGCAACCACAGTTATAATACATTATAATACTTATATATTCAGTATTACACCTTTAGAAAGTATAATGCATTAAAACACATGAAAAACAACTAATTTCAAATGTAACTGCAAACTATTTATGAAAAAATATATTGCATTAATATATTTTTTCTTTTGATTTTGAGGTAAATATGAATATGAAAATAGTGAAAATTAAAACGACTTTACAAATGTACAGTTTTTGTGAATGTCCTTGCTGAAGCATATGTTGACCTGTATGGAGTGAGGATGTTGAGAGGAGGAGGTTTGTCACAGCGCTGATACACCTCCATCACAGGGTTCGGTATAGAGTTTCTGGACACAACCTGTTGGTCCTGAATAGTGGAGCTCTTGAAGGCTTTTCGCATGTTGATGTCCTGTAAGGAAACTGAAGTGCAAACAGACAGACCCATAAAGCACGGTCAGACACCATCACTGATCTATTGCTGGGCTATTAATGACATAAAAACAAAACTAACTCCATTGATGTTGGGCAGTTTTTGGTCAGAATAAGCTGCATCTGGGTCAAGAGTATTTTTTTTGAAAATCTCAAGTGCACAGTAAGTTTGCATTTTATGCACTGTTGAGCCAGAAAGTGAAGCACATTACATTATACAGTATTTGTGCAGTATTTACTGCCTCTTATTCAACCAGACTATTTCACTGTGCTCCTAAATAACTCAACTCGACATCACATCCTGTTCAGTGGAACATGCAGGATTGTTTCTACACTGCTAATTACTGCAGCTGCTTATTTGTGCCTCATCTGCTCATCTCTAGTAAAACAGACTTCTGTTTTATACCGAGTACCTGCGCCAACATACAGCCACAGTCCTGACAACAGCATCGTGGTGTACTTCCAGGCTGTGTCACAAAGAATCAGGTCAGCAGTGGGTCAGTATTTGCTAATGCATATTCATTCTTACCCTCCTCCACCGTGGAGTCCAGTTGTGTGACCTTCACCGCCAGCAGGTCGACTCGCTCCTGTAAACTGTTCATGCGCATGTAGAAGCTGTTGGCCTCATTAAACAGCTCCCCGAAGATGTCTTCTGCATGTCGACCTGAATCCATAAACACATATTGTACAATAAGGCAAAAATGATCATTTTTCAAACAACATTTATTATTTAGAGACCCAGTGAAATCGACTGATAATTGCATTTCGTATTTCTTTAAAAAGACTTTAATATTATTATCAAAATGATCATGTATACATTATATGTTAGGGTGGGACATGTTAAAGGGCTCATCCTTACAATAAAAAAATAGGGCTGTACGATACAGGGAAAATTATATATAAAACATATTATTATAATAATTATTAATAATACTATATGATTATTATTATTATTATTAAATGAAACTATAAAAATACTAGATAAAAACAAAATAAGATTGTAATATTTGTAAAACTAATGTAATATTTTAGCTTAAAATTATATCAAAATATATAATCTATATACAGTAATGGCCAAAAATGATGGAAAATTAACATCTTTACACTTTATTCCAATATTATTAAAAATGTGTTAAATATTTTGTAATCATTTTACAAAGTTGTGCTTGGAGTCGATTGCTTTATTTGTGATAATAATGCAATGAAACATGCCAAATTGTGGGACTGTAATTTTTGGCCAGGCTATCATACAAAGAAATGATCAACACTTGCAAAAACAAGAGAGAACCAATGAAATATTAATAACTTATTATGTTGTAGTCGATGCATGCTTTTTCATTTCAGCTTCATGTTTTTCTATGCATTTTTGCATGGTAAAATAAAACCTGTAGCTGTAGTTTGCCAAATAATTTGGTTAGATGAAAACTTCAACCGAGATTAGTGTTTTGTTCTTCCTTCATATTTAAAATATCCTCATATTTTGATGGTTTAATCAAACTTGTAAAGTTATTAAAAACAAATATCCCCTCCAGACATCACTTTTAGCCACTAATGTGTACTTATGGTACAGAATGGTAACATATATAATTTTTTTTTTTTTTTTTTTGCATAACAGTAAAATTACTAATATGTATGACTGCCTTAATTTCTTATGTTTCAAATGTTAATCCATCAAACTGCTATTTTGACAGAAAAATGCAGGCACTGAAAACACCAGTGGTTAATGAGTTTCAGAACAAACAGCTATTCACAATGCACATATTTATTTAATTAAAGGCACAATATATAAAATTTTTGTATTAAAATACCCAAAAACCACTAGAACAGTGTTATATATTTTGTTGACTTGTGTACTTATATCATCCCAAATGTTTCCTTCAATGTTTAAATCCAAAGAAATTTACTGCTTCTTTCTTGAAAAATGTGTTGACCTTGTAATGTTTAATCAAAATGTCACATAACTAGATCTTTCAGTGAAAACTTCTCTCTGTTGATGAATGCAGGACGTCTCAGATCATTTAGTGCATATGCAAGCTCATGCTCATCTGCCTCCACTTTTGAGTGCCAGGCCCACATATTACAAGGAATACTTCATTTTGTTTTTTGGTCATCTGTGGTTTGATATTTCCTGTTCATCCAGGTAACAGAATCCAGTGCTTATTTATATCTCTCATATCTCACCCCAGATTTGCTCTTTCTTGTTTAATACAAATGCAACTGCTGCCATCTTGTGTCTCAATTATCAACTTGTTGAAAATGAAATCAGAAGACTTCTGTGCTACTGTTGTGTACAATTGTTTTGTAAAATGTAATAGGTTATTTGATTCTCAGCTAAATGCATTTTCAACTCAAATTAACATTTTAAGTTCAGTGAGAAGCAGGATGACATCCTTGTTTGTAAAATATCAAATAAACAAATAATAATAAAATAATTTAGCTTTATCAGCTTTCTGTTTCTTTTTATAGCCTTAGGTTAAAATAAAATACAAAAATCAGTGGCCATAAAAAATCTACTATTTCAGTCAAAAATAGTGTCAGTCCTCCTTGTGTTCTCTGGCATACTTTCCTGAAGATCTAATCTTTCCCAACAGTCCTTGATTACCAATCAAGTAGGCATGAAAGTCTTTGCAAAACATGTGTTTAAAGTTGTATCGTGCACACAGAAGCCTCTGCTCTGTTTCCATCCACCTGCGCAAAAATTCTAAAAATGCACATAAAAAACGTATGCGCTCAACTAAGTCAGATACATTTTTATGCAACACGAAAACATGTGCATAAACTATGATGAAAACGCTTATAAAAAAGAGTGACAATCTCATTGCACAGCATCCGAAATGCTGTTTTGGTCATTCTGTAATGCCTGAGCAAAGTGGTTCTGTATAATTCCCTCCCTGAAGCACCTCACATGATTGCGTTCACAAATACCAGGCATCTGAATGCAAGATAACATGACAGCATTTATTGTATTTGATCTGCACCCTCTGAGGCGCAAATAATTTATTATATACGAAAATTATTATGTAGTAACTGAATCCCAGACATTGTCCCAGAAATCCCGGCCAGACGCATTTTTTAGGTCCAAAAAAGGACATGTCCAGGAAAAAGAGATAAAAGAAAAGCCACGACTGCATTAAACCAAGGTTCAAAGTGACTGTGGGTCAACAATTCAAGTGTGAAAAATTGAACATACTAAGTCCTCCCAGCTGTTTGATAATGGCTGCCAGTGTGCTGTTTGTGACGCACTCCAGCTCGTTGGTCACCCCGTCAGGCAGAGCTCCCCGACACAGGTGCTTGGGCTCGATGGTCCTCTTTACAAGAGGCATGGCTGTCCTCAACTACAAACACTGACCTGTGAGGAGACAGAAGGGAGTTTTAGACAACATTGTCTGAGCTAACGGGATGCAGCAAACACAGAAACATATTTTAATTCTAAACGATTTTTTGATGCTCCAATCCTAATCCTTGCAGCCTTACAAAGTAATAAAAAACAGCAACTGATCACTATATTTTTTCTCCATAACAGAGTTCTTTCAAACTACACATTAGTCAAATCTATCAAATACTTTGACTAAGTTCAGTGTCCTGTTAAATATATTAGAACTTAGTCATGGGAACACACATAACACTGGGTCTCATTAAAGGTGCTCTAAGCGATCCTGGGCAGAGTAACTTCCTGTTGACGTTCGAAGTGTTGTCAAACAAAACAGAGGCTAGCTAGACCCTCCCTCCTCCTCCTCCTCCCCCTCCCCTCCATGCTTCCTGAAACAGTCATGAACGCGCATTTAAAATCAGTCTTGTCGGTTATTGGCTGGAGCATGTTTATTATGTTTTGTGGTCCAGGCTGCACCAGTTTGTTTTTATTGCCATTTTCGGAGCTTGTGGCGACTGCAGAGACCGCGTTTTCAGAGCAGTGTGTTCAGGGGACAGGCAGCTAGCGGATAGTGAGGAGATGTTTGCTGTATGTGACAAAAAATGTTTTGGCCTAAAAACGCGTGACATCGCTTAGAGCACCTTTAACTAACTGCCAATACACACATATTTGAGGTAAAATCTATGTAAGAAAGTTTTCACACAAAAAACGTGATTCAGCAATAGAATTACTTTGAAATTAGTTACTTTTGCTTAATATAATCATGGATGGCTACTATATGTTACACTAGAACGCAAGCATGCAGTGTTTTCCCACGTAATTGGGCTACTTTAAAGGATTAGTTCACTTTTAAATAAACTTTTCCTGATAATTTACTCACCCCCATGTCATCCAAGATGTCCATGTCTTTCTTTCTTCAGTTGAAAAGAAATTAAAGTTTTTGATGAAAACATTCCAGGATTTTTCTCCTTATAGTGGACTTGAATGGGCACCAAATGATTGAAGGTCAAAATTAGTTTCAGTGCAGCTTCAAATTGTTCTACACGATCCCAGATGAGAAATAAGAGTTCCAGCAGTGTAGACGCTGCTAAGTGTATTACTGCCCTCCACAGGTCAAAGTTTGAACAAATTTTTATATGCAATATGCTAGTTCAATAGTATATAACAATTAGTTCAAACTTTGACCTGCGGAGGGCAGTAATACACTTAGCAGTGTCTACACTGCTGGAATTCTAATAAAGAATAAGAAGAAGAAGAGAGCTAGTTCAAGATGAGCATTTCTGGTTAAAACTATAATTTTCAATTTTTTCAGAAAATGAGTGATTGTTTCACTAGATAAGACTCTTATTTCTCATCTGGGATCATGTTGAACAATTTGAAGCTGCACTGAAACTAATTTTGACCTTCAATCATTTGGTGCCCATTCAAGTCCAGTATAAGGAGAAAAATCCTGGAATGTTTTTATCAAAAACTTTAATTTCTTTTTGACTGAAGAAAGAAAGACATGGACATCTTGGATGACATGGGGGTGACTAAATTATCAGGAAAAGTTTATTTAAAAGTGAACTAATCCTTTAACACTGTTGCTGCGGGTTGTTTTTCCATGTCTGCGTGTTGAAGCGACCCCAAATAACATGATATTTAGCCCCTGGAATGCGAATTTTACCAGGGGAACCCTGACAAAAATGTGGATTTCAACCCCTGGAATGTGATTTTTAACTTTTAAAATTGGGCTTCCTCATGCAATATATCAAGATTTTTCCACGGTACACTCTAAGAAATACGTTTTTTTTTTACCAAAATGTTGAGTCATTTTACTGGGTTAATTTCATTATTTTTTCAAGGTGTTGGATATTTTTCACCAATTTTCAACCCACTTGTATTGTTACAATGTCGGTAATATATGTAAATGAACAATGTTTACTCATAATCCGTGTTACCTGGACCGAGAAATTCACGTTTATTTGTCAGCAAAAGCTTTGACAGCTCCCGAGCTTTTGTGAAATGATTATACTTCTGCATTTTTGTATCCCTGTCCACGGACAGGCGGATTGACAGAGGGTTATTAACAAAACAGTTATTGTAAGATATAGGTTTATCACACTGAAAATTATTGTACTATGTCTACTCTTTAAACAGCATTTAGGCATCAGTGTTTTGCTTCACGATGAACTAGGAGAACTGCAGTTTCTTTCAGATATTCTCCTCCAGTTGGCCTAAAACACTGTTCGTGGTCATCCTGTTTGAGATGTTGACTACAGACACATAGGCGTTCTCCATATTTATGATTCTTTACAGCCTTTAGCCGCTGCCTACAACACGCTGGAATCTGAAAGTAACTCACTCCTGTTAAATGTTTACTCAAACAACACAAGTCAACACCATTATGACTAAAAGTTTGCTAAGTAGTATTTCCTACTAAAGCAAGGCAGTATTTGTCTCTGGTAAGCATATCCGTAACAGACTGGTGGGAGTGTCCTTGGATGGCAACATGCCCAGTGCATTATGGGTGTTGAAGTTTTCCTAACTATTTGGAAAAAGGAAAGACAACAGCCTTTTTTGTCTGTTTTCTTTAGTCAGGTAGCACCGATTTCAACTTTTTTTTCACCTTTCTACTCTATAGGCAGCCAAGTTTTATTGAAAGCCCATTTTGCCAACGGTGAAGTACCCTTTTAACTGCTGAATCAATCTTACTGACAATACAAATGATGCTCCCCTTCACTGCTGAGCATAACTGGATCAGTCTGTATTTTGTCCTGAGAGAAAACGTCCTGAGGGGAATTTTCCTGAATTGAATTAAGGTTTGTATTCAATTGTGTATTGAATTATTCACGTACAAACAGTAAAACATCCAGTCTTACATCATATCTTTTATTTCGTTTACATGTACTGCAGTGAATGTCTGCTTGAACGCTAGCCTTCTACAAAAGCCCTTAAATGAAAGGTGAAGACAGGGCTGTGACACAACTGTCCGGATTGAAGCAGACTCAAACAGAAGTTAAACCCAAATGCAGGTTAATTTGTGCACAGGTGAGTCTACAGATGTACACCATACACAGGATGATGATGAGATGCTGATAACATGATCATTCTTCTTTAGATAACAACTTTTCATTAGTGGGAAGCAACCCATTCTGCTCCACACACAACATGCTTCACTGTGGTAGAGATGCAAAGTTCTGTCATGAAACTCTAGATGGCACAGGCTGATAGGTCCTTAACTCAATCTGCTTGCAATCACATCATTCTCTTGGTCAGCATTTGCTGAAGCAGTTGCAACGTGCTTTTTTTAGAAACACTGCACCTTTCCCAGCTCGACCTGTATAGATCTGCTATGGGTAATTCATGCATGCTATACTGTACAGCAGCAGCATGTCTTACTTGCTCACAGCAGTGTGTCATGAAATTATTGGCAGTAGCAAGTCCCATACTTGCTCTACAGCAGCAGCAGCAATAACAACAGCAACAGCAGAAATAAACAACAGCAGCAATAACAGCAGCAGCAGCAAGAGCAGCAGAAGCAGCAATAACCAACAGCAGCAGTAATAACAGCAGCAGCATCACCATAACCAACAGCAGCAATAACAGCAGCAGCAACAAGAGCAGCAGCAGCAATAACAGCAGCAGTAGGGCTGTGCGATATGGACAAAAAACCTATCACGATTTCTTTGATCAATATTGCGATTTTGATTTTAATCACAATTTTGACTTTACATTCATAAATGCATTCAGTGTGAATTTGAAACATATTTCCAAAGGAAACTAATTAAAGCTTTATTGAAAAAGCTGTAACATGTCTCTAGAACAGATATAAGGCAAAAATTTTTAATTTTTGCTAAGAAAACCAGCATGTCCACCATTTCTGGTTTCAAGCATGAACGCTGGCATAAGCAGACTATGATTATAAATAATTAGAAAGGTCTAAGGATTTATTATAAAATATTTTATTATTATGACAAAAATCTGTGACAAAAATTTCTTTATTTTTTGTCAGGAAGCATGCAAAATAATAAATGGAGGCCATGTATTTAACATGAAATATGTGCTTCTTATGCATCCACTGTGAAAAAAAAACCTGTACACTTCTGTATACTGGAGAAAAACATACTGATTATACGTCGTTTCCCTCAAAGTTCTTTAGAGAGAAGAATTATTTTTCCTATTTTTACCCAGAATAGGATTGAGTGAGTTTACTTTACCTGGCGCTATACATGTCTGTTTCATACTGGACGCTGGAGGGCGCCCTTGAGCGGACGTCATACTATTGCTGAATAAAAATAAGATAGAAATGTTTTGATTGATTAAACAATATAATAAACAGATGACTACAACAATACATGGTTTATCTGTGTTCTTCAAGCCTTCTGAGGTATTTCATAATAATAAAGTGTATTTATAATGAAGTGTTTATCAAAATGCTATTTCAAACACTCGACTGACGTTATGAAGTGAGTTTGGAGTGAAAACACGTCATTAAATGTTGTCTTTCGTTGGATAATAGTTCATAAACGCTTCTCATGTTTGGAAAGTCTGTATGTTTGATGTGGGTTGCTTTTTCAAATGCAGTGCTTTCAGATGGAGTGTCATTTACTACTGATCACAGAGCAGCTCTTCACTAACTCGCTGTGCACATATAATTAAAAATGGGGAAAAATTGCAGCCTTAGCGATGTCATAATCACACTAAGCCAAATCAGGATTTTGATTCGATTTCGATTAATCGCTCAGCCCTAAGCAGCAGCAGCAGGGGCGGATCTACCGGGGTGGCACGGGGTGGCAACTGCCACCCTAAGAAAAAGCTTTGCCACCCCATCTGCCACCCCAAAATTATCAGAGAATAAAATATAAATGTTAGCAGTACTACAGCAAGTACTACTGCTTTTCAGCAGCGGCGCTTCAATGTGATGACATAAAAAAGAAAGTGTATTGCAAAATAATGGCAAGAAAACACGTCTTTCAATAAGCTGCATGACGGTTGCACGCGCACGCAGCGCGCCCAGTGTAGTCAGCTTCATTAACAAATGACTCTTATGAACTGTTTCTTTGGGAGTCAAAAACACAGCGCAGCCAAGTTCACCTACGAATTGTTTTCCATTTGTTCGTGAATCGGAAAATTACTGCTTGTCGGCTAACTCAGAAGTCCTCGAATTTTCGTATTTTTTTGCGAGCTGATTCACCGCCCGCCCGCTCCACTTTCATCATGGATAAAGGTCTTTGCCATCCGACAAAAAGGTAACATGAAATCAATAAGAAGATCCCGATCACAGAAACTAGTTAGGTAAGAATCTAAATGTATTTTAGCTTTTCTCGATTGCTAACACATTATAAGTGATTGAGTTGGCCCAGTTTCCCAAACCATTCGTTCAGTTCTCAAAACAAAGACACATTTCTCAAAACGTTTAACAGTGACTACATTAGGTAGCAAAACTGATGACACACTAGTCAAAATCTGAGAGAGCTGAATGAACAATTTACAGGGGTTTTAAACTTACACAGTACCAATACTTTAGATGAGGGAAATTTCACTATGTACAGTAAACTGGAGCACGCTGTACACCCTCAAACTTGTGGTTGTCAACTTTCTCTGTAGCCATTTGTTGTACTGTATTATGCAGAACTGAGAAATGACTGTCTTGTGTCAGAAGACCAATACACTGCTACAGTACCTTATATACTGTAATAAAATTTGGCCAAATGTGCAGAGGATGCTGAATTTAGTTTTACTGTAATTGACAGTATACTGTATTGTGGTGCATACCAAGTTCATACATATCTACTGCCAGATCAATTTACAATAGTAAAATGAAAAAAAGAAAGAAAAAAAAATATTGTTGTATTTTACTGTATCTGTAAATGTATTTTTGTATAGTGTAGTAGACAGTGAGATGCAAAATAATTCCTGAATCCCAGTAAGCGGTATTTTTGTTACATGAATTGATCTCACTAGTGTTCACTGGGCAGTGCAGTAGTCTGTGCATTTGTTAAGTTTTGTGTGTCATCTGAGGCCAAAGTTTGATTTTGTCAGACAAGAATAAGTTTTTGACTAAAACATTTTATTTTGACCTGGAAGTCTGAGGTTTGTACAAGTTGGTGCATAGTTCTGAGATTGTGTTTATAGTTGTGAGAAAATGTTGAATTGTTTCATTTCAACTAGATTAAAAGTTTGAAAGACAAATTTTTGCTGGCTTGTCATAAAGCCAACTTAAAGTCTTGTTTAAAAACATAAATAGTTTGGTCAGTTAGGCCAGAATATAGATGTTCTGGGTGATGCTAAACTGTTGCTAGGAGATTTTTGGGTGGTTGCTAGGCTCTTGCTATGCAATTGCTGGGGTGTTGCTAGAGTTTGTAGTTGATAGGGTGTTCTGGGTGAACACACACAGACATTCCCACCTCTGTTAATAACAGAAACTCAAAAATTGTTTGCAAAAAACAAGTTTTTGTTGTTCTTTAACTTGCACTAAAACATGTGATTTATGTTATTTATCGAAGTAGCCTGTGTAATATTAATAAAACTGCTCATCTCCTTTAGTGATACAAGCTCAGACTCATTATGAATCTGTTGATGTTTTTCATATAGTGCCTTTACTTGGTGCCATGATGGATATTGAAATCTTGTTATTTATTTTGGTAATGCAATGTTTGTGAACACAATTGTGTATGTCAGGCCATAAATCTCCAAAAACTATGCATGGGCGCTTGCTTTGGTGTTGCCACCCCTCATAGACCTCATGCCACCCCTTTGCCACCCTATAAATAATTTTCTAGATCCGCCCCTGAGCAGCAGCAATAACAGCAGCAGCAATAACCAACAGCAGCAGCAGCAATAACAGCAGCAGCAATAACAACAGCAGGAGCAATAGCAGCAGCAATAACAGCAGCGGCAGCAATAACCAACAGCAGCAATAGCAGCAGCAGCAGCAGCAATAACAGCAGCAGTAGCAATAGCAGCAGCAGCAATAACCAACAGCAGCAGCAATAACCAACAGCAGCAGCAATAGCAGCAGCAGCAGCAGCAATAACAGCAGCAGCAGCAATAACAGCAGCAGCAATAACCAACAGCAGCAGCAATAACAGCAGCAGTAGCAATAGCAGCAGCAGCAATAACAGCAGCAGCAATAACAGCAGCAGCAATAACCAACAGCAGCAGCAGCAATAACAGCAGCAGTAGCAATAGCAGCAGCAGCAGCAATAACAGCAGCAGCAATAACCAACAGCAGCAGCAATAGCAGCAGCAGCAATAACAGCAGCAGCAATAACCAACAGCAGCAGCAGCAGTAGCAATAGCAGCAGCAGCAATAACAGCAGCAGCAGCAATAACCAACAGCAGCAGCAATAGCAGCAGCAGCAGCAATAACAGCAGCAGTAGCAATAGCAGCAGCAGCAGCAATAACAGAAAGAGCAATAACCAACAGCAGCAGCAATAGCAGCAGCGGCAGCAGCAGCAATAACAGCAGCAGTAGCAATAACAGCATCAGTAGCAATAGCAGCAGCAGCAGCAATAACAGCAGCAGCAATAACCAACAGCAGCAGCAATAGCAGCAGCAGCAGCAGCAATAACAGCAGCAGTAGCAATAGCAGCAGCAGCAATAACAGCAGCAGCAATAGCAGCAGCAGCAGCAATAGCAGCAGTAGCAATAACAGAAACAGCAATAACCAACAGCAGCAGCAGCAGCAATAACAGCAGCAGCAGTAGCAATAGCAGCAGCAGCAATAACAGAAACAGCAATAACCAACAGCAGCAGCAATAGCAGCAGCAGCAGCAGCAATAACAGCAGCAGTAGCAATAGCAGCAGCAATAACAGCAGCAGCAATAGCAGCAGCAATAACAACAGCAGCAATAAGAGCAGCAGCAATAACAGCAGCAGTAGCAATAGCAGCAGCAGCAGCAGCAGCAATAACAACAGCAGAAGCAGCAGCAATAGCAGCAGCAATAACAACAGCAGCAGTAGCAATAACAGCAGCAGCAATAAGAGCAGCAGCAATAACAGCAGCAGTAGCAATAGCAGCAGCAGCAATAACAGAAACAGCAATAACCAACAGCAGCAGCAATAGCAGCAGCAGCAGCAATAACAGCAGCAGTAGCAATAGCAGCAGCAATAACAGCAGCAGCAATAGCAGCAGCAATAACAACAGCAGCAATAAGAGCAGCAGTAGCAATAGCAGCAGCAGCAATAACAACAGCAGAAGCAATAACAGCAGCAGCAATAGCAGCAGCAATAACAACAGCAGCAGTAGCAATAACAGCAGCAGCAATAACAGCAGCAGCAATAACAGCAGCAGTAGCAATAGCAGCAGCAGCAATAACAGAAACAGCAATAACCAACAGCAGCAGCAATAGCAGCAGCAGCAGCAGCAATAACAGCAGCAGCAATAGCAGCAGCAATAACAACAGCAGCAATAAGAGCAGCAGCAATAACAGCAGCAGTAGCAATAGCAGCAGCAGCAACAGCAGCAATAACAACAGCAGAAGCAATAACAGCAGCAGCAATAGCAGCAGCAATAACAACAGCAGCAGTAGCAATAACAGCAGCAGCAATAACAGCAGCAGCAATAAGAGCAGCAGCAATAACAGCAGCAGTAGCAATAGCAGCAGCAGCAGCAGCAGCAATCATCATAATCCGCAGCAGCAATAACCAACAGCAGCAGCAATAATCATCATCCGTAGCAGCAATGACAGCAGCAATAACCAACAGCAGCAATAATCATCATCATTATCTGCATCAGCAATAACAACAGCAGCAGCAATAATCATCATCAGCAGCAGCGTAGCAGATATATTCCGCCAAGACCAAACATATCAACGCTGTCAAATCCATTACCATGCCAAACACTCAGAGACTTGTCATGACAGAAATGCATTTATTATTATATTTCTCAGCAGATTTTCAAAGACACCGCTGTGGAGCATCAACATGCAACTCATGTTTCATTGTGATTCATCACTCCACACACAACTTCCCATATTCTACAAAAAACTTCATTCTGTCTTTGATGTTTTTCTGAGACAACAAGGGCTGAGACAACAAGTAGCGCATTTGCTAAAATTTACCTAATCATTTTAGATATAAATGTAAGTGTGTGGGCAAGAAGAAAGTCATTTTTTCACCTTTCTACGTAAATGAGTGTCCAAAGTGTTAAAGGACATCAAGGTATGGAGGTGGCATACATACACTATATATACATCATAAACAAAAATGACCCCGGAAAAATAAGTAATAAGTACGTAAGTAATATTTTTTTTTAGCAAATAAAGTCTTATGGGTTTACTCAGTCAGACAATTTGCCTTGAAGCCTATGGCCATTTCCATGACAACCAACCAAGGCCCCTCTCATGCTCCATTGAGTACTAGAGCTTCTAGTCTGTTAGTCAGAGACAATCTCTTTGTAATGCTACTCTAAACACATACTCTATTTTCAGGCACAGCTTTCCTCTGTTTTGCCATTTCCTAAAAATAAATAAAAGAATTGTATTTTTTTTTTTAAATAGGTCACAATCCTCCCTGAGGCTGTGAACTCCTTTTGCAGCTGTTATAATGATGTTAATTTGGCATAGTGAAATATACAAATGCACAAAAACATCCTCAAGGGGGAACCTCAATCTGTGGTGCACATGACGCTGTAAGCTCATTCACTGAAGCACATTCGAACGAAACAAACACGTATTTATTTTAGCTGTGTGAGTAGCCTAGCAACTAGGCCTGACGATCAGTGTCAAATCGGGTCCTCCCTCGAAATCAGTCTCCCCAAACTCTCAGTTAATGATTATCCTAAGTATATATGAATGATATTGATTTAAAATATGCATAGCTTACTGTATAATGCGTAAAAAAACAAATTAGTGAATAATAAAACCAACTGAACGTAATTTGTCACTACATCGGCATGTTCGCTCCTGCTTATATGCTAACCGAGAACTCTCCTCAAAGATGAACTTGCTTTTGGTATTGGAACAATTATCAGTCTAGAATTATGTCATAAATTATGTCACCCATCACAATCTTGATTCAAACACCCACACAATCCTTTTCTTAAATGACAGCGATTCGCCTGTCTATTAAACCTTTAACAAAATCACATAGGAACATTCAAATCTACATTGGCACTGCAGCTGATGAGAGAGGAGCTGTCATGTATAGATGAAACGGCTTCACAAACAGTCTTTTCAACCACACAGTATTATTATTTCTGTCTTACAGTAATTCAAATTATCACAGAAGTAGGCTACTGGGATAAAAGTTTATAGTTCGCATATAAACACTATAACACTTTATCCAGAATAGTGCAGCTCTAGAACTACCTATTTCTCTGCTTATACACCGATCAGGCATAACATTATGAGCTCTGACAGCTGAAGTGAATAACACTGATCATCTCTTCATCACGGCACCTGTTAGTGGGTGGATATATTAGGCAGAAAGTGAACATTTTGTCCTCAAAGTTGATGTTAGAAGAAGGAAAAATAGGCAAGCGTAAGAATTTGAGTGAGTTTGACAAGGACCAAATTGTGATGGCTAGACGACTGGGTCAGAGCATCTCCAAAACTGCAGCTCTTACAAGCTACTGTAGCTTAAACTGCTCAAGAAGTTAATGCTGGTTCTGATAGAAAGGTGTCAGAATACACAGTGCATCAGTTTGTTGCGTATGGAGCTGCATAGCTGCAGACCAGTCAGGGTGCCCATGCTGACCCCTGTCCACCACCGAAAGAGCCAACAGTGGACACGTGAGCATCAGAACTGGACCACGGAGCAATGGAAGAAGGTGGCCTGGTCTGATGAATCACATTTTCTTTTACATCACGTGGATGGCCGGGTGCGTGTGCATCGCTTACCTGGGGAACACATGGCACCAGGATGCACTATGGGAAGATGGCGAGCCGGCGGAGGCAGTGTGATGCTTTGGGCAATGTTCTGCTGGGAAACCTTGGGTCCTGCCATCCATGTGGATGTTACTTTGACACGTACCACCTACCTAAGCATTGTTCAGACCATGTTCACCCTTTCATGGAAACGGTATTCCCTGGTGGCTGTGGCCTCTTTCAGCAGGATAATGCTCCTGACACAAAGCAAAAATAGTTCAGGAATGGTTTGAGGAGCACAACGAGTTTGAGGTGTTGACTTGGCCTCCAAATTCCCCAGATCTCAATCCAATCGAGCATCTGTGGGATGTGCTGAACAAACAAGTCTGATCCATGGAGGCTCCACCTCACAACTTACAGGACTTAAAGTTTTTTACCAGTCGACATGAGTTGAAGAATGTTTGACTTTGAGTAAAACGCTGCGCTCATCACTGTCACTTTTTAGCCAGCCGTCCAATCAGAGTGGAGGAGGGGTGGGACAAATACAACACCGACCAACTGTCACAACATTCTTGCTGTACAACGACATCAACAAAATCTGGCTAAAAACACTTTGGTGGACACGCGGCCTAATAGACAAAATAAGCTTGTGCAATTTACATATGAACACGGCCAGAGACGATGGAAAAACATAGAGAGCAGCTTTCGTTTCTGCTCTGCTGCGTAACCACACCGAATGCTGTGAGTGTGTTTTAGAAATCAGGAATGATGAGAGAATATTGTGCTTGGTACGTTTTTCATCTTCAAACCAAACTTGGGTCTTTAGCCGACAAAGTTTAAATCCCATATGGATAGAGCGCTTCCCATAATGTTTACACGTTCAGTAGGCGGAGAGTAGACCTTTTGCGCTGATCGAACACATTCGACCACATGAGCATTTCCACTACAAAAGCAATCCGGTCTAATGCGTTTTCGACTACCTCTGGAAGTTGTCAAAAGTGGACAAGCTCAAAGCATTTTAGATCCCGTTTACACTTGTATTTAGCGTCGTCCACTTGTGATCCGATCGACCAAAATGCAGGTGGAAACAGGGCCTCTGTTTTATCCAACCTTGCTACAAAAATAATCAAGCCTGGCAGATACCAGATCTCCAGTTATATAACAAACTTCAGGATCATGTTTCATCATTCCAGGCCATTTACAAGAATGAGGTTTTAATTAGCACATCATAAAATCCTATTAGGTAAATGATCTGGTAAGTCGTTCAAGGTTTCTATAAAATGTCACATTCATACACAGTGATGTGAGGTAGATAAATGTTTTGTTTTAGTTCCTCATCCCAAAGTGCATCAACAAACAGAACCAGCAAAGAATTATAGACGCATAATAATAAATATAAAAAGATTAAATAGTGGATTTTTGTGTTGCATTACGTATTGTATCCTATAATATATCAGTCTTCTAGTATGTGAAATAAAACACGATTTGCTACTTGAAACAGACCGAGCCATAAGAAACAACGTTATTTCTCTGCACAGCTGAATTATCTCTCACTTCTGAGTGTAAATACGCAGCCTGCCTCTATAGTCTTCATGAGAGGAAACCATAGCAACGCCTCAACTATGCTGGTGGCAAGACACATTTACGTAATCTGTTCCCAGCGCTTCACCCTGGAGCGTGAATCAAACCCAGCATTCCCGTTTCAGATCTGTGGGAACAGGGTTTTAGGCTAAGCTCAGGATATACTGGCTCTGTAATGAAGGGATATTCTAGAAAACAATGCTCAAGATACCAATAAAAAGACAGTTTTTTTCATGAAATTCTTCTCATTTGTGGCTTTTTTAAAACAGAGACAGCTTAGACCAAGTTTAGAACAAATGACAACTCCACGCGCTACGAGACTCTCTGTGGCTGATTGCAATGACGTCACTCGTCCATAACGCTGTGTCGCATGACGTCATCCCTCCAGAACACCGTGCTGGCATGCGATATGATAACAGGTGTGTTTCGGCCATGGGAAAATGAATGAAATGGTAGCAGACAGTCATTATTATGATGGTGATGTACGTATTATGGTTCTGTCAGCATATTCTAAAGCCCATATTAGAGATGAGCCAGCACCGCTTCCTTCAAGTCATTATCACATGTGAAAACACAATCTTGAATTGCGCGTAATTGGCATTTACTTACGGATAACTGTAGTTGGGTAGGTCTTCTTTTACGCGGTCGTCGTTTTCGATGAGCTATTCGCGTTACATGGCGTTCATAAGCGGTGCCATCACGTTGTAGATGTGTTGTGGTGCGACGAACGGCGGAGGTGGTGCTGAGCCTGAAATGCACGCGCGCGTTGCCTGGGAAGCGTCGCTAGTCGCTCTACGCTGCAGCGGCGATTCCACTGCGCATGTGCGCGCGTGACCACCACCCTGACCGATACGTGTGTAATATATGTGAGGGAAACACTGAGACGTAATGGATCAAAATATGCGAATCAGATTTATTGAGGTGAGAAAGCAGACATTATGTGTAAGAATACAAATACAGCATTACGCGAGCTTCATTAATCCTAGTATTATCTCTCAATGTTTAGGAATTGTTCTTTATTTTATGCAATAGGGCTACCCAATTCAACAAAGTCTTCCTCTTTAACTGTTTGTATGGTTTGGGACAACGAGGATCCTCTTGTGGCCACCGTGGGAAAAACTTTGAGAGGGAGAGAGAGCTATTGTAACATTGAATGGGTTTTTCAACCCATGTTTCCTGAATAAATTACAAAGCGACACTAAAACAAACAGAAATGCAAATAAAATAGAGGAGAGAGAAAGAGAGAGTTTCTTTTATTTATATAAAATTTATATACAAATATATTCAATCACTGTCAGCTGTCTCATGTAGTGTGACCTGTTATACTTAATCTATTTCATTCATTTGTCACACTGGGTTACTACAAACAACATCAACACATTTTAACAATCTCCACAAAATGAGAAAGGCACAAATACATTAATTGCAGACTCTTTCTTTATCATTTATTACAAATGCAAACAGCTCCAATCAAGAAGACAAAACCAGTCCAGGGATCAGGAGTGTCACTTGAAATGTCATTATTGTAGTAAGCCATTACCATTGATTCAGAAATCAAGTGAATGTCACCACTTGGTGGCGCTCTCCCACTAAAAATTCTCTTTAATGCACAGTCTTTCACTGAAGCCTACATGCATGATATCAACTGATTAAAGAGAGTCCACGAGAACATCTGCGCAGTTAAATCAGGTTTTGTGATAAGGCTAGAAAAGGAAGCACTGCAACAAGTGTGTTTGGAAAAGAGTGATCTACTTTAAAGTCACCATGAAATCAAAAGACATTTTTTTTTTTTTTTAATAATGAAATATAGCAGTGTTTATTATAGAACCATCATATATATATATAAAAAATCATGTGCCCTCGTAATCTTTAATTAAAATACCTTCCCCTGTATCTTGAGGTGACATCTCTTCTCTCATGGCACGAGGGGCGGGGCCACCTGTCACTCACATGAGATCCACCAATAGCAAACCACAACCATCCAGTCATTCCCAAAAATCAAGCTCCATTTTTTCTTGTTCCAGAAGCCATTTCACTCGGTTATACATCACAATAGAGAAGAAAATACTATCGCAACTTCCACATCATGTTGACGTTAAACATTAGTAAATGCAGTTAGTGTTCACTTTGTGGATATATTGCAATAATTATTAGGGGTACAAGTGCGCAGCGCTGAAACCTTATTGTAATTGTAAAATCTTCCAAGGAATTTTCCAAGGCAGACCAAACCAAAAGTCGTAGAGACTTTGGTGGCTGGAAGTACTCATACCGCCAGCAACGGCACCAAAGCTCGCCCTGATCGGCCTGACGGGGGCGCTACAGCGATGAGAGAAGTCCGAAATCGCTTATAACTCCTAAACCGTTAGGCATAGGCAAAATTTTCGGGTATTTTGGATTTTTGAAAAACTTACTTTTGCATACTAGTCCTGTTTTTGACCTGATCGGAACCAAACCAGTGCAGCGAGGTTCTCTGGAGTCTGATTGTCAATAATTATCAAAAAAAGTTGAAATTTTGATTCATGGTCTCTAAGGGCCACCAGAATGTTTGAAGTGGGTGGAGCAACTTTTACTAAAATGCCTATAACTCATGAATGAGATATTTTTACGAAACTCAGCACACCTGTGTAAGAGCTCATACTGTGGTCGCGTGAAAAAGAATGCAGCAGCTGGCCACTTGGTGGCACTATAAAATGAAAACAGCTTTAACTACTTCACCGTGAGTCCGATCGACTTGAGAATTGGCATGCAGTGTCTTTGTCCAAGGTGCCATGATTGTCTGTGAGGAGATTGGCATATCTCAAAAAACATGGCCAACATTGGCCAATGAAGTTTGAGCAGCTATCAGACAAGGTTAACGGAGGGCGATCAGAACTAAACTCCCTGGGCCTGTTTGACTCACGGCCCTAGAGATCTGTGAGAAATTCGAAAGAAATCGGTAACCAGGGGGTGCCTTCGCATTTTTCATGTGTGTAAAGGATTGCGTATCACACGATTTTTCTCACACGGCCACAACATTGATACCACATGGTAGAACTCCTCATTCTGAGTAACTTTGACTCTAGGACCGCCACTGTCAATCGAATCATTCGTTAAATTCGTTGGAGATTATTTCAAAAACAAACTTTGGTGAACTAGTCCTAGATTTTTGGCTCAACCTCGATAACTGTTAAAAAGCTTTAAAAAACATATATTTCCTATGGTTAATTGCCTGTAATGGCTGTAAATTCTCTTTTCCATATATGATCAAGATGGTTACAAGCTTGCTAAATAAAACATAATACCTTTTTACACATATGCCTAAAAGCATTAAAGCGCTTGAACCCTGATATTTGCTGCTTGCAGCTATATTTTTAATGCATTATTGTAATAATAAACACTGGTTTGTAGCGGAAATAGCTTTACTGTTTACTAGTGTTGTAGTTCTCGAGACCGGTCTTATGACCATTTTTAGAAAGTCTGGGTCTTGTCTCGGTCTCAGGGATTTTATTAACTGCAGGGATATCACTAAATAGCCAATGCATTGTCTGATTTATTTTGTTAACATCATTAATGTGATCTGATGTAAAACATGCTACTTAAAATGTAACCAATAACTTATTTCTAATGTGATTTCGTTTGTTACTGTTGTGCTGGGTTCAAAAACAATGCAGTGTTGTCTAAAAAAACCAAATGCCCAAAACTAATACAAAAGCCCACAAATTCAAGATATGATTGCAAAAAAGTACTTGTATGAGATTTTGTGTTTTATATAATTTAATATAGGTTATAATTAAGCAATATCACAAGAGCAAGAGAGCTGTTTTTACGAATATGAGCAAACGTGCTATTGATTTTATTCAAATGTTCAATGAACAAGAAGTTAATATTAAGTGACTTACATTTTATACACAATTTTTTGCTATTTCGGCAACGAAAATAGTTCCAAACAAATCCATAGCAGAACTGTTGAAGCAACACTGCATTGTTTTGTTACAAAATGAATCAGCTGAATGAATCATTTGAACAAATCGTTTGAATAAATGATTCCTTGACTCACTCATTAAGTGTTTCATCGCCACCTACTGGCGGTTTAAAAGTAGGCCTGTCATTTTATTTTTCCATCATATTTCTGCATTCAAAATGTTATTTTTAAAACATTAATCTCAACATTAATCCTTGATCTTGGACTTGACTTTAAGTGGTTTTGACTACAATACTACAGTTTATTGCATTTTTCTAGTTAAATACCTATAATGGCTAATGGATCGAAATTCACAGAAAATAGCATACTTACGCTTTGCACAATAAGATGGATACTTGTGTTGGAAACATTTGTTATGTCCTATTACACAAGAAAGAAAAACTGTTCTTATAAAATGCATAAACATTCTATCATATCATTAAAGGGATAAGAAGTTTAGCACCGTCATATTAGAAGTACGTAGATAGGTCAAGATGGTCCTATTAATGATCAGATGTAATCATTGCGCTGGAACTGTGTCATCATGTTCTGATGGCCTTGGGCTTCTTCTCCTCATGATATTTACATTGTAGGTAGCGAGCGAAGGCTTGGCGATACGTCTCGTTGAAAAGTGTGTAGATCAGGGGATTCACTCCAGAGGAGACATATCCCACCCAGACAAAGATGGTAATAAGTGTATGGAGATGCTCGTTGCAGTCCTGACAGATAGCAATCAGCACGTTGGTGATGAAGAATGGACACCACATGACCAGGAAGAGGAAGAAGACAATCCCCAAGACTTTGGAGGCTCGTTGCTCATTTTTTATAGCTTGCATCATGCCTTGTTTTTGGTCTCGTGGACCTCCGAACAGACGTTTGTTGATTGGAAATGTGGATTTCTTGGAGGAGGACCCACTGTTGAGCAGACTTTTGCTGCTTATCTCAGCGGAAGAACGTTTGGAGTTCTTGCTCTCTAGTGGGAAGGAAGAGCTGTGGTTCTGGAGATCACGGAGAGTGAGGTAATAGCAGACCACCATGATGACCAGAGGACAGAAGAAGGCCACGAATGAGCCAACAAGGACGAAGCGAGGCTCATTCAGGACGCAGGTGCAATTTACAAACACCTTCTGCTTATCCTGGAAACCTATTATTGGAATGGGCAGTGACAACACTGAAAGAAAAGGAAAAAAAGTGTGATGGATTAAAGCTTGTTTTAACCCTTCTCATCCCACCGGTTACATTATTTAATTCCAGTTTGCCCCACTGAAAGTAAAAGCTGTCAGAATACTTATACAACTATCATATTTGATTCAGATAATGTATAAAAGATCTGATTTATAGACAATATTTCTCTGGCTCATACAAAAAAAAAAGAAAAAAAAAAAGAGATGCTGGTGGGGTGGGTGGGTGTTGAGCACAAAACCATAGAGAATACTGAGCTTTATACATTAGAAATGCTAAATACATAATATGATTGTAATGCTAACTGCGAGAGAGCAAAAAGACACACGGGCCTGATGCAGCAGTAATCGTCCCTCCTGTCAGTTCCTGTTAGTGCTGTTTCTCTAGGTATAGACGTCAAACAGAATCTACAACAACCCCAGGGAGTGCAAGGAAACAGGGTCAGACTGCTTGCCTGACTGCTCACATTATTTCTCATCATACTAAACTAGTAAAGGTATAGCTGCAACATCGTACAACCCAATCTGGCAATATTTTATGTAGTGGTTTTTGGCACATAAGAAATAATTCATAACCAGCCCCTTTTAAGAGTCACATAGCTACTAAAAAATAATGGCAACTGCTAATGTCCCAGGCAGTGCCGCGTTAAGCCTTCGCGGGGCCCTGGGCTAACGATCGCAAAGGCCCCCCTCCCCCTCGACATCCATAATCGCGCGTCTTATGCGAATGAGTCCGAAGATTTTAATATGAATAAGATATTATCAATTTAAAACATGCAGACAAAAATGGTAAAAACTTTTCTATGATTGACAACAACTGTAGTCTACTATAGGCTCATGTGCGCTCCTCCATCCTTATGACTTTGCATTGCTGATCTAAAAATGTAAAAAATAAAATTAAAATTAAAAAAGGCTTTTTAACAAGTCCAAGTTTAAATTCGACCGATTCGACTCTGGCTTTGGAATTTCAGAACGGTCATATCATCATTTCAGATGCGATGTGTCTGAAGAGTATTCTAGTTGATTAATTATTGTCACAGACTTTTTTAATGCACGTTTTATACCTAATAAATGTACTATTAGTTTCTTCTCTAAATATGTTTCCATCACATTTTATGTGCATTTTATTTCGTTGAATAAAACGTATCCACCCCAACGAGTGTACAAGTTACATTTATTCACATCTTGTGCAGTATTTTAAAATGTGCAGATGTAGCAGTTTTTTTTTTTTTTTTTTTTCTGAAAACCAATATGACTCATTTAAAATTCTGTACTACTTACATTACTGCATGCATAAGTTTCAGAAACCCACTTTAAAAATGACGGTCATGCAATAGATCATCGTTAAGACATTGTATGGACCCTTTCTTTGTCCATTTATTCAGCTTCTTAATGATTTTAGTAGTAACATTTAACATAGATAGGCTTTAGCAAGTTATTGACAACATTATTTCTATTATGCTTCATTTTTATGAACATGCACACGGCTTCTGTGTCGCGCACAGACGCGCGTGCGAGCCTTTAAAAGTATGTGGCTGCGGAAAGATGCGTTCGGCGTGTACATTGCGCACTATCTAGTGGACTTTTGTTTTCAATCACTCAATTCACTCTCGCATGGGCTGTTGTAGAGTACACACACGGTCCGTGCCATCACGAAAATTGGGCTGCACGCGGACGGGGAGTTCGGACGACCGCGAACCCTCCTGATGACGAAAATTACGCGATGCGAACGCCCGAAGTATACCTTGGTGTTAAGCCTGTAATAGCGGGGGCACCAATCCACCCAGGCCCATATGCACGTGCATACCCAGACGCCACGACACTGTCCTGGTTGTATTCCTGCGTGTGTGTCCGCTGCGCCCGTGACTCTTGATTCAGGTGTGTGACGACGATTCGTTTTAAAACGCAAAAGAGGATTGTCTCGGGGCCCCCCCAGTGTTCGGGGCCCTGGGCTGCAGCCCATGTTGCCCATTAGGATAACGCGGCCCTGGTCCCAGGGTACATTTACACGACATCGATGTACTAAAAATAGAAAAGATTTTCCTTCATGTTTTTCGTGTTCAGACGAAAATGCTGGCATGGGAGTTGGGCGCTCTAACAAGGAGGCTAAAGACCACAGTCTCTAGTGTCAGCCGCTAGAGCTCATCTCGAGATCAGGGGAGTAAGGTTTACACACAGCTCTTACCAGCCTACTTCTGTTACACTCACCCCCCTAAACCTCACTCCCATCCGGGTCACGGCACCATTGTAACCCCTCCTGTACGAACCGCCCGCTCTAAACGGGACTCGAAAGCCAGGTCCGCCAACATGGGTGTTGGATGCTCTAAAGACCGCAGGCTAAAGACCGCAGTCTCTAGTGTCAGTCGCTAGAACGCCTCTTGAGATCAGGGGAGTGAGGTTTATCTTATCTTTTAATTTACTTTTTTTAGTTTAAACAGAGAGACAATAACGGTAATGGTAACTTACACTTCGTTTTCAAAAGTTGGATTTTCAGGCTCCCAAAAAGCTGTTGTCAAGTGAATGAACGGCCAAAATGCATAAGAAGCTTTTTAACTAAGTCTGTGGTTTGCAAATCTCAGAGTACAGATTGTTAATGTGAGGTTTCCATTTATAAACCAGTGGGCACAATTCGCTAAAATAAGAGAATGGTTTACAAATCTGTGAGTATGGTTTAAAAATGAGAGTACAGATTACTAAATCATGGGCACAGTTTAGCTGTAAAAAATAAAAGTAGAACTTTACGGCCTGGTTTTACAGACAGGGTTTAGATTAAGCCAGGATTAGACCTTAGTTCAAGTAGTTTTTATAAACATGCCTTAGAAAAAACATTACTGGTGTGCATCTTGAGACAAAACAATGGCGCTGACATATTTCAAGATATATCAGTGCAAGTTGGTTTCAGTTCAAACATGCATTTTAGTCTGGGACTAGAGTAAGGTAATGTAAAGTGATCTAAGGTAACATCAAAGCCCTTCCTCTGCCAGTCCCATCCGGCTTGTTGAACTCCCCAGTTCCTCCTCCACTGGTCACATTAAGCTCTAAGAACTCCCTAGTTCCATCCAGTTCCCTGGCCCTTCCTCCTCTGGTGGTTCCACCCACTTTATGCTTTGGTTCCGCCTGGTTCCTCATCATTCTCCCGCTCTGCCGGCTCTCCTCAGACCTCTGACTCATGGTGCACCCAAGGCCTCCATGCCATCCAGTTCCACCATGGCCTTTGGAGATAGAACCCAAGACTTCCGACCCTTTGGCTCCACCCCAGCCCTCTGGGCCCTTGACTCCACCTCAGCCCTTAGATTCCTTGGCTTTAACATGGTCTGTCATTCCTCTGGCTCTGCTGGGCTACCTCGTCCATCCAGCTCCCCTGTGGTCATCTCCTCTGTAGGCTCGATTGTTTCTTCCTCCATCGGCTCCACCATTGTCTTTTCCTTCACCAGCTCCACTGTGACCATATCCTCTTTTATTGTTTATATATATATATATATATATATATATATACACAGTGGGTACGGAAAGTATTCAGACCCCCTTAAATTTTTCATTCTTTGTTATATTGCAGCCATTTGCTAAAATCATTTAAGTTAATTTTTTTTCCTCATTAATGTACACACAGCACCCCATATTGACAGAAAAACACAGAATTGTTGACATTTTTGCAGATTTATTAAAAAAGAAAAACTGAAATATCACATTGTCCTAAGTATTCAGACCCTTTGCTGTGACACTCATATATTTAACTCAGGTGCTGTCCATTTCTTCTGATCATCCTTGAGATGGTTCTACACCTTCATTTGAGTCCAACTGTGTTTGATTATACTGATTGGACTTGATTAGGAAAGCCACAGACCTGTCTATATAAGACCTTACAGCTCACAGTGCATGTCAGAGCAAATGAGAATCATGAGGTCAAATGAACTGCCTGAAGAGCTCAGAGACAGAATTGTGGCAAGGCACAGATCTGGCGAAGGTTACAAAAAAAAATTCTGCTGCACTTAAGGTTCCTAATAGCACAGTGGCCTCCATAATCCTTAAATGGAAGATGTTTGGGACAACCAGAACCCTTCCTAAAGCTGGCCGTCTGGCCAAACTGAGCTATCGGGGGAGAAGAGCCTTGGTGAGAGAGGTAAAGAAGAACCCAAAGACCACTGTGGCTGAGCTCCAGAGATGCAGTCGGGAGATGGGAGAAAGTTGTAGAAAGTCAACCATCACTGCAGCCCTCCACCAGTCGGGGCTTTATGGCAGAGTGGCCCGACGGAAGCCTCTCCTCAGTGCAAGACAAATGAAGGACAAGACACCATCTTGGAGTCCTTCAGGTGTTTTTTTAGCAAACTCCATGCAGGCTTTCATGTGTCTTGCACTGAGGAGAGGCTTTCGTCAGGCCACTCTGCCATAAAGCCCCGACTGGTGATGGTTGACTTTCTACAACTTTCTCCCATCTCCCGACTGCATCTCTGGAGCTCAGCCACAGTGATCTTTGGGTTCTTCTTTACCTCTCTCACCAAGGCTCTTCTCCCCCGATAGCTCAGTTTGGCCGGACGGCCAGCTTTAGGAAGGGTTCTAGTCATCCCAAACGTCTTCCATTTAAGGATTATGGAGGCCATTGTGCTCTTAGGAACCTTAAGTGCAGCAGAAATGTTTTTGTAACCTTGGCCAGATCTGTGCCTTGCCACAATTCTGTCTCTGAGCTCTTCAGGCAGTTCCTTTGACCTCATGATTCTCATTTGCTCTGACATGCACTGTGAGCTGTAAGGTCTTATATAGACAGGTGTGTGGCTTTCCTAATCAAGTCCAATCAGTATAATCAAACACAGTTGGACTCAAATGAAGGTGTAGAACCATCTCAAGGATGATCAGAAGAAATGGACAGCACCTGAGTTAAATATATGAGTGTCACAGCAAAGGGTCTGAATACTTAGGACCATGTGATATTTCAGTTTTTCTTTTTTAATAAATCTGCAAAAATGTCAACAATTCTGTGTTTTTCTGTCAATATGGGGTGCTGTGTGTACATTAATAAGGAAAAAAATGAACTTAAATGATTTTAGCAAATGGCTGCAATATAACAAAGAGTGAAAAATTTAAGGGGGTCTGAATACTTTCCGTACCCACTGTATATATACAGATCAGGCATAAAATTATAACCACCTTCTTAATGGCGCTTTTCCACTGCATGGTACGCTTCAGTACGGAACGGTTCAGCTCCCTTAAATAGTACAACTTCGGTTGAGGTTCCAAGCTTGCTGTACCAATGTGACTGCAGATCACTGATTGGTCAGAGAGAATCATCACTACCAGCGTCATTGGATTTGAAACATGAGACACTAAACCTGCTAGATTTAAACAGTAACAGCCACCGCAGTATCATTTGTTCGCAAAACGACTTGCTTTAATTGACCGTGCATCAATGAGCCCATAACCCTGATGAAGGCCTGTGTGCTGAAATGTGTTTATGATTCTGTTTTCTGTACAGTATAAATCATCATTAACCACAACATTTTTTTTGTAACTCTAAACACTGGATGCTTCATTCTCACCTATAGAAATGGTCCAAACAGAGATTATTTTGATCATGGCCTTGCAAAGTGAGTTGCTGCGGCTGTATTTGATTGGGTTACGGATGCCGATATAGCGGTCCAGAGAAATGGCACACAGATGCATGATGGAGGCTGTGGAGAAGAGCACATCAAGGAAGAGCCACATGGGACACAGCTGTTCAGGAAGAGGCCAGGTGTTTTCTGGAAACAGACAACAAGTGGATTACGTTTCAGAGGCACAGGCACAGGCTGGTAGTGAGAAGAGTATATAATCTGAGTAAACATGTTTCTGCTTGCACTGTTTTACATTTTAAGGCAAGATATTACAAGTAAATAAAACTACTAATAGGTATCACCATACTTTCCCCAGTTGATTAACCACAGAAACTTGTTTTTGTATTACACGTTTTCTGAAATGTTTAAATATGCAAATGTTGCATTATCTAATAAAAGATGCATTCATTTTGCATACATTTCTGGAACAGAAATCTGAAGATGTAATAAAGCCAGGTTCAAAATTCCTGTTTCCTTTTTTGTTCACATATTACAGTTGAAAGTTAAAAGTTTTACAGAGAAGATTTTGGATTTCTCTTTTTATCACTCCACAAATCAGAAAATATATAACCTACTTTTTCTTTCAACAGCCAGAAAAAAATTCACCATGTTATAGTATGGTTGCCAGCAGCCATATCACCCTGTAGCCCAAGACCGGTTGCCCACTGAAGCTAAGCAGGGCTGAGCCTGGTTAGTACCTGGATGGGAGACCTCCTGGGAAAACCAGGTAGCTGCTGGAAGAGGTGTTGGTAAGGCCAGCAGGGGGTGCTCACCCTGTGGTCTGTGTGGGTCCTAATGCCCCAGTATAGTGACGGGGACACTGTACTGTAACAAGCACCGTCCTTCAGATGAGATGTTAAACCGAGGTCCTGACTCTCTGTGGTCATTAAAAAATCCCATGGCACTTCTCGTAAAGAGTAGGGGTGTAACCCCGGTGTCCTGGCCAAATTCCCTCCATAGGCCCTTACCAATCACGGCCTCCTAATAATCCCCATCCATTGAATTGGCTCTTTCACTCTCTCTCCTCTCCACCTACAGCTGGTGTGTGGTGAGCGCACTGGCGCCGTTGTACTGTGGCTGCCGTCGCATCATCCAAGTGGATGCTGCACACTGGTGGTGGATGAGGAAAGACCCCTGATATGATTGTAAAGCGCTTTGGGTGTACAGAAGTACATATGAAAGCGCTATATAAATGCCTCATTCATTCATTCATTCATTCATATCAATCAGGTGAAAGATATAAACAAACCCCTCTGTGAAAACCTCCAAATATAGACTAGATTAGAATAGAATGAAATAGATGAATGTACAATAAACCCATAATTGTGTGTTTTGAATGTTTTCTTTTTCACTTGTCTAAAAGTGATATGTTATGGAAGCAAAATAGCCCAAAATCTCAAAATTGATCAGTCCCTGATAAAACAAAACAAAACAAAACAAAACAAAACAAAACAAAACAAAAAAAACAATGATTTTTCCTGTAACTTAACATTAACATTAGTAACTTAACATTACTTACATTGTTCTAACAACATATACTGATATTACAATTACTTTAAATTGTAAAATTCAGGTGAATCTCACAGACATGTCTTGGCTATATTTCACCACAAAAATTAAAATAAATAAAATATTGGTAACACTTTACAATACAGTTTCCTTAATTAACATTTTATAACTACATTAGTTAACATGAAATAATCATAAAAAATACTTAAATAAATAAATAAAGCATTTAATAATCTTAGTTAATAACTCCAACATTTAGTAATACATTATTAAAATCAAAAGTTGTATCTGTTAATATTATTTAATGGACATGAACTAACAATGAACACTAGCATTTTTATGAACTGACATGAACAAATTAATAAATACTGTAACAAATATTGCTCATTGTTAATGTTAGTTAATGCATTAATTAACCTTAATGAATAGGACCTTATTGTAAAGTGTTACCAATATAGCCTATACTGTCAATGAAGCCTGTTCGAAGGAAAATTACTTTTTTTCTTGACAGTAAAAAACTACAGAACCCCGCACATGACATGAAAGGAAAAAAAGTCAATGGTGCGCACAATTTACTATTTCATACCCTTGATTTACTAAATGATGCGCAGGATTTACTATTACGTTCTCTCGGTTTACTAAATGGTGTGCACTACTTACTATTATGTTCTCTCTATTTACTAAATGATGCACATGATTTACTATTCCGTTCTCTCGGTTTACTAAATCGTGCCCCGATTTACTAAATTACTAAATTTAGCAAATTGAGGGAATGAATTAGTAAATCATGCACACGATTTAGACTACTATTTTTTTCCCTGCATGTCATGTGCGGAGCTGTGTAAAAAACAAACAAAAACAAAGTATTTTTAGAGATCTTTTGTGACACTTATCTGTTTAGCCTTTCAGTTTCAGGATTTGCTTTGGTGTACATGCTTTAAAAACATTTTCAGACAATATATGTGCATTTGTTGTTTAAAGAAAGAAAGAAAGAAAGAAAGAAAGCTTAGTACTTACTGTATAGAATAGTAATTAGTGAAGCTGGCATAACTAGGAATCCCACCAGCATGTCTGCCACGGCCAGTGAGCACAGGAAGTAATTGGTGGCATTGTGCAGCTTGCTTTCGATGGACACTGCCATAATTACCAGTATATTACCCGCAACAGTAAAAAATATGATTGCC
This sequence comes from Ancherythroculter nigrocauda, assembly GCA_036281575.1. Classification (NCBI taxonomy): domain Eukaryota; kingdom Metazoa; phylum Chordata; class Actinopteri; order Cypriniformes; family Xenocyprididae; genus Ancherythroculter; species Ancherythroculter nigrocauda. The sequence goes on from VTFQ01000017.1 coordinate 3,464,696, forward strand.
AGAATAAACAGAGATAACCAGTTGGGTTCTGATCGTGAGAGGTTTTTGATACAGCTGTTGTTGATGTCCGAAGAGGCAAGAGTAGTGTTCAATAAGGCCATTGTGGGAGTAGTGTTCAATAAGGCCATTGTGGGAAAAGTAAAATTAAAGTTTGATAGGGCTCTCAGAAACTGTCAGTGTTGATTCTGTATATGTAAAGTCAGTCTCAGGTGTCAGCTGACTTCAGGCTGTCTTCGTACAACTGCTTACTCTTGTGGTTGTGCGTCCTACACCTAAACAGAAAGTAATAATGTTTAGATGAAGAGATAGATATCATGATTTTAAGCTGCTTTGAAACAACGTGTATTGTGAAAGGTGCTATATATAAATACATTAGATAGACAGATTTATGTCATTCCTGTGAAGAGGTTGGCTGGTTGTGCACATCCTATTCTTTTGAAACCATTATTAACAAATATTGACACATGTAAATGTCTGTTTAAACTGATAGTGAAATGTCTTTAAATTCTTGCGGGAAAAAAAGATCAAACATTAAACTCTGTGAGTGTTGTGAGTTGAATAGTTCAGTGCTAACTTCTACTGTACATTTATCTGATAGCAGATATTCTGATGATATTATCTAGATGATATTGTCATGCTTGTGCAATCCAAAAGATACAGGAAGACCAGTTTAAACAAAACTTTGAAACGGTTCATTTCATGCAAACACTCATACGTGTGAACAGCTGATGGGTTGACTCAAATATCTGTTACTTTGTTGAGGCTTGCCAAATTAAACTAATGCCAACATAGACAGGTTTGACACTATTTGATGTATAATGAAAAAACAAAAATGGACCCTGAAGCAAAACCAGTTAAGAATCATTTATCTGTCTGAATTGCCCACAAATCCAAAGAACCCTTAAACCCTAATAAGTTGGCAGAACTAATATACTTTTTTTTTTTTTAAAGTCTACACTTTTTATTTAGTTCTACACCAACATGTTATATATTGACTAAACTAACTCAGTTTGGTTGCATAAACGTCATATCAATTTGAATGTTTATGGTTAGGTGCTAGCAAGCATTAGAAGTTCTACAGCCCACTTGGGCAATGGGCTCCCTCATCCCTCTGGCTCCACCTTGATTCATCTTCGCTCTGGCTTCACCTCGGACTTTCGGGTTTCTGGTTTCCCTCTGGTTCCACCATTGTCCTCACTCCCACCGGTCTGCCCTCCAGGCCTACAGTGTCACTCTGGGTCTTTGTCTCCTCGGCTCCGTCTGGGTCTCCCACCCCTCTCAGCTCCACCTCAGTCTGTCGGGCTCCTGGCTCCTCCCTCCATCAGTTCTACCGTGGGAACTTCATCCCAATGTCTCTGATCTGGGTCACTCCTTGGCTCCTCCTTTTGTCATCTCCTTTAGATTTAGCCCACCTAAATTTCCACCCAGCCCCCCTAAAAATGTGCGATTAACTCGCGATTAAACTGTACATTAATTTGTGATGGCCTCAGTCCCCTTTATAACTCATATGAAACCGGCAACAGGCTTTGCCTTTCGAACTTATGTGTTCAGCACATCCCACAGATGCTTGATTGGATTGAGATCTGGGGAATTTGGAGGCCAAGTCAACACCTCAAACTCACTGTTGTGCTCCTCAAACCATTTTTGCTTTGTGTCAGGAGCATTATCCTGGTGAAAGAGGCCACAGCCACCAGGGAATACCGTTTCCATGAAAGGGTGTACATGGTCTCAACAATGCTTAGGTAGGTGGTACGTGTCAAAGTAACATCCACATGGATGGCAGGACCCAAGGTTTCCCAGCAGAACATTGCCCAAAGCATCACACTGCCTCCGCCGGCTTGCCGTCTTCCCATAGTGCATCCTGGTGTCATGTGTTCCCCAGGTAAGAGACTCACACGCACCCGGCCATCCATGTAATGTAAAAGAAAATGTGATTCATCAGACCAGGCCATCTTCTTCCATTGCTCCGTGGTCCAGTTCTGATGCTCACGTGTCACTGTTGGCTCTTTCGGTGGTGGACAGGGGTCAGCATGGGCACCCTGACTGGTCTGCAGCTATGCAGCTCCATACACAACAAACTGATGCACTGTGTATTCTGACACCTTTCTATCAGAACCAGCATTAACTTCTTGAGCAGTTTGAGCTACAGGAGCTCGTCTGTTTGATTAGACCACATGGGCCAGCCTTCGCTCTCCACGTGCATCAATGATCTTGGCCGCCCATGACCCTGAACAAATATATATATATATATATATATATATATATATATTTACCCTTTTCACCAGAGACAGAGAAACTTCATGTTCTACTAAATAATGACACAGCAGCTGATTGTGACATACATTTATTAGCATTAGAGTAAAGGCATTTGTGGCTTTTAATGCACATTTGAATAATAGATTCATGTGGTGTTATTTTTTTCAATAAATAGGAAACAAAAAAGGAATGATTTAATACGGCACAGATTTAACGTATTGCCAAGTAATATAAGGTTTGTCTATATTCTTAATGAATATTATATGGTTATTTAAAATGATTAGAAATAAAATCAATATTCAGGGATTGACTTGATAAGAAGTTTACCCTATCCTATTATACAAAGAATATATTAAATTATTATTATTTTTTTAAATCGTACCCTCATTTACCCTTTTGTGTTTTCCGTGAAAGGAATTAGAGCGAGTAATGACAGCACTATCATTTGGGGTTTTTTCACACTTGGATGACATGGAATGTAAACAGACATGACTTGACTTGATTTGCATTGCTCACAGTAATTTGCATTTTATCAACAAGAAACTGATGTCTTTACTTGTAGTCAAATATATTTCTTGAGCTTTTTTTCTTCTTCTTTTGTTTCTTTCTTTTTTCTTTTTTGCCTGAGGCAAAATATGACTCAGAGTGGTTGCAAAATTCCATGCTTACAAGAAATAAGGATGAGATACAGAAACTAATCGGATTTAAAAGGAAAAATGATTCATTTTCAAAGCTGCAAAAGGTGTATCATGGTTTCCACAAAAATATAAGCAGTACTTTTTTTTTTAAAAAAAAGCAACTTTTTAACATTGATAATAAGAAATGTTTCATAATGAATGACAGCAAGCAAATGTTTCACTATATATTGTCACACCGGTTTTTGCAAATTTTACTAAACTGTTTTCCTGCCGGCATTTCAGCATTCTGCCAATAGGGCAAGAAACTAGTTCAACAGTGTGTCAGTTCAGTAAACACAAATGCAAAGCAGCACTTGTGAACATCACTCAAGGAAAGTTCATTAAACAAATATTTGAAAACAAATACCTTTGAGTTAAACTCGTGATATTTGCTACAGTAGCTAAATGTGAAGGAGGAAGAACATTTTATGAATTTGAGCTGACGTGCATAGGGGAATTTTTTGTTTTAATAGATTACTGCACCGGTTTGTCACTTTTTTGGCAGGAGAAAGTACATGTGAATTCCTTTAAAATGCATGAATTTCTGCATTGATTATGCATGAAATGTGGTCTGATCTTCATCTAAGTCACAATTATAAACAAACACAATCTGACTTAACTAATAACACACAAAACATGATCAGTGACAGGGCGGGCTGAGAAAAAGTCAAACTCTGTGTCACGTCTCGGTGGAGTCAATGAAGAAGATGAGATTGGAAGTGTGGGTTGCACAGGTGGCTTTTAAATAAAGACACACAAAGCCTGGTTACTAACAAATCTGTTCTTCATAAGAAAGATTGGTTGATGTGAACCATACCTCCATCCTAAAAGCTTTCAAAGGATTTTAAAATTGCATTAGAGAGATGCAAATTGCTGGAAAAATCTACAAAAGCATCCACAGTATAAGAGAATAAGAGAACCTGTCTACAAATGTAGGAAACTCTGAACTGTTGCTACTCAATCTGAGAATGACCTCCATCAAAACTCTACAAAGCAAAAAAAAAAAAAAAAAAAACACTGAAAAAAATGTCTCACGTTTGCCCAAAACCACCTGATGGTTCCACAACACTTCTGGAAAATTTTTCCGTGGACATTTAAGACAAAAGTTTTTTGTACAATGCTTTGCTTAGAGGAAAAGGGCACTGCACACCAACACCAAAACCTCAACTGTGAACCCTTAACTTAAAGGGTTAGTTCACCCAAAAATGAAAATTCAGTCATTAATTACTCACTCACATGTCGTTCCACACCTGTAAGACATTTTCAGAACACAAATTATGATATTTTTGATGAAATCCGATGACTCAGTGAGGCCTCCATTGCCAGCAAGATAATTAACACTTTCAGATGCCCAGAAAGCTACTAAAGACATATTTAAAACAGTTCATGTGACTACAGTGGTTCAACCTTAATATTATGAAGCAACGAGAATACTTTTTGTGCGGCAAAAAAACAAAATAACAACTTTATTCAACAATATCTAGTGATGGGTGATTTCAAAACACTGCTTCATGAAGCTTTACGAATCTTTTGTTTTGAATCAGTAGTTCGGAGCGCGTCAAACTGCCAAAGTCACGTGAACTATTGAAGTGTCAAAACACTTGTGACATAACGAAGCCTCGTTTATTGAAATCATGTGACTTTGGCAGTTTGATACACACTCTGAACTGATTTGAAATAAAACATTTGTAAAGAAGCTTCATGAAGCAGTGTTTTGAAATCGCTCATCACTAGATAAAGTTGTTTATTTAAAGTCGTTACACTGTAGTCACATTAACTGTTTTAAATACGTCTTTAGCTTTCTGGGCATCTGAAAGTGTTAATTATCTTGCTGTCCTCACTGAACCATCGGATTTTATCAAAAATATCTTAATTTGTGTTCTGAAGATGAACGAAAATCTTACAGGTGAGGAACTACATGAAGGCGAGTAATTAATGACAGAATTTTCATTTTTGGGTGAACTAACCCTTTAATATTTTGTAAATAAAGTGGCAAATTATCACTTCAATAAAAACTGAGGTTTAAACCTTTAAGCCAATTGAGATGATGTGGCCTAAAGAGGACTGTGCTATCAGACGATGCATAAACTGCAACAAGTTTGTGTGGAGGGAATGGTTCAAAATTGATCAAAAGGCTTATATGCAGCGGTGGAGGTTTTGCCGCTGAAGGAGGATCTACGAGTTAATAAATTCACCAGCACTGTGAATGATCAATGATTCACTATGCGAAAAGTACAGTTGTTTATGTGTGTAATTTTTATGTAGGCTACTAACATTTAAATTAATCATTTAATACAATGCACTTATTCACATGTTTTTATTGTGCTTATATATATATATATTTTTTTAAATCCTATAAATCCTAACCCGACTGTAAGTAGGCCTACATGTAGTTACTTAATATTACTCAGCACTTAAATGTATAATTACAGCGTAACAAAGACACCTTAAAATAAAGTGTAACCTTAATTTCTATAATCTATAATTACACTGTTGACTTTATCGCTTAACCCACCCTTATACCACCAAACCTACTCATATCCACCTCAAGTGTTTCACAATACTTCATACTTCATACAATAAGTTTATTGTACCTAACAATTATTATTTTGATCACCTAATATAAAGTGTAATCAGGTCGCGTTTTCTGTAACTCAGATGAAGATCAGACCACATTTTATAATCAATGCAGATATTTTCAAAATGTTCATCTATTTTGCCCCTTTACAGTATATTGTGTTTAATCGTGTGCTATAGAGCACCTTATTCTTTTACACCTGTAGCACTTATGAGCTCAGGAAAATCTTATGTCGGACATTTAACCTTAATAACTGACGTACGCTTGTGTCTCTCCAGCCCATGTCTCTCCTATTTTATAAATCATTCTTAAGGCTCCCTCCAGACTTCTAATTCATCTTAATCAAACAAATATCTTACCCTTAAACTGCTGCCCTGTGCTCATAATGTGTCTTTGCCTCTCGCGCTGTCCCGGTGAGGTTCGCGCGCATCTGCGCTTCTCTCCGCGCGCACCCGCACGTCTCTTTTATAAGCGCTGGAAAATAGGTGTTGCCGAACGAGGACTGGGTATTATATTACAAACATGCTGTTTCAATTTCATGTTGACGTACAATTAGACTAGTGTTAGTATAGCCTACATAACTATATAAGTGAATCATAATAGGCTAATCATAATCATAGAGGTAGAGGAGCGCGTGGAGGGTCGTTAGGCGTGTTGCTTCAACATCTGCAACATCTCAATGTTTTTTGTGCTCTCTTTTCCTTTTCCTATATAAATCTTTTCCTATATTTATCTACTACGAACGGCCATATTACAGCCAGAGTGTTTAAAAAAGAGAAGTTTTTGAGCGGGAAACATGCACGCGCAGTTGTTAGGAAAAAAATGCCTGTATGTAGGCTACTAGTGAAAACATCCATGATCTAGAAAGATGATCTAGAAAATGATTTATGGGGTGGTATGAGGACTGAAGGGAGGAAACACCAAAGCAAACAAGCATTCAATCATCTATACTTAATTTTTACTATATCTATACAATAAAAGTATAGCTGTAAGTGGCAATCATCGTGGTCCAAACATTAGCCTACCCTGTGAATGATTAGCGATCCAACTGAAAATAATCTTGTGATGTGGTTTTTACAGAAAAGTCCAACTTGAATCTTTACTGAAAGTTAGGGTTGGATGAAGCAGGTTACAGCAACAAAAGAGCAACTGACTGAAAAAAAAATTACGTAGCCTATACTGTTTGTGTTAAATAACTTTAAGGTAAGTCAAAACTACCCCTGTAAAAATGTTTAGCCTACTGTCATAAGAATTCTTAGGACCCAGTGATGGGTAGGTTTAGGGGCGGGGTTAGGGGTGGTCCTTCTGGTGACGCTTTTTGAAAAATCGTACAATTCGTACTAATTAGCCATCTCGTAAAATCCACTAAAAAACACTAAAAGAGTGTTATATATTTTGTTGACTTGTGTAGGCTACTTAAATGATCCCAAATGTTTCAAAGAATGTTTAAATCCAGAGAAATAAGCAATTTTAACCAGGACATGAACGTGTCCGACTGTCCGTGCGTCGCCTATCAGTGATGTCATACCCGCCATACCCTCGATTTCCGATTTTATTTTGTAGCAACCAAACAAATATTTATTTTGGAAACACCAAAGATGCTTTAGTATATTACATGTTTTATTAGCAACGTCCTCCAACCAATACGCCTATATAGGTCGTTTGTCACTTCCCTGAAATACGACCCATAGGAGCGTTTGCTAAAGTTGCGCCCCTATCGACAACAGGACACTTTCATTTTAATGCACTATACCCTTTTATCTGCATCATATTTCGGGTTTTGCGTCGCTCAATTGGCAGAGCATTGCAATATGCAACAATATGCACTCATGTGATTATGCAATCGTGGGTTCAATCCCAGGGAACGCATGTGCTCATAAAGTGTATGCACGGTTCAATTTGGTAACTAACGGTAAGTTTAGGAATGAGGTGGGTGTAGTCGTTAATGAAAAAAAAATGAGTTTTGCTAAATGGAAATAGGACAAATGGTGTAAAAAGTCCACACATTGCATTTAAATGAACACGCATTTTGATTGGTAACGACAGACGTAACACAACACTGTCATTATTTTTACATGACTTTAAAACGTAAATATAGGTCATAATAAGGTGCTTGAAAAAACGACCTATATTTCCGAAAGTACCATGTTTTACCATGCCTCAGAAAAAAACACTATTTTGTCAAGTAGCTAACATAGCATAATCATGTCACAGAGTCACAACCATCACAGACCAATTACAGCCCATCACCAGATCAGCACTTCACCTACTCGTTCACTTTCCCAGGAATCCTGATTCACTGCACCTCATCATCAGCACTCACTATAAAGAGACACTTCTCCTGCACTGCCTTGCCTGGTCTCGTCTGTACGAACACTAAACACCTGATCCTTACCTGATACTTACCTGATCACTGGAATCCTTACCCGTCAACTGTCATCCGCCCTTCATCTGGTTCTTATCCATTCATCTGCAAAAGAGACATTAAAATTACTTCAAGCTAAGTCAACATTCTATCTGCATATTGTTCTAAACTCACCGGTCTGCATTCCTGTCCAGTTCCGTGCCCCTGTTCAATTAACTCTGTGTTTTATACAATTTACCTGTCTGAATCCTTCTGTTGTGTGACAAATCAGATGCAGCTTTATTTTTAGTAACAGTATAATACAGTATTTTCTCCATCATACATTATGTTTGTATTTAATTGCATGCCATTTATCAGCACAAGCCATCCAATGTTTATTAATATGATATTCTAAAATAGATCTAGCTTACTGCAGTGTGCAACAAGTGTCTCACAGAATTCGCTTGGCAGCAATACACTCAAATGTATGTAATATGATAAAACAGCACTGTACAGTAACGTTAATAATTACATCCATGAACATGATTTCTGCCCGAGTCCCATCCCGATTCTTTTCCATCGGCTGTGAGGTGAAGACGACATCTCCCAAGATTCAGCGCTCAAACTTTAAGCATTTATTTCCAATCAAAGTGATGGAAACTGGTAGAAAAAACATTAGGTTGAAAAATGTCCTTATCCTGTGGACAACATTAATATCACAGCCTTTATCTTTCAGTTAGCATCATGAATTAATTAGGAGTCCTAATCACCTTCAGTGCTTGAAAAAATAAATAACAAAATATCAATATCCAGGGCACCAAGACACTGTCTATTAAACACATCGACATCTAAATGTATCTGAGCTCAAGCTTAGAGTAGGTCTATCATTACTACATAGAGAAGTTGATTAATACTATGTAGTCTCTCTCTTTATTCCTTTGATGTCCTTCTAAGTCAGAAAGAAAAGGAACACAGAAATGACTCCTTTTTGCTGTGAGGCAACAGCACTATTCACTGAGTGTAATGAACTCAGCACGCGTTGATGTCAAGTCAGTCAAGTCAAATTTATTTATATAGCGCTTTTACAATTGGTAATTGTTTCAAAGCAGCTTTACATATTAGAAGCACATAAAAAAAGGGAAGTGGTTAAAAATAAGCTGTACAAACAAGCGTGGTAATATGTAACATATACAAGATGGTGCTACATTAAGCCAATGTCGGCTGACTCCCAGGGGTGGAAAAAACCCCCTAGGAGAAAAACCCAGCGTGCTAACACTGGGAAAAAAGTCCTAGGAGGGAAAAAACCCCTTGGAAGATATATATATAATATATGTAAATGGATATGGAGATCAAAATCTAAATTATACATTTTATTATAGAGATTAAAAATAGATTATATATAAATATATGTAAGCGGATACGGGGATTAAAAATCAGAATTATAGATGCAGCCAGAACTGGATCTGTAGGCCCATTGTCTCCTGGGCTACATTGTAGGCAGGTCCAGACACAGGTTCTCCATCTGATCTGGATACGGCCTGGATCCAGTACCCGGCAAACCTCAGGATAAGCAGAGAGACAGATATTAGCGTAGATGCCATTCTTATTCTGATGTACAGGTATATCTAGTGTTATAGGAAATGTTCTCAGTTCCGGCCGACCTAATTATTGCAGCGTAACAATCCTTTAACGGATTTGAAAAATGTTAATGTATTGATAATGTGTTATGTGTATGCAAGAGCAAAGAGATGTGTTTTTAGTCTAGATTTAAACTGACAGAGTGTGTCTGCTTCCCGAACAATGCTAGGAAGATTGTTCCAGAGTTTAGGTGCTAAATAGGAAAAGGATCTGCCGCCTTCAGTTGATTTTGATATTCTGGGTATTATCAACTGGCCTGAATTCTGAGATCGCAATAGACGTGAAGGACTATAATGCATTAAGAGCTCACTTAGGTACTGGGGAGCTAAACCATTTAGAGCTTTATAAGTAAGTAGCAAGATTTTAAAATCTATACGATGTTTAATAGGGAGCCAATGTAATGTTGACAGAACTGGGCTAATATGGTCATACTTTCTGGTTCTAGTAAGAACTCTAGCTGCCGCATTTTGGACCAACTGTAGTCTGTTTAAAAGCCGTTTAAATGTCTGAGTTCGGGACTTTTATGTTGAAATGTATTCATGTCTTGCTTCACCTTGTGCTTGCTCTCACTCCCTTGTTTGTTACTATGTTCAAAACCCCTGGAAGGCAAGCCTGCAACCTTTAGCCAAAAAAGCATAAACGCTGTGGCTGTGGCAGTACGCATGGGCGGTACGCTTCTTTGCTTGGACTCATGTCATGCCTGTTTGTGGATTACTGTGCACATGTGGAATAAACTGTTTGCATTTAGATCCTCATCTCTCTTTATTTGAAACAATGCTGCAGACATTACACTGAGCCACCGTGCCGACCTCTATTGCTTGAGCAAGGCACCTAACAGAAGGTTCACACAAACTCTGTTTGCAGTACATATGCGATGCAGGAGCAGGTCGCTACACACAAGCATTATCCAACTCGGCTCTTCCCGACTACAGACGTAGTAGTACAAGCCACTTTTTCCTGCATTTTTCAGTCAATTTCTTGCATTTTTCTCCCCTGTTGAACAACAACTTTTGGTACACAATAAAAGCTCCTTGTGGTTTATCGGATAGATCAATTAGAGCAACAATAAACAATGCAAAACATATGCATTTCATAGTGCTTCCCTATCGAAGTAAACAAGCTGGACGTGACCTGGGGGGTATTGCACAAAAGCAAGATAAGGGATTAAGCTGGGATTTTCCAGTTATCTATATATCTATATATATATATATATATATATATATATATAATACACACATTTACTAAATTGTGCTAAATAAAAATATATATTGGTGTAAGTTTAAGACATTTTTATTATTTTAATATTTTATTAAAAGGTAAGTATGATGAGAAACAAAACATTTAAAGAGAAGTAATTTCTTAAAAATTAAGTGTTATATACAGTAGCCCACTGAATCATTCTCAGACTTAATGCTGACAACAATAGAAGCACTTGGGAGAGAACTGTCAGGAGACTTATTTCTTAGCACAGAAGAGTACAAGAGGATTACCAAATCATTGTTTTAAGAGTGAAAAAATAGCAAAAGTAACACAGAAATTCAAAATCAATAAACCTGTGACAAGGCCCCTGAAACAATCAGGCCTTCATTTGTAAGCTTTCATTAAGTGATGAGTGATTTTTTTGCTAGACAAAGAGCAGGAAAAATACCAAGTGAGTGTTTCAGAGCCAGCAAAAGCTATGAAAAGAGTGACAGAGTAAGATGCAGCCTGCAGAAATGACATGTATGGATGTTGTCCACACTGGAACTACCCACTGTAGTCAAAGCACAATAAAGTCAGCTAGCCTTTTCCAAGGCCCATATTTAATCTATACTCTGGTCTCATATATATATATATATATATATATATATATATATATATATATATATATATATATATATATATATATATATATGGAATTCAGGTTGACTTTTTGCTATTGAAATGACTGGGAAAATGTGTCCTAATCAACCTGAATTTTATATATAGGTTTTCCATTCTTACTGGCTAAATGTTTTGTGCCTTTAATTAGATTGTTTTAAAATATATGAATACATTTCTCTCTGGTTTTGTTTGGCAGTAGTACTCTTTATGGTTATTAGAAGAGCAGAAATTAAAATCACAAAAGTAAAAATTAAAATTAATATGCACAGACTAAATTTTAATTGGTAAGATGAATCTAAACTCAGTAATTGTCCCAAAGTATATTGATTTACCCCATTACAATAGTCCATTTACAGTTACTATCATAAAAATACACTTACTTGTAGGTTTGAAACTGTACATAAGGCACATTTAATGTCCAACATCAAATATTTTAGCGAAATGTATATTTTAGAATTGCTGATCGACCTCTAGGGCTGCTTAAGAAAAGCGTGCACGCTAAATTATCTTGACTAGGTGAACCTGGATCGAATTAGCGGGACTGCGTGAACTTCAATTACCTTTTATGAAACCGTTTTAGCCCAAACTCATTTGTTAGGTTAATTCAAGTCAGGTTTTGGAGTTTAATCCTTGCTTTTCTTAGCATCTTTTATGAAACAGCCCTCTGATTTTAATTAAGAAAGCCAGAATAATAGAAAAAGCGCAGCTTGGACTAGTTTAATTGGTGCATCCTGGCTTAGTCTGTTGCACGTTAACTGAGTCAGGATGAGTACATGCAGCTATGTCAAGCCAGGTTTAGATAGTTGGGATAAGTGCACATTTATGGCATTCTTAAACAGACCACAGGATCGATCACAGAATCAATGATGCAAAAATGGATTAACCCGTGAGTAACAGCTTCTAATGGAAACATATGAAGAGGTGAAACATTTAATCAGTGTTGTTGTAATCTAAAGGCGGGTCGATTTGTTGCTAAAAGTTGCTAAATGACGTTATGATGTCATTGTGTTGGGACATCATCACGTAGCCATGACGTAAAACTGTGTTTTTGCGTAGTATACACAAAAATATGATTCGTTCTTAAAAAATAATGTAAAAATATATTTTATTTGTAAAAGTAATAGAAACAAAACAACATCTTTATGATCAGATATTTGTATTTTTAAATTCAACACTGAATTATTGAACAGTTACACATTTTTGAACAATTACATTTTATGTATTTTCTTATTAAGAGATTGTGAGCAATTATAGTTTTAAGCAGTGTATTGGTTAGTCGTGTGTTACACTCTAAGAAAATTCTGTAAAAATAGAGCACAATATGAAGGAATTATCCATGTTAATTTTTCACAAGTGTTTTACCTATGTTTTAAATTACGCATTGCATTTTGTGTTTTAGGGTCACAACTTAACAGGTAATGTCTTAGCAGAAAATTACCAGTACCTTTTCTGTTTTTCAAAAAAAAATAAAAAAAAATAAATAAATAATAAAATGTCTTAAAGTGTACCTAACTGAACAATAATTATAGATATAAGATAATAACATGCTCCAAATAACCAGTGCTCCACTGAAACCATCATAATTACAATTCAAGGAGTTTCTTTTCATTTCCACAAATTAACCGTTGTAGTTTATTTTATCTGTGTATTTAATCAATCTCATCTATTTTTATTTAGTTTTTTTTTCTAATTGATTTTATCTAATCTACAATCTGATAATCTGATCTATTTTTTATCTAACTAATTGTTTATCTATTTTTATCTCTCTTATCTATCCTTCTTAAAGAACAAACATGTCAAGAACGTTTTGCAGGCTGGTAAGTGACTGGATTGGTGAAAATAATGTACAAATTAGATGTATAGTGTCTGCTGACATATTTTGTGCTGATTTTAGCATTTAAAAAAGGCTCATATTTACACTGAACCATGACTGTAACACAATATATTAATATATATATCATTGTTATTTTTTCTCTCTAAAGCTCCTGACAAGTGATGAAAGATTGAAACATTGTGGTCTCCCACCTTTCTCATGAATGTCCAGTACATTACACTACATAGTTATTGATCTGGTGAAGGGGATCTAGAATTTGGGAAGATAAACACACTGCTACCAATGCCTAATAAAATGCATGTACACATGAAAGAGTGACATACATTATATTGTATTAAAAGATAGGCTTAATCAAAACAAACTGCAATAATATAACCTCTGACAGCAGTCTTCATAATAACAGTAAAATAACAGTAGGCATAATTAGATGAATGACACCATATCTAATATTTTAATGCAGGATAATTAAAATGATGCAACAAATTTACAGAAGGCCATGGAGTGACTGTAATGCACATTAATTTCTAGTAGGATTGACAGCAGAACTAACAGATAAATAACTGAGATTAATCTTAGCCTGGTTGTTAACTTAATTTATCTTAATTTAGCCTGCTTTCATGCAACTGAATCAGGGCTAAATTCAGCCAGGATAACTGGAAAATCCTATTATCTTGCTTTTGTGCCCTCAGTCATCTTTAGAAAGGCAGCGATATAAACAAACCAGACTAGAACTGAATGCGGCGTGATGGCAGCTTCATATTCTCTATATCTTCCGCCTCGATGGCAGTCAAGTCTTTCAATTCAGCAGAAAAATCGCTCCTCTTCATAACACAATTATTACGTCCAACATATGTTGTGATTTTCTGTTTAAACCTGTCTAAACCAGCACAGTACTGACTTTTCTCCATCTCTTCCATTCTTATTTTTTCACTTTTTGATCGCTACGAACTTCGCGCGTCAACAGAACCACGTGATTGCAAACAACCTATTAAAAGTTCACATCTATCCGAAATCCCCGGATGTGTTCCTGATCTGTCCCCTTTATCGAGTATGGAGAGGAGATTTGTGCGGACTTGAGACAGCTTTGTATCAATGAAAGTTGCCTGAATTTTTGTGTGGCTATTAATGTTTAAAACCTTTTAAATGAAAACGAAAAGAGGCAGAGTGGTGTTTAACTGGAGTAGCTAGAGCGAGCGTTATCAAGTTCGCTGCTGTACCATCTGCTGAATCCTCCCGTCCTCCTGACAGTGTTGCCAAGTCCGCGGTTTTCCCGTGGTCCTGGGCTACTTTTACACTGTTCCCGCGGGTTGATTTTCATGTCCGCGGGTGGAATCGACCAAAAATAACATGATATTTAGTCCCTGGAATGCGAATTTAACTGATAACGGGAACACCAGTCTTCAGCGTCATTCTGGCTTTCTACATCCTTGAAAATAAGGTAACTTCGCCACTGGCATGAAGTTGTTTTGATGTTCGATATTTGCAAACATAAAGACGGGACCGTCTCTAAAGTTACACCCAACATTGGTATGCACGTTTCTAACTTCACTAACATTTGAAGAGAATAATTTACAGTCATAAGACCAACTTTAATGTGTTCATCTGGGTGTCAGCAGTGATGCACATCTTTAAAATTTTTGATATTTATTAAAATACACTGTCAAATCATATGTAAAAATTACTATTTTCACTATTATATAAAAAATATGAAAAGTGTGCATCGTAGCTGACATGTTGGTTTTATGACTGTAAATTATTGCCTTCAAATGTTATTGAGCTTTAAATGATGGCATATTTATGTTTGAGTCCATATGTTAGTAGTGAAAATAGTATATTTACATTACATTACATGATTACATTTTACATGATTTGACAGTTTATTTTAATTAATATCAAAAATATGAAAGGTGCATCACAGCTGACATGTAGATGAACACTTTACAGTTGGTTTTATGACTGTAAATTATTCTCTTCAAATGTTATTGAAGTTAGAAACGTGCATACCAGTGTCGGGTGTAACTTTAGAGACGGTCCCGTCTTTATATTTGCGAATATCAGTGCAAAACTCACGCTAAATAAACTTGTTCTGCTGGTAAGACTCCTAATGCAAGCTGTTAACACTATGCTTTATTTCCATTTAAGTGTATAAAATATCCTTTAAAGTTATTAAAATTCACATTCACTTTTATATTATTGTTTATTATTGTTTGTGTTTCTATTCTTGCAGAGAATGAACTGACTGAGATGGACAATATTAACAGTAGGCTGTGTCATCTGGGCATTTTCTAATTATTTTTTGTCTCATGGTTTTGGGTGTGACATGATCTTTCAAGCTTTATTTTTAGTCTATAATGTGCTTTTTAAAAAAGTTAGGGTGAATTAAGGGTGATTGGGACAGTTTTTGGATTTCCATCTTTTGCCATAAATTAAAAACTTCAGCAACACATGAAATATTTCTGTAATACTGAAGATGTTAACTATCCATTTGAGGAGGAATCAGTGTTATATTATGATGATGCGTGACACACTTTTCTGTAAACTGAGCCAAAAAAAAAAGTTTTGGTAACATTTGGGTGATTGGGACAGCACATCTTTCACTGATTTAGGGCAGTGTAAGAATATTTACTGTATTGCACAAGTTAGTTCATACTTTGATATAACTTCATATGCAATATTTCCTTTTCTGTTCATCATCATTTAGAGTCCATGTTTATTTTGTTTAACTTCATTTCTCAGTTTATAAATCCATCCAAAATTCATACACATGCAATTGAGGTAAAAGGCATGAAGCCCAAAAGTCACTGAAAACATTTTAAAATCAAGAAAATAAGTAAAAACAAAAAATGCTTCAGGTCCAAAATTCATACTGTTCAATTCTGTTCATTCAATCCTGAACTGTTTGAAAACACATTTAATCTGCACAAAACATTAACAGAAACATGAATATGGTTTATTATTGCACAAAAAATCTGTAAAAAAAAAAAAAAAAAAAAAAAAAAAAGTTGAACTATAATGTTTTTATTTTCAGAATTTGGTCATTTTATTTTATCAAAATGTAGCTAGTTCATGATTATAATATTTTTGTGGTTGTCCCTTCTACCCAAAAACTTTGTACAATATAGCAGCTATGACAAATTTAGGACCTTATTACTAAAACTATCAAGAGCTTATGCCATTTCCTCAGTTCATGCATTTCACAGTCAACTTCCTGTTTAATGCCTGCCCCGCCCACCTACATGATGTCACACTAATGAGGTCATCACATTTTAATGATGTGATCTCACAGCTAGGGCTCAGCAAAAAAGTTTTTATTTTCACTCATTAAGTGAGAAAATAAATTATATAGTTATACTGTCCCATTTGACCTCATGTCCCAATCACCCTGAATTCAGCTGATGTCAAATCATTACACAAAGCTTGAATAAGTGCTCATTTCATATATGATATTAAAGGCTAAAATGAACAACATTAAACATTAATAATAGAGTCATTGGGTGCCTAAAATAAATTTTTACCTTGTCATTTAGTGCATCACAATGCTGGGCCAAATGTCAGCGCTGCAGCTCAGAGTGGAAGTCAGATTACAGCAAATGTGCTCACTAACAATACAATAACAGGCGGTATCAACATCATACATAATGCACATAGTAAGTAAAATGTGTTCCACATTTTATAGATGCTGATCATTTTGACTATGATTTTTTTTTTTGATAATGTATTTTCAGGTGTAATCACAGGTCATATACTAAAATGTACTAGATAATTTCTAATAAAATTATATTAATGCTGAATATGTTTTAGATTTAGCTGTTGAAATCTTATAATTTAATGACATTTGAGACACCCCGGGTAGGGTAAAAAAAAAATTAACTAATAGATATCACCATACTTCCACTAATTTGCATCCATTAATAGAACACAAATCTGAACATTGGTCTCTTTTTTTTTTTTTTTTTTTCTTTTTTTTGACCATTGGAGTTAAAGGTTTTTACAGAGGGGATTTCGGATCTCTTTTTATCACTTCATACATCAGAAAATATTGTCAACAGCCAGAAAAAATTAAATTTCACCATTTGTTTAGAAATAAAATGTTGTATAAAGTCAGGCAAATTATATATAAACAAACCCCTCTATAAAAATCTTCAGAATATAGATAATAAAACTGTAAAGTAAGTGCTGCTGAAGTGGAAATTTCTGACTCAGAGCAAGAGAAAAAAAATAATTTTGAGAAAACGGCCTTTAAAGATACACCGATCAGGCATAACATTGGCCACGTACACTCTGCAGCTAAATTCGGTTGTCAGTTCACCTTTTAGTGCTTAATCGCGTTCTGCACACAGTTCAGTAAAATACAGGTAGTGACAACTGCATGTACAGAAATTCTATGCAGTGTGTACGGAACCGAACTGAACAGAACAACTAGTTATTAATGATGTTAACATGCCCATTATAGCCACGTACACACTGTACTTTTCAGGAGTGACAACCGCATTTAAATGCGGGAGTGAATCCCCTAAATTATCATTACATGTGTGTACAGAAAGCGATTTAAGCACTAAAAGGTGAACTGACAACCGAATTTAGCTTCAGTGTGTACGTGGCCTATGAGCACCTTCCTAATATTGTGTTGATCCCCTTTTGCTGCCAAAACAGCCCTGACCCGTCATGGACTCCTCTAGACCCCTGAAGGTGTGCTGTGGTATCTGCACCAAGATGTAAGCAGCAGATCCTTTAAGTCCTGTAAGTTGAGAGGTGGATCAATGGATCGGACTTGTTTGTTCAGCACATCCCACAGATGCTCAGTTGGATTGTGGGGAATTTGGAGGCCAAGTCAACACCTCAAACTTGTTGTGCTCCTCAAACCATTCCTGAACCATTTTTGCTTCATGGCAAGGAGCATTATCCTGCTGAAAGAGCCACAGCCACCAGGGAATACCGTTTCCATGAAAGTATACATGGTCTCAACAATGCTTAGGTAGGTGGTATGTGTCAAAGTAACATCCATATGGATGGCAGGACCCAAGGTTTCCCAGCAGAACATTGATCAGAGCATCACACTGCCTCCGCCGGCTTGCCTTCTTCCCATAGTGCATCCTGGTGCCATGTGTTCCCCAGGTAAGAGATGCACACGCACCTGGCCGTCCATGTGATGTATAAGAAAACATGATTCATCAGTCCACGGGCCTCATTTATAACACTTTGCGTAGATTTCATCCTAAAAGTGTACGTACGCGCAAAAGCTAATTTCTGCCTACGCACAAAAAATTTAGATTTATAAAACCATGCGTACGCCAGATCCTGCGCACAAATCCCTTTATAAATCTCAGTCAACGGAAGATTGTGCGTACGTGCATCTCCACCCTGTCTCCTCCCCGAAATCACCATATATGGAGCTTATGACGCCTAGTTTTACTATGCATAACCTCATCTGCATATCATTTCCATCCACGTTCCCATCCACGTGACACTATGGTTAAAACCGTCAAAGGTACAAGACATTAGAAAATATTAGATATGGACTATAAATGCAATTTGTGCCATACATAGTATTTTAATAGTTTAAACCAATTTGAATTAAATTTATGCAGTTTTGCTGATAAGGTGAACATCTTTTAGGAAGTTTATAGGCTATTTTTAGTGGAAACGTATAGGCCTACTTATTTATTGCAGTGTAATTGTCTGTCTCGGCGCGTCACTGACAAAGTATTTTAAAAAAGGAAATGTGCAAATCTTACCATTTTCCTCAAATTATATCCTTCAAATACAGTGGTAACTGTTTGAAGATCCTTCACACAACATCAACACCTCCTGCAGCTGTGGTTGTACAGTAAGATATTATCATTGGAGCTCTTGAAACTGGACAGCGGACCATTCGACCACCGAATCCAGCAGTGTCTTCCATAATATCCAAGTTAAGTGTGCATCAATGATCGTTCTTCTTGCTAAAATATTTTGTCATAACATCTGCAGTTTAGTTTAACCCTTTGAGCGGTACGGTCCCACATATGGGATTTTGAACGTTCAGCGACGTCACATAACTGCCAGATTCAAACGTACTCGGTTATTAACGTAACCTCGGTTCCCTGAGATACGGAACGAGTACTGCGTAAGGGGAAAGGTCTCCTTTTTCCCTGTTACTGTAGCCTTTTTCAATAACGCAGTGTAACTGCATCGTCATTGGTTCACTCATAGACAAGTTGTTGAACCAATGACGGCACGGCATAGCTGCGCGGCCTATGGCGACAAAGCCTGCGAATATTCCCGCCGAAATGGGCGGGGTAGCTATATAAGCAGGCGCTTCGCCATAGGAATTCAGGTCATTCGACTGAAGCGACGACACTGAAGCCGCAGCCTCGTGGGACGGCATGTAACACAGTACTCGTTCCGTATCTCAGGGAACCGAGGTTACGTTAGTAACCGAGTACGTTCCCTTTTGATACTTCACTCGTACTGCGTATGGGGAACGAATTCAACCGCGCCGTGCCACGGCAGGGAACGACTGAACTTGTCTTGGACACCGCGAGGGAACCAGAGGACAAGTGAGAAGGCCGGAGCCGTCGAACCCTCGTTACACTACCAAAAGGGGAGTAACTCCCAGAGTGGCATGAAGCGGAGCTCGATAGAGGCCGCTAGATCATACCGAGAGGACCCGAGCTTGTAAGGTCGGGACGTCCAAATGATAAAATCTGACAAAAGTGGGTGGCGAGGACCAGCCTGCCGCCTCACAGATGTCTTTAATCGAAACTCCACTAGACCTAACTCCTATGGGGCAGTTGAGGCCCATGAAGGAGTAACAAGAATAATAGCATTGACTATCTGACACGCAAGACGTTGCTTTGAGACCGAAGACCCTTTGGTGCGGTCTCTAAAGCAGATAAAGAGCTGATCGGATTGCCGGAAAGGCTGTGATCGCTCAACGTCGGTCCTTAATGCCCTGATGGGGCAGTGCAATTCCAGCTCTCGCTCGTCCGACGAGGGAGGAAGCGCTTAGAGGGAAATGACCTGTGCTCTGAATGGAGTCGAGAGCACCTTAGGGACGTAGCCATGCCTAGGTTTCAAAACGACCTTGGAGTCGTTGGGCCCGAACTCAAGGCATGCAGGGCTCATGGAGAGGGCCTGCAAGTCACCAACATGCTTAACCAATGCTAGTGCAAGTAGCAGAGTGGTTTTGAGCATCAAGGGTCTGAGGTCAGCTGAACACAATGGCTCAAAGGGAGGCCCTTTGAGAGCTCTGAGGACCAAAGAGAGATCCCAGGTGGGAACGGTGAGAGGATGAGGTGGATTCAATCGCCTAGAACCTCTCAAGAAACGCACCACAAGGTTTCGTCCCACTGACTGGCCAGCGATAGGAGCGTGAAACGCTGCGATGGCTGCTACGTAAACTTTGAGCGTTGAAGGGGTGCGACCCAGTTCTAGATGCTCCTGGAGGAAAGACAGTATCGGAGATACATCACACTCCACTGGGTCTATGTTGCATGCAGAACACCAACTAACAAAGACCGACCATTTCTGGGCGTAGAGGCGTCTCGTGGACGGAGCTCTCGCCTGGGAGATGGTATTTAGCACGTCCCCGGGGAGGTTAGCAGGCTCCCATCGAGGGACCAGAAGTGCAGAGCCCAGAGTTCTGGCTGGGGATGTCAAATTGTCCTGTTCGCCTGAGAGAGGAGGTCCCATCTCAGGGGGATCGGCCACGGAGCTTTCGTGGAAACCCTGAACAGCTCTGAGGACCAAACTTGGATCCTCTAGAGCAGGGCTACCAGGAGGACTCTGTGCTTGTCTTCCCTGATTCGTCTGATGATCTGCGAGATCAGAGCAATCGGGGGAAAAGCGTAAAGGAGGGTGCTGGGCCAGACGTGAGCCAGCGCATCGTCCTTCTTTGAGAAATAAATTGGGCAGTGAGAGTTGTCTTCTGAGGCGAAGAGGTCTACCTCTGCCTTCCCGAAGGACTCCCAGATCGTGAGAACCATCTGGGGGTGGAGCATCCACTCGTCTGAGGGGACATTGCTCCGAGATAGTATATCTGCTCCCAAGTTTGTTCTCCCGGGTATGCGAGTCACTCTGAGTGACTGAAACCTCGGTAATGCCCATTCCAGAAGACGCTTCGCCAGAGCGCATAAGCGGCTGGACGAAAGACCGCCCCGGTGATTTATGTATGACACCACTGTCATGCTGTCTGACTGGACTTAAGATGTGGCATCCCGTCAGGGCTCGCGTGAAGGGCTCGAATCAATGCCAACATCTCGAGGCAGTTGATGTGCAGATGGCTTTCTTCGTGAGACCACGGGCCGAAGGCCGGTCTGCCCTTTCAAAGCGCACCCCAACCTGTGTTGGATGCATCTGTTGAGAGCACCATCCTTCTGGACACCGCCTGTAGGGGTACACCTTGACTGAACCATACAGGGTTCATCTAGGGTTTCAGAGCTGTCAAACAGGCCTGATTGACCCCGAGACGCAGGCGGCCATGCCGCCAGGCATGAGGAGGGACCCGGAACTTCAACCAGTATTGCAGAGGCCGCATCCGAAGAAGGCCGAGCTGC
This sequence comes from Ancherythroculter nigrocauda, assembly GCA_036281575.1. Lineage (NCBI taxonomy): Eukaryota > Metazoa > Chordata > Actinopteri > Cypriniformes > Xenocyprididae > Ancherythroculter > Ancherythroculter nigrocauda. The sequence continues at coordinate 3,486,423 of VTFQ01000017.1, forward strand.
AGAACCGGGAAGGCGGAAGCCATCAGCCCTAGCATCCTCTGGAAGTACTTCAGAGGAAGATAGGCTCCGTTCCTGACCAATGCCACGAGCTGCTGAATGGCCAGAGCGCGAGTCGAAGACTGCACCCAGGAACATACACGTTGGCTAGGGAGCAGTGAGCTCTTGGCAAAGTTGACCCCGAGACCCAGGCACTCCATGTGGCCGAGTAGCACGGATCTGTGATGCTCCAGCTCGGCTCGTGACTGGGCTAGAATGAGCCAGTCGTCGAGATAATTGAGAACCCGGATTCCCAACTGTCTCAGTGGGGAAAGCACCGCGTTCATGCACTTGATAAAAGTGCGAGGAGCTAGGGACAGCCCGAATGGAAGGACCGTATATTGGTAAGCCACACCCTCAAATGCAAATCTCAAGAATCACCTGTGATGGAGGGCTATCTGGATGTGAAAGTATGCATCTTTCAGGTCCAGCAAGCAGAACCAGTCCCCGGGGCAAACCTGCACGAGGATCTGCTTCAGCGTTAACATCTTGAACTTCCGTCGCATGAGGGAAAGGTTCAGGAGTCTGAGGTCTAAGATGGGTCTGAGACCGCCATCACTCTAGGGAATGAGGAAGTAATGGCTGTAATCGCTCTCTGAGGGAGAGACCATTTCTATAGGCCCCTTCTCTAACAGAGACATCACTCACTTTCAGAGAGCGCATACATCCTCATGAACGTGGCTTGCAGGGGCAGGGCCGGCAAACGACACGCAGAGAGACTGGAATAAATATGCTACATCGACTGATATACTGAATATATAAACAACATAGGTCAACATAGGTATTTCTCAAAGAACGCGGTTTGCAGGGCAGAACCGGCAAGCAACGCGCTGAGAAATTCAGCAAACTCGGCAGAAATACGCTGTATCAACTGAAATATATACATATATATAAAACATATGTCTCAGACAGGGGGAGAGCGACATGTTATATTTCTCAATGAATGCGGCTTGCGGAGCGTAACCGGCAAGCAACGCATAGAGAAACTCAGCGCAAACAGCAAAATCAGCTCCATTAATAGAGTATAAAAACATGTTTCTCGCCCGAGTCGGGGGAGAAACGTCACGTCATATTTCTCAATCGACGCGGCTTGCGGGGCGGAACCGGCGAGCAACGCGCATAGAGATAAGGAAAAATACACTCACACAAATAGAAAATGTTTCATGAGTCTCGCCTAAGTCAGGGGAGAGCATCATGTCAAATTCAGCTGAGAGATTCAGATAACTTCTGTAAAAATCTGCTATATAAACTGAATGTATATAACATGGGTGTCACCCAAGAGGGGGGAGAGCGACAGGTTATATTTCTCAATAAACGCGGCTCGCGGGCAGAACCGGCGAACAACGCGTAGAGAAGACTCAGTGCAAACAGCAGAAATATACTCCATTAAATTAAGCATATAAACATGTTTCTCACTCAAGCTAGGGAAGAAAGTCATGTTATATTTCTGAACTAAGGCGGCTCGCGGGGGAGGGACCGGCGAACGACGCGCATTGAGATAAGGAGAAATACACTCACCCAGATAGAAAATGTATCATGAGTCTCGCCTAAGTCAGGGGAGAGCATCATGTCAAATTCAGCTGAGAGTGAGAGCTCGCTCTCGCGCTCCCGAGTGAGAGCACGCATCCCCAACGAACGTGGTTTGCGGGGGAGGACCCGGCAAATGACGCGTTCGGAGAGACGGCGTTTGATAGCAAACGCCAGCGAGAAAGTAGAAAAATAAGCTCTGTACTCACCTGATGGAAGACGGCAGGGGATGAGCTGAAAGCTCTCAGATGCTGAAGGCGGCACGAGGGCGGCACGGTGAACAGCTGCTAGAGAGCGAAGATGCATGTGCCACAGCTGTGGCGCGGCATTGAGGCAACGCCGCCACCGCGAAAACGGCGATTGTAGCTCTTTTAGAGCGGCGAGAGCCGCTGGGAAAACTCTTTTAGAAAGCGGCGTTAAGCCGCGGGAAAAGCTCTTTAAACGGCGCCGGATGGTGGCAGGAGATGCGCTGAGAGATGGCCGGAAGCGGGAAGCGGGCGGCTCGAGAGCGGCGCTCGAGGCGGCAGTCTGCGAGGGCGCCGGTGCTGTCTTCGTTCAGCGGTCTCAGCTCAGTCCGCTGCGGGTGCCTCTTCGACGGCGGCGAGAACTTCTCCAAGGCGAGCTTCTTCCAGGCGGCGAAGGCTTCAGCCGGAGATCAGCGAAGAGCGATATGAAGTCGTCGCTGAAGGAGAAAGAACTGAATTCCTATGGCGAAGCGCCTGCTTATATAGCTACCCCGCCCATTTCGGCGGGAATATTCGCAGACTTTGTCGCCATAGGACGCGCAGCTATGCCGCGCCGTCATTGGTTCAACAACTTGTCTATGAGTGAACCAATGACGATGCAGTTACACTGCGTTATTGAAAAAGGCTTCAGTAACAGGGAAAAAGGAGATCTTTCCCCTTACGCAGTACGAGTGAAGTATCGAAAGGGAACTGCTCTTTCGCGCTCTGGCTGAGAGATGGACGCGCGCAGCTCTTGTCATATGTGACCCGTCACGGAAACCAGGGACACAAGTCGGCAGCACAACTTTCGAGCAAAATGAGAAAGAAGCATTTTTTTTCAAAATTGGTGATTTTCGTTTTTTTGCAGAATCTGTTAGTTGAGATCATGAAGAAGCCTTTCCGTGTTTGAGATAGCAGTATTGGTATATTTAAAAGCGTACATTTTGAGGTTGAAATTGGCTTGTTTTTCTGAGATTCTAGCACGCAGTAGGGGCGTGTCATGTCTGTGTGTATTTCCATACTGGGAAGCGTGGCTACTTATTATGCAGCGCTCTGGCCGGCTCTAGCTGATATCAAAATTCAATGAAGAACCGTGGCCGTTACACCGAAAATGTTTTGAAGTACTTCTTCGACAAGCCGGATGCTTATGAACAAGCGCTCACTGATTCTGAAGACGATCTGAGCGACGATGAAAGCGGCATAATAAGACATTACCTCTCTGGAGTCGGGTAACACGCCGGCGCATTTTGCAGGATTTTTTTCACATTGCAGCAAAACAGACTTAAAATACTCCGTTATTTTTTGTCATAGAGACATAAGTAATATATCAATTGAAACTATAGAATGTCTTCTTTTATTTGTGTACACTCAGAGTAAAAACAAAATGTTGTGCTTTTTGTAAAATAAAGAAAACTAACATGATGCGTGATCTCTCATCTCCCTCTGAACGAAGTCCAATCTGATAGTTCTCAGAAAATGAACTGTAACTTAGTGAATACTAATCATAAAAAAATTATACTTGTGTCTGAAAAAACGTTGAAATGTCAGGTTTTAAATCGTGTAAGTCAAATCGAAAACAAACATTCTGTGTTTATGTAATCTGTATGAAAAGAGAGCCATGTCAGAAGTCTGTGATTCAGCTCATTATCCGCTAATGCGGCCACGCCCACGGAGCCAGCGCTATTCAGACACAAATTCAGTCAATACATGCATTCATTGTCTCAATCGTGTATTTATTGTCTTGAGAAGTGTTTTGAATAGCCATAGTTAGCGATCTCTGGCCTCTGTTAGTCCAGTTAGTTCCTGGATTGCCTATTCTTCTTTAGCAGGCTTCTCAGGTGAGAAAATTTCATTTCATGATTATAGTGACCAAAATGATCACGGTTATCACAGAATCCTGTTCAAAAAGTAAATTCACCAAGTTTCATGTGGAAAACCAGCAAATAACAAATAAAATTAGCATCAATATGTACTTTTTCTTTACATAAACATTAAAATAATAACATTAAAAATGATGGGCAGATTTTAAAGGAGTGTCTTACAACAATCTACAATGCACAAGTTCAAATAGAGTTTTGACAAAAAAAGTCACATATTTCAGCCTCTAAATCATTTTTATAAAAGTCAAAAAAGATAAATTACTGACATTTATAATGCACATTAACCTTTATTATTAATAGTATGCGGTCCATGCAGCTTTACAGGGGGTATGATTTATCTAAATGAGATGTAAATGAGCCCTATTGTCACTCCCAGCAGGTGGGAACAGGTGAAAACTGCAACTTTAGAGGCGTTTTTCTCCCTATAGAGCTTTCTTGAATGCCTACCTTCAAATGGCCACAACTTCTCCAAACATTATCAGATTTCCATGTGTCACACATCGTTGGAAAGCTTGGAGACTACACTTTCAGAATCTGCAAATAAATCAAAATGCCCCAGAACCGACTTGTGTCCCTACTTTCCGTGACTGGTCACATATATCACAACTATGCAGTGTTTTCAGCCACATAATGTTTCTTTTAAGGTTTCAGACATTTAAATACGCATAAGCACCATTAAAACAATATATTTAGAGTTTATAAAATACACACTGATGTCAGACATCAGTGGAAGGTGCAATAACAATCCATTCATATACAATTTGCCGACATTTATTCATATCAGACACACATAATGGGCCTAAGTAACTACAAAGTTTACTCTATTATTCTTCCAGTTCACCAGCCACTTACTTGCATATATTTCGGGAGAAAATGATGAATTCACCTGCTGTAAATCCGACTGACAGGACTCTGCGAACTGCGGGGCAAACTAAGATGGCGGCGCCCATCTCGCGTTATAGATCAAGATAAAGATCATTTATAAAGGCTTTTAAACGACAAAACACACTCACTTACACATATTTGAGGATCGGAATATCAGATAGTTGATAACATGGTAAGCAAGTTTGTGAATATTTTAAATAAACAAGGAAAACAAAATAATAGCGATCCACCTGTCATACAGTGTTATTGTTGCTGCGTTCAGCGCTCGTGACACGCATGACGCGTCGCTATGGAAACATTAAAGGCAAACGTTCTAAAATAACGGTCGCCTTAAAAAAAGTCACTCTGGGGGGACAGTTAGAATATTTTAAACTCACGCTCGAAAGGGTTAAAGATGCATTTTGTGCATACGCACGCTTTATAAATGAGGCCCCTGGACACTTTCTTCCATTGCTCAGTGGTCCAGTTCTGATGCTCACGTGTCACTGTTGGCTCTTTCGCCGGTGGACAGGGGTCAGCATGGGCACCCTGACTGGTCTGCAGCTATGCAGCTCCATACGCAACAAACTGTGATGCACTGTGTATTCTGACACCTTTCTATCAGAACCAGCATTAACTTTTTGAGCAATTTGAGCTACAGGAGCTCGTCTGTTGGATCGGACCACACGGGCCAGCCTTCGCTCCCCACGTGCATCAGTGAGCCTCGGCCGCCCATGATCCTGTCGCCGGTTCACCACTGTTCCTTCCTTGGACCACTTTTGATAGATACTGACCACTGCAGACTGGGAACACCCTACAAGAGCTGCAGTTTTGGAGATGCTCTGACCCAGTCGTCTAGCCATCACAATTTGGTCCTTGTCAAACTCACTCAAATCCTTACGCTTGCCCATTTTTCCTGCTTCTAACATCAACTTTGAGGACAAAATGTTCACTTTCTGCCTAATATATCCACCCACTAAAAGGCGCCGTGATGTAGAGATGATCAGTGTTATTCACTTCAGCTGTCAGTGCTCATGATGTTATGCCTGATCGGTGAATGTACTGTAATTGAAATAGATAAAGGAGCAAATCCCCCAAAAAAGTGCAAAATCCCAAAATTGTTTTTGTCTAATTTTCTGCAGGTTCTACTTTGTTTCACCCACCCTCTGAAACTACAGAAACCTCAGGTAAGAGATAAATCTGATATGTCTTGAATGTTTTTTCTTTTGCCTTTTAATTTAGCATCTACAGTCTGCTCTAAATTTTTTATGTGTGCAGCAACAAGATCTGTGATTTTAAAATATAAGGAGCAGATCCGCAGGGAGTATCAGTGTGTGACCGAGTATAACTCACTGCCTGGTGAACAAGTGCTGCTGTCTGAGCGCTACACACAACCTCTGATCCTTCAGAGACATAGAGGTCGAAAAGAGAGAGAAGAAGAGATCAGATCCAGAGGAGAAAGCTTCCAGCAGGTCCTCAGCGCCCGGAGCAGTGATGACTCTGTCCATCTGAACTCTCTGTTCAACCCACATGGACACGGGATCCGTCCCAGTGCTGTTATACTGCAGGGGAATTCTGGGAACGGGAAATCTTTCACTGTGCAGAAGATCATGATGGACTGGGCATCTGGTAACCTCTACAAAGAGCAGTTTGATGTTGTGTTCCACTTAAAGTGTAAAGAAATAAACCGCATCTGTGGCATAAAGAGTTTGGTGGAGATCTTGAGCTGCAGTTGTAGTTTAACATCAGATCAGATCTCACAGGTACTACAGCATTCACCAGAGAAGGTGCTCTTCATCATCGATGGATTTGATGAGCTGAGACTCACTCAGAACATTAATGTCATGTCACCACACACTGATCTGCTTCAGAAAGCCCCAGCTGAGGTCATTCTTTGTGACCTGCTGAGGCGTCGAATCCTCCCACAGTCCTTCCTTCTGGTCACCTCCAGATCTACAGCCACAGATACACTGAGTAAACTGCTCAAAGGACCTCAGCGTTTCTCTGAGATCATGGGATTTTCAGAAAAGGGGGTAGAGGAGTACTTCCAGAAGTTTTTTCAAAATGAGGAACATTTCAGGAAGGCTTACACACTTGTGAAAACGAATGAAACTCTCATCACCGCCTGTTCCATCCCTGTCGTCTGCTGGATCATCTGCACAACTATCAAGGAACGACTCAAAACTGGTGCAGATGTAACAAGTGGACTGGAAACCACTACCTCCATCTACGTTGACTTTGTGTGCACGCTCTTGAAGCATCACTGCCAGGGTTCGAGTCAGTCCATCCCGACCCTGCTGAGGAGTCTGGGTCAGCTGGCAGAGAGAGGGATGCTGGAACAGCAAGTCCTGTTGGATGAGAAAAGTGTTGATGAAACAGTTTCAGACCCTGCTGGCAATCCGTTCCTGTGCAAGTTCCTGTTTAAGAGAAGAATCCACCAGGAGACGATGTTCAGTTTCATGCATCTCAGCTTTCAGGAGTTCTTCACTGCTCTGTACTATGTCTTTCTGGATGAAGAAGAGTCTCAGAAAAAATTTACACAGCTATTACCCATTGATGAAAACTCAAGTCATTATGATGTTCGTCGTTCACGTTTTTCAGCTGTGGTGCAGTTTGCATTTGGTCTGCTGAATAAGGATGTGAGACGCACACTTGAGGAACATGGTCTCTTTGTTCATTCAAAAACACAGACTCATCTGAAAGAATGGATATTGAAAATGGTTCAAAAATTTCACACACATAAATCACTTTTTTACTTTAACTGTCTCTATGAACTTAATGAGAATGACTTTGTACAACAAGTTATGGAAACCTGTAAAAAAATTAATGCATATGGTGTAGTCATAAGCAGAACAGACTGCCAGGCCCTGCTGTACTGCTGCAAGTACATCGAAAGACTGGATCTTACTGAGTGCATATTATCATATGAAATTTTCCTCATGATTCTGCCTGTTTTTCACGAAAAGAAAGTAAGGCAAGTGCTTTGACAGATACATGATGGATTTTATTAATATCTGTATAATTCATTCTATTTTTTTATATTATTCATACATCACTGGTTGGTTAACCAGTGATACATACATTTTATAAATGTTATTACGTTTTTATTATTTGTTATTGCAAGTTAACTTGATTATTTGGTCTGTACACTGATTTTACAGCTTGAACATACTAGTTTCATCAGACTCTGATCGTGATCTTGATGAACTGATAAACACTTTCACAAGAGGACAGACCCAGAGATCACAGCGGTAATGTCTCAAAATACATTTTATACATTTAAAGTATTTTATATACACACGAGTTATCATCCTTCAGTGTGCTTTTGTTTTATGTTCAGTTCATGAATCTTTTTTCTGTCCTTTGATTTGCAGCATTGATGTCCGCTTTATATTTACAAAACTTGAGAATTGTGAACTTCATTTGTCAATCAATGAAGAGCTTTTCAGGTAAAGAAAAAATTAATTGTTGGTTTATAGACACAACAACATTGATGCCAATTCTGATTTTATTTATTTATTTACTTTTATAGTATCTGCATAGAAACTTCAAAATCTTCGTGGTCGCTCACTCTCACCTTTCAATGCCAAGAGCTAATCAACATTAAGTGGGACAAACTTATACAGATAATTCTCCAAGAAGATTCAGATGAATTAAGGAAAGTTCTCTGTTCTTTCTCTGAACTGAAAAAGATGAAAATGAAGCTGGACTGTCTAAGTGAGATGTGGACTCATTGGATCCTCCAAATCATCCAGAACTGCTCCAGTCTAACAGAACTCAAGTAAGAATTAAAGCTGCAAGCAGCGATGAAAGGGCCCTCGCACCCGGGCTAGCCGCCACCCATTGGCATCAGGAAAACAGTGAACAGTGGGTGACATGGATGCAAGCGAGTAAATACAGGAGAAATATAGCCAAGTCATTTCAAAGTGCCACACTTCCTGCTGCCAACAGGTGGCGCTTTGACCGTAACCAAATATTACCATGTAGATGTCCTCAGGCCAGGACTATTATCAAACATGTGAAGTTTGGAGCAGATCGGACATTGTATGCCTGAGTTACTAGAACTTCCTGTTTCTTGGCTTTAATCGCATACATTAGCACTTAGCCAAGTGTTTCATGATTTAACATATTTCTAGTATGTTTGATACATTATGGCATATTAAAATGGAACTAAAGTGTAAAGCATACCATTTCCTGTTGCCAGCAGGTGGCGCTATGACTAACTGAATATTGACATATAGATGTCTTTAGGCCAGGACTCTTATCACACATGTGAAGTTTGGAGCAGATCGGACATTGTATGCTTGAGTTACAACAGCTTCATCATTCATGGCGAAACATCAGAATTTGTCAGGCTGCCACGGACACGCCCTTCAACGAAAACTCAAGATCTTTGCAATTAAACGTCATTAAGGCCTTAAGATTAGACTGACCATATATGATGTTGTTATTATTAAATGTCTTTGAGGAGTTAATCACAGTGTAAAACATGTCATTTCCTGTTGCTGGCAGGTGGTGCTATGACTGCAACTGAACATTGGCATATAGATATCTTCAGGTCAGGACTCTAATAAATCATGTGAAGTTTGGGGCAGATTCAACATCGTATGCCTGAGTTACAACAACTTCCTGTTTCATGGCAAAACATCGAAATTTGGCAGGCCGCTTCGGCCACACCCTTCAGTGAAAACTCTAGATCTTCGCAATTTAACGTCATAAAGGCCTTTAGATAAGACTGACCAAATATGATGTTGATCTGATTAAAGCTCTAGGAGGAGTTCGTTAAAGTACAACGTCTGGAAATGGCAAAAACTGCACAAATTTTGCAAAGAAAATTCAAAATATCTGACTTCCTGTTGGTTTTCAGATTTCACTCCAAGAGACTTTTTTCTAGGTATTGGGCTGTTAGATGTGTGTACCAAATTTCATACCTGTACGTGAAACGTAGTGTCAGGGGCACTTCGTTGAAATTTTGTAGGTGGCGCTATCGAGCCATTTTGCCACACTTAATTCTGAAACCCATATCAGACGTAAATTTTCACCACTTCTGACGCATCTGCAAAGTTTCATGAGTTTTCGAGTATGTTTCGGCCCTCAAAAAAGTGATTCACCTTACATGGCGAAACATCAGACTTTGTCGGTCACCACGGACACGCCCTTCAACGAAAACTCAAGATCTTTGCAATTTAACATCTCAAAGGCCTTAAGATTAGACTGGCCATATATGATGTTGATCTAGTTTAATCTCTATAAACATGTAAAACATGTAATTTCCTGTTACCCACAGGTGGCGCTATGACTGTAACTGAATATTGTCATATAGATGTCTTCAAGTCAGGACTCTAATAAAACATGTGAAGTTTGGGGCAGATCGGATATTGTATGCCCGAGTTACAACAACTTCCTGTTTCATGGCGAAACATCGAACTTTGCCAGGCCGCGACGAACACGCCCTTCATCGAAAACTCTAGATCTTCGCAATTTAACGTCTCAAAGGCCTTTAGATTAGACTGACCAAATATGATGTTGATCTGATTAAAGCTCTAGGAGGAGTTCGTTAAAGTACAACATGTGGAAATGGCAAAAACTGCCAAAATTTTGTAGAGAAAATTCAAAATATCTCACTTCCTGTTGGGTTTACAAACTTTGCACCCGGGGGCTTTTTTGTAGGTACTGGGCTGTTACATCTGTCTACCGAATTTCGTAACTGTACGTGAAACGTAGCACGAAGGGCGCTTAATTGAAATTTTGTAGGTGGCGCTATTGAGCCATTTTGCCACACCTAATTCTGAAACCCATATCAGACGTAAATTTTCACCACTTCTGACGCGTGTGCAAAGTTTCATGAGTTTTTGAGAATGTTTAGGCCCTCAAAAATGCGATTCATTTTGGAGAAGAAGAAGAATTGGCTGAGCAATTCCAATAGGGTCCTCACACCATCGGTGCTCGGGCCCTAATGAAACTGTTTTCTGACCAACCTTAGTAGGTGTTCAAGCGTGAAGCACTGAAACAATATTGTAATTGTTACATTTTCCAAGGATCATCATTCTCCCCTAAACATGATTGGGCTGGTAGTGCTCACACCGTCTACATCATCACCAAGGTCTGATCCGCCTGACATCAAAAGTAGGAAATGGCTCATAACTCCTGAACCGTTAGGCCTAGACTCAAAGTGTCTTATATTGTTGGAATCCCTGCCTCAATTTTCAGGTGTTTTGGATTTTTTTTTAAAAAAACCTACTTTTGTGAACTAGTCCTAGTTTGTCCTGTTCAGAACCAATCAAGTACAGCGAGGTTCTCCGGAGTCTGATTATCAATAATTATCAAAAAAAAAAGTGAAATTACGATTCACGGTCCCTAAGGGCTGCCAAAACCTTCACAGTGTGCGGAGCCACTTTTACTAAAAAGGTCATAACTCAAGAACAGAATGAGATATTTTCACCAAACTCAGCACATCTATGTAAGAACTTATTTTGTGGTCACGTGAAAAAGGACGTGGTGACTGGTCACTTGGTGGCACTATAACAGGAAAAAAACGGCAATAACTACTTCACCGTTAGTCGAATCGTCAGGTAAAACTTTGCTTTATTGTGTGAGTACATGAGGCACATGATTCTAAAGAAGTGTGAATACTTTTAGGGAGATCAGCCCATAGGTGAGGCTATAATTGTTAAAAAGGGGTAAAAATTCTGTATTTCTGTTGCAAACCCCATGAAATGGCTGAAAGTGGCCCTCTTCCTGCCTTTGTGTAGATCTTCTCAAAATCAGGTGTGCACGTCACATGATTTTACAGAAGCATGGGAACTTTTATGGAGATCAGGCCATAGGTGGCACTAACTGTTAAAAAGGGGTAAAAATTATGTATTTCTTTGGCAACTCCGATGACATGGCTGAATAACCATATATTTCCTATGGTAAATTGCCTGTATTGGCTGAAAATTGTATTTTTCCATTGTTTATTTAAATGGTTACATGCTTGCTAAATAAAATATAAAATCTTTTTGCACAAGTGCTTAAAGGCCTTAAACACTTGAACCCGATAACTGCTGCTCGCAGCTATATTTCAAATGATCTTTGTGTTCTGCAGAAGAAAGTCAGTCATACAGGTTTGGAGTGACATGGCCCTCATTTAAATCATTATAGAATTGTTCAAATGAATGTGTGAAAAACAAAGTATAAAGTATAGAATTATCAGTCCCTAAAATCTAAATAATTTTATCTGTATAATGTGTTTCCATGTCTAGGGTAGATGCTGGCCTTTTACAGGAAGAAGGAATCCAGATCTTGCAGAGTTCAGACACAAGACCAGCCTATAGTGTGACATTTCATGGGTTTGTATTGGTTCTTCATACATTTTGCATCAGTAAATTTCTTATCAATGCAATTTCAAGCTTTAAAAACAAAAACACCATAAAAGTTTGACTTGTGCAGCATATTCCATGTCTTCTGAAGTCACATAATACCTTTCTGTGAGGAACAAATCAAAAGTTTGAGAATTGTCATTCATAAATGTATTTTTCTTTACATCATCCCTAGATCTCATAGTTCATTAGCAGTCAATAACAAGTTAAATGTTGGTCTGTTTCTCACACAAATCATTGTTATAAGACTCTGTAGTGATGCTGTGCTTTCTGCTTTCTGATGAAGGTTCACATGCAATAAGTCTCAAAAATGCAAACGCTATTGGGACCGTGATCTTGGCTGCAATAAGATGGTGAAGATTCATCTGAGTTCCTCTGGCTTTTCTATGAAGTCAAAGTAAAAGTAAGTTAGAACTAAGATTACCACAAAGAATGCACCATTAACAGTGTGAACTGTAATATGACACCAACCAGTGATTTTTTTTTTATTTTTTATGATTATTTAATGATTTATACAATTCACTTGAATATTGTATATTAACTGTACAAGCTTTCAGTGCAACAGCATATGATCATGTGCAGTGTGGATCTAACCTACTGCTCAGCTTTGTGTTTTTATTTCTACATGTTTTATTGTTTTATCTCTTGTCTCTCTCCATTTCTAAGGCCCTTGATTTGGGACTAATGGTCCAGCTTGATCACTAGGAGAAAACTGCCAAAGCAGCATCTTTACCTAGAGCTGTGGATGGGAATAAAGACATCAACCAAGAATATCTTAAATCATTTAGGTGTGTTGTAATAGTAATGGTCATCTATCAATTTATTTGTATATTGTGTGTCACAATGCATATTGTTTCAAAGCATCTTTACAGAGTTTTATATTGATGCTTAATTGCATGTAACAGTTTAGAGCTGAATGATTGTAGTTTATATATGAAGACAATATAATCTATCAAACATTTGAGATTTCCTTTATATTGTGACCATGTGAGAATGAAAAAAAGTAATTTACATACTCATTTCAAACCTGTATGACTTTCTTCTGTGGTTTACAAACAATTTTTTAAACTCTTTCCTCGCCAGCGTTTCTTTAAAAATGTTGCCAACCACCGGTAGCATTTTTTATAATAATAAAAAAAAAAACTAAATTGAAAGGCTCCCAGAATATTTTTTTTATATGAATATCTGAACATGCAATACATCAAAAGAAAGAAAAAAGTTTCTGCTTTAAAAAAACTATTTCAGCTTCATGCTTTCTTTTTTATCATCACTTTAATGTGGGTAAATTTCATTAAAAATAGCAACATTTTGAACAAAAAGCTGAGAATTTTTTATTTTATTTTTTTCCCTCCAAAGACTACAACTTGCGTAAACTATTCTTTTATTGCTTGTTTCTGCTCCTTTTTGCCTGTGTTTTGATCAGGAGATTCAGTACTCTTTCAGAAGATGTGTAATAGCGCCCCCTACAGTATAACAGTGAAAACATGGAAAACTGGAAAATTCTCAAACATAAAATCACAAACATTTTAAATTAAAACTTACAATTGGCAAAAACATGCCTTTTCTTTTGCATTTAAATCTTTATACAAGAAACCCTGCAGGTCATAAAGAACTTGTTTTTCCACCTCCACAAAGAGACGAGTGCCATTCATTGTTGTTTTTCTTGCTTTACCCTGGGCAAAAAGCCATATAGATTAAATGCATTTATGGTGAAATGACTACATTTTCACAATGAAAATTCTTTCATCATTTACTCGCCCTCATGTCGTTCCAGACCTGTAAGTCCTTCGTTCATCTTCAGAACACAAATTAAGATATTTTTAATTATCTTGCTGTCACTGGAGGCCTCACTGAGCCATCGGATTTAATCAGAAATATCTCAATTTGTGTTCTGAAGATTGAATGAAGGTCTTACAGGTGTGCAACGATATGAGGGTGAGTAATTAATGACAGAATTTTCATTTTTGGTTGAAGTAAACCTTTAACCCCAATCGCTCCCCGGGCGCCACAGCAAAATGTCTGCTCACTGCTTCGGGTGTGTGTGTGTGTGTTCACCACTCACTGCTCCTAATGTGTGTGCACTAAATTGGATAAGTTAAATGCAGAGGACAATTTACGAGTATGGGTTACAATGCTTATCATTCACGTCATGTCACTGTCACTTTCACTCTCAACGAAAATAGTGTGTGCATGCGCTGGGCCGCTGACAAAGAAACTCTGAAATATTTTTCATTGAGTTGATCAGAAAGTCTTCTGCAGCAACTGACAAACAGTCATAAAACACCAAAGACATTCTAAGGAAAGACAATAAGATGTTCATTAGAAACCATTTGAGAACTTCTGAAGTATTTTTCAAGAACTGCAATCAACATTCTTACAAACTTCTCGGAATTTATCTTAAATATTTTAACTTCTTTCTTAAGAAGATTATGAATCTGGTCTCTGATTCCTCTTTAGTTTCATGTGGAACTAGTTTGTGTTTGTGAGGTAGAGAAAAATAGTACAGGTGCTGAAATCTGACCCTCAACAGATCATTATCCCCAGTATATTTATAAACAGGTGTAGGGTTAGATGTGGTGTGGGGTTAGGATTAGTCTGGTTTAGCGTCCTCAACGAGAATGATAATAATTTAAGAGAGTCCAAATACAGCACGACACATCAATGCTCCTGCAGTGGATAAAGGTATATTAAAGGATTAGTTCACCTTCAAATGAAAATTAGCCCAAGCTTTACTCACCCTCAAGCCATCCTAGGTGTATATGACTCTCTTCTTGTTGATGAACACAATCTGAGTTATATTAATACATATCCGGACGCATCTGAGCTTCATAATGGCAGTGAACAGGGTCACGAGTATGAGCTGAAGAAAGTGTTTTTTTTCCATCCATCATAAACGTACTCCACACGGCTCCGGGAGGCTAATAAAGGCCTTCTGAAGTGAAGTGATGCGTTTGTGTAAAGAAAAATCCATATTTAACAAGTTATTAAGTAAAATATGTAGCTTCCACCAGACCGCCTTCCGTATTCAAGAAACAAAAAAACAAACAAAAAAAAAACAACAAAAAAAACAGGGTAACACTTTCTTTGAAGACCATGCTTATAAATAAGTATTACTATTTTATAAACATATTTATAAACACTCATTAAGATCTATACTGCATTATGAAACAGTTAGTTACATGTATATTACTTTTACAATTACTTATAAGTTATGCATTTTCTTTTTTTTAATGCACATGATAATAATCCATCATGCACTGATTTATAAGTATTAAGTATTATGGTTCCAATCAATGTATTCATAAAAATGCGACCTGCATTGCTATAATGTTAATATATTATAGTTACAATGACTTTTTAGTCATTCAGGTGAAAAGGTGAAAAGTCGCCAACTTTCAGCGCACTAGCTAGCTTAAATGTTAAACAAACATACAGCGATAGATGTGTGTGCCATCCTTTGAATGGTCTCTTAAAATAATCCACATTGCTAGCCATAAACATAGTTAGCCCAGCGTTAGGTTACATTAGACAATAAGCATTGACAAAATTCCCCGAACCACACGAAAGTAATTCATATGTTGTCTAGGAAATATCCAAAACTTAAATTAATTTACAAAAATAGCTGTCACGGTCCCGCAGAGTCAGTGACTGTACATATTCAGACAGTTCTGAACTTTCTTCTGCATCTATGTTTAATAAATCCATCCTAAAACATGCTAGCTTACGCTTGTCAACATTGAGTCCAGCGTCTCTTTTTGCCTCCAGCTAAGCCCCGCCCACCAGGAAACGTTGCAATGTGCAGCGATGAGTACGGTGGAGCCAATTAGCTGGAAGAGCTTCTTCATTTCAACAACCACAGACAGGTGATGATTTGTGGTCTTCATTTCCAAGCATTTTGTAGTTCAGCTCAAATTTTTTCCTCACACAGAGGGGGTGTAATTACACACTATTCCAAACCGTAGTAAGCAGTAAGATGCTTTTTTACAGCATCATATCATCATACCCAGAGAGAAGCACTGATCAGTCCACAAAAGAACCTCTTCCGAACACAAACAGGATCAGAGCATGCTGGATCAACCAAGGATTACATCAGTGGTGAGCCATTTAAATTGGGAGACATTTTCAAAGTAGGAGTCTAGAAGGTGATAAAGGTAATGGTGTGGATGGAGGATGTTGAGTCTCCATTAGAGAAGTCCGCTCTGCTCGCTCAGCTTACTCAACCCAGAACGCCGTTGTGATGGTGGTTTGAGAATCTTTGAAATAAGTAATAGATCTAAGGTTATGAAGTTAAAATATAGTTTAATTGAAGTTGCAAACCTTATACTTTACATAAATGCACAGTAAAATCAAAGTTGAGAAAGAGAGAGTAGAAATTGAAAGGGATTGTGGAGAGAATGTGAGAAGATTTGTTTTGGGATCTTAAGTGGCACATTGTCAGAAAGCACGAGAATGTGTTATGCAAACATGCAGTGCAGGAAACAGTGAGCAGGAAAGTTAAATAGCATTGGATAATAAATGAACAGATAAACAGGTGAGGTATCATGCAGCACTGTCGCCTCAAAAGAATATCCCCGGTTTTGCTCTTTACAGAAAAAATGCAACCAATTAAAAAGAGATAAAGAATTTGTTTTCTCTCCAGTTCTCTGTGTCAAATGCACAGAAGAAAAATTAGATGATGCATTTTTAAAGATGGGATTGACTGGGATTATGAACCTCTTACAAAAGGTGAATGAGAGAGCATGCATCATTTTGCCAGTGTTACTGAAGAGGACACAGTTTTCTAGGTGTTGTGGCGCGTGTTCTTGATGAAGTAGGGTGTGTCTCAATCCGCTCACTAGCTCCCTAGGTTGTGAATCTGTATATCATGTACACAAATTCGGGCACTAGTAAGGACCCTGACTCACTACACATCCGGACACTGAAGGCAACATGACAACATTCATTGTACAACATCACTACTGCTGTTTATGAACAACAGCAGAATTTATATCTTTCTGATGTTATATTTTATGTTATTTTAAGTATATTATGATAAAGACTTTGCTTGTTACACATACCTGCAACATTACAGCTGTAAATTAATTATAAATGTTAGCTAGATTATGTTCACTACCTGTCTAGTGATGTATGTTTATACTGAAATATAATTAAATTATGGTTTCACAAGTTCACACTTACATATAATAAATAGAGTATAAATAGAGTAAAAGTTATGCATATTTGGCGTGCTGTCCAAGGAGACGGCTCCAAGATCGGAATACTCCCCCCATTCCAGGTTGGGATAGGAACAGTTGGAAGTGAGGA
This sequence comes from Ancherythroculter nigrocauda, assembly GCA_036281575.1. Taxonomy (NCBI): domain Eukaryota; kingdom Metazoa; phylum Chordata; class Actinopteri; order Cypriniformes; family Xenocyprididae; genus Ancherythroculter; species Ancherythroculter nigrocauda. The sequence goes on from VTFQ01000017.1 coordinate 3,503,619, forward strand.
GATGGGGTGCTGGAAAACTGTCAAGGAACAGAGGTAAGTCTGCTGTGTATTTTATTACTGAATGTGCTCCTCTTAATTATCTGAATGTGCTCCTCCCAAACTTTTTTAATAAAACATGTTTTTAAAACATCTAACTCGTGTCATGATGTGTATTGAGTTGGCTTTCGTGATTTATGCGCTTTAGAACTTTTGTTAAGGGAACAGAATCTGTGTCTGAAATGGCATACTTCCTTACTATATATAAGCGAAAAACAGTATGTGACAAAAGCAGCATGTCCAAACTCATAGTATCATAAAAGTGTAGCAAAAATTACCTTGATGACCTGCTACTTTTGGAGAGATTCTGAAGTGTGCATATGATGGACACTTTACTATCCCATGAGGCCACGGTAGAGGATTTGTGAATGGAGGTGAAGCAACGCAACTGATGCTGGAAGGTCACATGATAATGACATGGCGGATTTAGTACATCTGAATTTCATTCATACTAAACAGATTCATACAATATAGAACATACATTTTTAGTGCTCGCAAAGTAGGAGTATGCAGCCATAGTAAGCATCGATGCTCCCTTGTTTTCATGGTGCATTGTGGGACTTTTTTGGAAACTAATGTTTCAGTGCACTGGAAGGATTTTGCGATTGAGACAGCCCTTAAAATGACAGAATCCCTGATCAGTGCCCTGACTACTTAACTAGGGAGCTGACTGAGACGCACCTTTAGTCCCACCCTCCGCCAAGACACGTGATTGGCTCTTATCATCCGATCATGGTTGTGTCTCTCTATTAGTGTTACTGGATCTTAGTGCTGAATTTGACACTATTGACCACAACATTCTCTTGAATAGACTCGAAATTTATGTTGGTATTAGTGGAATTGCATTGGCATGGTTCAAATTATCTGACCATTATCAGTTTTGTTTTACGATGCGTCTCTAAGCACCTTTACCTTATTTTTATTATTCTCAGGTTAGGTAAGAAAGTCAAATCTGACCTAAATTATAAGCATTTTAAAAATACTTACAATCAGACAGAAGACTTCTCCGTGGTCTGTTCAGGCTCAATGACTTAAATTAATGCCACATGAGGCCGAGTTTAGGTATAAAGTTATAAGTTCATTTATTTATTACATTAATATTACTAGCATTACATATATTTTACTAACATTCTATACAAGTAATTAAATAAAGTATAAGTATTGAAAAGTTCTTCAGTCAAGGCAATATCAGCGATGGAGGCATCATCAGCTGGTTCTGGTGTCGGAGGTACAGCCTCAGGTGTGAAGCAGCCCCTCCTGCTCTCTTCATGGTCCAGCCTTTTATAGACTATCTGACCACTTGATGTCATCTTCTTGGGAATTCCCCTCATATGTCTATATATAGAGGCCTCTCCTATTTGTTCTTGGACTCTTCTCCTCTGCTGCGGTGTTCTGGCCCACCTGCTCTTCTGATCAAGACATCCTTCAACGGTAAGATTGCTTTTCTTTCTAATACATATTAGTTCCTTTCTAACCTACTAACATGTTACTAACAAATGTATTATAATAGCAGTTGTTTTTCATTCTTTAATAAGTGATCAATACATGCAATAAAGGCATTACAATACCAGTTGTCTGTCATTCTTTAGTAAGTAATTAATATATACTTTAATAAAGGCGTTACAATACCAGTTGTCTGTCATTCTTTAATGGTTAATATATGCTTTAATAAAGACGTTACAATACCGATTGTCTTTCATTCTTCAGTGGTTAATATATATATGCTATTGGGCTCTTTTTCTTTCTACATTCTTTTGATGTGATCACATCTTTCTGTTTACATGAACAGATATCAATCTTTTTGTTTACATGAACAGATATCAATCTTTCTGTTTACATGAACAGATATCAATCTTTCCGTTTATATGAACAGTTATCAAATAAACAGCTATCAAATAAACAGCTATCATATAAACAGTTATCAAACATTTTGTTTCACTGTTTATCCATAAACAAGTTATCTATATATCTCTCATAACAGCTGTACCTCATAAACAGCTAACTTCTGTTTATCTTCAAATCTCAGTTGTGTTGTTATTATTATTACTCATAAATCACTTATTTCAATAAATGTTTTTTCTCTTAAATCACAGTTGTGTTGTCATTATTATTCTTTATAAGCCGAAGAGGTTCAAGTAGCCTAGAAAAGTTGCATTTCCCATTGAAGCAGGGTGTGGCTCATATCAACAGTACGTACACTTTTAGGATGAAATCTATGCAAAGTTTTATAAATGAGGCCCCAGGCCACCATCTTCCATTGCTCCGTGGTCCAGTTCTGATGCTCACGTGTCCACTGTTGGCTCTTTCGGCGGTGGACAGGGGTCAGAATGGGCACCCTGACTGGTCTGCAGCTATGCAGCTCCATACGCTACAAACTGCGATCACTGTGTATTCTGACACCTTTCTATCAGAACCAGCATTAACTTCTTGAGCAATTTGAGCTACAGGAGCTCGTCTGTTGGATCGGACCACACGGACCAGCCTTCACTCCCCATGTGCATCAATGAGTCTTGGCCACCCATGACCCTGTCGCCAGTTCACCACTGTTCCTTCCTTGGACCTCTTTTGATAGATACTGACAACAGCAGACCGGGAACACCCTACAAGAGCTGCAGTTTTGGAGATGCTCTGAAAACACTGTTCCTGCTCGATTGCTCCTGTCTGCCTCGCTGCCTCTGCCTCGCTGCCTCTGCCTCGCTGCTGGTGGTTTGCGTTTCCGTATAGCTTTGTATAGCTTTGTTTTAAATAAATTGTTTAAATAAATAACTTGTCATCAGTCTCGCGCGCTCCTTTTTCAACGCGTTCATCAAACAGCTGTGGTAACTCAGATCAGTCTACAAACACGGTGAGTCATGTCATCCTCTCCCAGTGTTATTTTATGTTCAGTTTGTCACATGTTCAGCATAGCTCTCTCTGTCAGCGACGAGGGATTTACATGTCATAAATGTAGGGAAATAGTCAGGCTGACAGAGAGAATCTCAGAATTAGAGACACGCATCCAAACTTTAATCAAGGATAGTAAGAATGCAGGGGCTTCAGATACTGTTTTGGATGCAACTAGCTTAGTAAACTCTGTACATTGTTCGGTTCCGGCTGTAGAGCCTGTGCAGCAGGGCACTTGGGTAACGGTGAGGCGGCCTAGCCGCGGAAAACACCACTCTTCCGTTCCAGTAAGAACATCAAACAGGTTCTCCCCACTCAGTGACGCACCCACTGAGAATCCTGTTGAAAGTGCCCTAGTTATTGGCGATTCTATTACACAGAACGTGAAAATGGAGACACCAGCCACCATAGTCACATGTTTGCTGGGAGCCAGAGCACCTGACAAAGCAAATTTAAAAGTGCTGGCTAATGCTAATCGTAAATACTCTAAAATTATTATTCACGTTGGCACAAATGATGTTCGACTTCGCCAGTCGGAGATCACTAAAATTAACATTAAAGAGGTGTGTGAACTCGCAAGTACAATGTCAGGAGAAGTAATTTACTCTGGCCCTCTTCCTGTTCGTCGGAGTGATGAGAAAGTTAGCAGATTATCATCACTCAATGGCTGGCTGTCTAAGTGGTGTCCGCAGAATAATATAGGTTTCATAGACTATTGGAAAAGTTTTTGGGGCAGACCTGACCTGTTGAAAAGAGATGGTATTCATCCATCCCGGGATGGTGCTGCTCTTCTCTCTAGTAATATGGCACATAGTCTTAGAGCTGAAACATGACAAACTGGGGCCCAGGACAGGAAGCAGACAGACTGGCTAAACCGACCGTCTGCTAGCTGCCTCACGTTACAGAAGTCAGATAAATCCCAACACATAGAAACTCTTACACCTAGATATTATCACATAGAGACTGTGTCTGTACCCCGAATTAGTAAAAACAAAAAACTTCCAAACCCATTTAATGGTAAAAATTTAATTGATGTTCAACAAATAAAAAAGAGATAATAATGATAAACAAATGATAAAGGTTGGGTTGTTAAATATTAGATCACTTTCTTCAAAAGCACTTATTGTAAACGATATTATCACAGACAATAATCTAGATGTGCTGTGTTTGACAGAAACCTGGCTAAAACCAGACGATTACATTACTTTAAATGAGTCTAGTCCTCAAGGTTATGATTATCGACACAATCCTCATCAGAAAGGAAAAGGGGGAGGTGTTGCTGTAATTTATGGTAATATTTACAATATTAGCCAGAAGTCTTTCAAATATAATTCCTTCAAAGTGATGGTGCTTTACTTAACATTATGTAAGTTCTTATGTAAGTATGTAAGTTGTGCTGGCTACTGTATATAGGCCACCAGGACACCATACAGACTTTATCAAAGAAATTGCCGATTTTCTATCAGAATTAGTACTAGCTGCAGATAAAGTCCTTGTTGGTGATTTTAATATCCATGTAGATAATAAAAAAGACTCATTGGGATTGGTATTTTCAGACATTCTAAACTCTATTGGTGTTAGACAACATGTGTCAGGACCCACTCAGTGTCGTAATCATACTTTAGATCTAATATTGTCACATGGAATCGATATTAGTGCCGTTGAAATTCTGCAGCAGAGTGATGACATCTCAGATCATTATCTAGTCTCGTGTATACTACATTTAGTCAAAGAGGCTAAACTGCCTCCCTGCCATAAATATGGTAGAACCATCACTTCTACCACTAAAGATCGCTTTATAAATAATCTTCCTGATCAGTTTCATCGCCTTAGCATACCAGACAGTTTAGAAGACCTCGATGTTGCAACAGAAACTATTGCCTCTGTCTTTTCCAGCACATTAGACTCAGTTGCTCCTTTGCGTTTAAAAAAGATTAAGGAAATTAATCCAATGCCATGGTACACTGAGCACACTCGGGCCCTAAAAACAGCAGGTAGAAAAATGGAGCGCAGCTGGAAGAAAACAAAACTAGAAGTATTTCGCATTTCGTGGAGAGAGAGAATGAATGAGTACAGAAAGGCCTTAAAAACTGCTAGATCTGCCTATTTTTCAAAACTTTTAGAAGAAAATAAACACAAGCCTAGGTATTTATTTGATACAGTGGCTAAATTAACAAGAAATAAAGCTTCAACTTCTGATGTTTCCAAAGAGCACAGCAGTAATGACTTTATGAACTTCTTTACTTGCAAGATTGATAATATTAGAGAAAAAATTATAACCATGCAACAGTCTACTACAGTATTGTGTCAGACAGTGCATTGTAGTGTCCCTGAAGAAAAATTCATTTACTGCTTTAGGAGAGGAAGAATTGTCTAAACTTGTTAAATCATCAAAATCAACATGTATGTTACACCCTATACCGACTAAGCTATTGAAAGAGATGCTTCCGGAGGTCATAGATCCTCTTCTTAATATTGTTAATTCATCTTTATCACTAGGATACGTACCAAAAACTTTTAAGCTGGCTGTTATTAAAAAAAAACACAACTTGATCCTAGAGAATGTCAATTACAGGCCGATTTCAAATCTCACCATTCTGTCAAAAATACTAGAAAAGGCAGTTTCATCACAACTATGTTCCTTTTTAGAAAGAAATAGTATCTGTGAGGATTTCCAGTCAGGATTTAGACTGTACCATAGTACTGAGACTGCTCTCATTAGAGTTACTAATGATTTGCTCTTATCAGATCGTGGTTGTATCTCTCTATTAGTGTTACTGGATCTTAGTGCTGCATTTGACACTATTGATCACAATATTCTTCTAAATAGACTCAAACTATGTTGGCATTAGTGGAATTGCATTGGCATGGTTCAAATCATACTTATCTGACCGTTATCAGTTTGTAGTAGTAAACGATGAGATGTCATATCAATCACAAGTTAAATATGGAGTACCGCAAGGCTCAGTGCTAGGACCGTTGCTTTTCACTCTGTACATGCTACCCTTGGGAGATATCATTAGGAAGCATGGCATTAGTTTTCATTGTTACGCTGATGATACTCCGCTCTATATTTCTTCACGCCCTGACGAAACTTACCAATTCGCTAAATTAACAGAATGTATAGCTGATATAAAAAAACTGGATGACCAGTAATTTCCTACTACTAAATTCAGAAAAAAACTGAGATTCTAATTTTTGGACCGAAAACTACTTCACGCAATAACCTAGAATACTGTCTAACACTTGCTGGCTGCTCTGTTAAGTCTTCGTCGTCAGTTAGGAACCTGGGTGTGCTCTTTGATACCAATCTTTCATTTGAAGGCCATGTTACTAGCATCTGCAAAACCGTATTCTTCCATCTTAAAAATATATCTAAACTACGACATATGCTCTCAAAGAAAAATGCAGAACAGTTAGTTCATGCGTTCATGACCTCAAGGCAAGATTACTGTAACGCTCTACTGGGTGGTTGTTCCTCCCGCTTGATAAATAAACTACAGCTCGTACAAAATGCAGCAGCTAGAGTTCTTAATAAAACTAGGAAGTATGACCATATTAGCCCAGTTCTGTCAACACTGCATTGGCCTCCTGTTAAACATCGTATAGATTTTAAAATCTTGCTAATTACTTACAAAGCACTAAATGGTTTAGCTCCCCAGTACCTGAGCGAGCTCTTAAATCATTATAATCCTTCACGTTTATTGCGATCTCAGAATTCAGGCCAGCTGATAATACCTAGAATATCAAAATCAACCGCAAGCGGTAGATCCTTCTCCTATTTGGCACCTAAACTCTGGAACAATCTTCCTAGCATTGTTCGGGATGCAGACACACTCTGTCAGTTTAAATCTAGACTAAAAACACATCTCTTTAACCTGGCATACACATAACACATTATCAATTTATATTTTAAAATCCGTTAAAGGATTATTAAGCTGCATAAATTAGGTCAGCCGGAACCGGGAACACTTCCTATAACACCAGATGTACTCGTTACATCAGAATGGCATCTACGCTAATATTAGTCTTTCTGTTTATCCCGAGGTTTACCGTAGTCAACCGGATCCGGGCCGTATCCAGCGGAGACCAAGGACCTGCGCCTTGACATGACCACAACGCAGCCCTGAAGCATCAGCAGAGATCGAGTCGACTAGATCATCCATTGTGAAGGCCTCATCGACACGACAGCCAGTGCCACAGTTCCTCAACAAACCGTCCATACCGGCGTGATGAATACGATCCTCAACTGGATGGAACTGAAATAAATACTTTGATTGTTGCTATCCTATCAGACTTATGATAGCAACCTGATTCATAACAAAACACTGTTCGCCAGAGGAGAACTGCCCCCCCGACTAAGCCTGGTTTCTCCCAAGGTTTTTTTCTCCATTTTAACACCTATTTGCCACTTGTTTGCCACCTGATGTCACCTGTTGGAGTTTGGGTTCCTTGCCGCTGTCGCCTTTGGCTTGCTTAGTTGGGGACACTTGACATTTGACTTGACATTTGATATTCAACAGTATTCTTGACATTTATTCAACAGTGCTTTTGATCTGCCTGCATTGACACTATTCTTTAAGAGCTGCTGTGCAGCCAAAATTATGTACCAGTTATCAATGTAAAGCTGCTTTGACACAATCTGCATTGTAAAAAGTGCTATATAAATAAAGGTGACTTGACCCAGTCGTCTAGCCATCACAATTTGGCTCTCGTCAAACTCACTCAAATCCTTACACTTGCCCATTTTTCCTGCTTCTAACACAATCAACTTTGAGGACAAAATGTTCACTTTCTGCTTAATATATCCCCCCACTAACAGGTGCCGTGATGAAGAGATGATCAGTGTTATTCACTTCAGCTGTCAGTGCTCATAATGTTATGCTGATCTGTGAATGTACTGTAATTGAAATCTACAGACACAAATATATAAAGTGCTATAAAAGATACACAAAAGTGTATTTTGGATGTTTTCTTTCCATCAGTCCTCTTTCAACACTTAATGAAAAGCCAAAAAGCGCATAATCCCAAAATTGACAGGTGCATGAAAACTGTTTTTTGTCTAATTTTCTGCAGGTTCTACTTCGAATGGCCCACCCTCTGAAACAACACGAATCCCAGGTAAGAGATAAATCTGATATGTCTTGAATGTTTTACCTTTTGCCTTTTAATTTAGCATCTACAGTCTGCTCTAAAATGTCTTACTCTATTAGAATCAGAATTAGTTTCAAAATGCACTAACCCTGTTTAACATTGCTTATTTTATGTGGGCAGCAACAAGTTCTGTGATTTTAAAATATAAGGAGCTGATCTGCAGCGAGTATCGGTGTGTGACCGAGTATAACTCATGGTCTGGTGAACATGTGCTGCTGTCTGAGCGCTACACACAACCTCTGATCCTTCAGAGACATAGAGGTCAAAAAGAAAGAGAAGAAGAGATCAGATCCAGTGGAGAAAGCTTCCAGAAGGTCCTCAGCGCCCGGAGCAGTGATGACTCTGTCCGTCTGAACTCTCTGTTCGACCCAGATGGACACGGAATCCGTCCCAGTGCTGTTATACTGCAGGGGAATTCTGGAAATGGGAAATCTTTCACTGTGCAGAAGATCATGATGGACTGGGCATCTGGTGACCTCTACAAAGAGCAGTTTAATGTTGTGTTCCACTTAAAGTGTAAAGAAATAAACCGCATTTGTGGCAAAAAGAGTTTTGCGGAGATCTTGAGCTGCAGTTGTAGTTTAACATCAGATCAGATCTCACAGGTACTACAGCATTCACCAGAGAAGATGCTCTTCATCATCAATGGATTTGATGAGCTGAGACTCACTCAGGACATTAATGACATGTCACCACACACTGATCTGCTTCAGAAAGCCCCAGCTGAGGTCATTCTTTGTGACCTGCTGAGGGGTCGAATCCTGCCAGAATCCTTCCTTCTGGTCACCTCCAGATCTACAGCCACAGATACACTGAGTAAACTGCTCAAAGGACCTCAGCGTTTCTCTGAGATCATGGGATTTTCAGAAAAGGGGGTAGAGGAGTACTTCCAGAAGTTCTTTAAAAATGAGGAACATTTCAGGAAGGCTTACACACTAGTGAAGACGAATGAAACTCTCATCACCGCCTGTTCCATCCCTGTCGTCTGCTGGATCATCTGCACAACTATCAAGGAATGACTCAAAAACACTGCAGATGTAACAAGTGGACTGGAAACCACCACCTCCATTTACGTTGACTTTGTGTGCACGCTCTTGAAGCATCACTGCCAGGGTTTGAGTCAGTCCATCCCGACCCTGCTGAGGAGTCTGGGTCAGCTGGCAGAGAGAGGGATGCTGGAACAGCAAGTCCTGTTGGATGAGAAAAGTGTTTATGAAACAGTTTCAGACCCTGCTGGCAGTCCGTTCCTGTGCAAGTTCCTGTTTAAGAGAAGAATCCACCAGGAGACGATGTTCAGTTTCATGCATCTCAGCTTTCAGGAGTTCTTCACTGCTCTGTACTATGTCCTTTTGGGTGAAAAAGAGTCCCAGAGAAAATTTACACAGCTATTTTCCATTAATAAATACTCAAGTCGTCATCATTTTTTTCCTTCACGTTTTTCAGCTGTGGTGCAGTTTGCATTTGGTCTGCTGAATAAGGATGTGAGATGCACACTTGAGGAACATGGTCTCTTTGTTCATTCAAAAACACAGACTCGTCTGAAAGAATGGATTTTGAAAATGGTTCAAAATATCCACACATATTCAGTTAAAGCACTTTTTTACCTTCACTGTCTCTATGAACTTCATGAAGAGGAATTTGTGAAAAAAGCTATGAAAACCTGGAAGAGAATTCATGCAGATGATCGATGCATAAGCAGAACAGACTGCTGGGTCCTGCTGTACTGCTCTCAGTGCTGTCAGTGCATCGAAGAACTGGATCTTTTTGTGTGCACATTAACACCTGAAAATTTCCGTATGATTCTGCCTGTTTATCACAAGTTTAAGAAAGTAAGGTAAGTGCTTTGACAGATACATGATGGATCTTATTAATATCTGTATAATTCATTCTATTTTTTATATTATTCATACATCACTGATATGAATGTTTACATACCAGTGATATATATTTAATACATTTTATAAATGTCATTATGTTTTTATTATTTATTGCAAGTTAACTTGATTATTTAGTCTTTACACTCATCTTCTGGATTTGATTTTACAGCTTGAACGTACACGTTTCATCAGACTCTGATCTTGATGAACTGATAAACGCTCTCACAAGAGGACAGACCCTGAGATCAAAGCGGTAATGTCTCAAAATACATTTCATACATTTAAAGTATTTTATGTACACATGAGTTATCGTCCTTCAGTGTGCTTTTGTTTTATGTTCAGTTCATCAATCTTTTTTCTGTCCTTTGATTTGCAGCATTGATGTCCTCTTCATATTTACAGACTTTGAGTGTTGTTATCTTCATTTGTCAATCGATGAAGAAATCAGGTGAAGAAAAAGTGAACTCTTTTTCTGTTCATCAAATATCTGTTTCTCATGATAACCAGATAAAGTTATGTGACGATTTATATTTTGGATAGCCAGTTATATCATCACCTTGTTCAATAACCACAATAGAATAATCTAGCAGTACATGTGTAACAATCAGCCAAATGGGTTGAGTCACAAGATTTAAAATGGGGTCAGATTTTACTGTGTGAGTTTGTTAGTGGTTAAAAGAATGAGACATAAAACAGTGATAAGTTTAAATAAGAATGGTGTATTTACAATATTCACAGGAACTTTAAAACAACACAATAAAACCAGGAAAACTCAGTCTGTTAAAAGCATACAGTCCCAAGTACCATACCCTAAAACAGTCCAAGAATCCTAGTGTGCTGATAAAGTCCCAATGTGAGTGTCCACCGGTGTATATACAAATGTCCACAGTAGTGATAGTCCAAAGTTGTGTCTGGAGAGGTAAGTCTGCAAATGGTAACTCCACAATCCAGTTAAGATGACTGTTAGTGAGTCCTTGTTTGTTTGCCATGCTGCCCTTTATACAGATGTTTACCAGGCCAACCATTCATTTCTTAAAGACATACACACTTAAAATGTTAAGAGGAATAAAATGGACTAAAACACATGTAAACCAATTAAAACTCTATAATACATAAAATCATTGTAATAAATAGAGCGGTAAAACATGCATTTTGTGTGACAGTGTCACATAGTCCCCCCCCTTAGCCTACGTCAACACGGGGAAGAAACTAGTCTCTTAAGAGTACTGTCAACCATTGTCCATAAAATGGGTATCCTCTTTAAAGTGTGTCTTAAAATGTCTTTGAAATAAATTAGCTAAAACTAGGCACTCCCATGCAGGCACTAGGTGGTTGGAAGGAACTGGGGAACCATTACAGAGTGGAGGAAGTCGATACCAGCCTGGGTAACCCTGGGTAGGTTGCGCAGTTCCTCCCTGGTGCTTACTATACCCAGCTTTGCTGGCACGCCACTCGCCACTCTGGTGGTTGATCATTGTGATCCTGTCTGTCTGGGGTGTGGAAGAGATGATGGTGAGTGTGCAGTCATCCTGTTGTGTGCTGTTGGCTTCCTCACTGGAGAAGGGTAGAACAGAGAAGATGTAGCTGACATCTGGCCCTGATGATGTCTTGGTGCAGCTAATTCCTTGCTCTGTTGTGTTGTCCGTCTGTGAAGGTGTTGAGATGGTGGAACAGTCAGTGGGAGGTGAAGAGGTGTAGATTGTGGAAGGCACAGGGTTGGAAGTCTCTGCAGGAGTTGGGACAGTGGCTTCCGGAAGTTTCTTTTCCTTAAGTTGTTTTGCCCACTGTTTGTCTCTCCTCTGAAAGCACTCAACAACCTCTTTTTCTAATGCCGCCATAGCCTCTTTCACATATTCCTCCATCTTATTGAATCTTACATCCACAGCCTCTCTAAAACACATTTCACGGTTCAACTGACTTTCAACAGAGTCTTTAAAATCCTTCTCCAGTTTTAAAACAAGGTTTTTAAGAGAAAGTACTTCAGTACGAAGCTGTTCACAGTCACACTGGTGTAAAATCCGTTCATCATTAAAATTAGCAGGTGTTTTAAAAGGAGCAGCATTACCAAAATGAGTCGCCATCTTTTACCACTTTCTCAACACAGTTTTTAAAATCTTAAACGTTCCCCGGCCATACCACTCTGAGCACGCCCGATCTCGTCTGATCTTGGAAGCTAAGCAGAGTCGGGCCTGGTTAGTACTTGGATGTTTAACCTGGTTTTGTGGTGGTGTACACGGATTGAATTGTAAATACACTTGGGTTTATTGTTGACATCGGTCTCCTGTTGTATTTCTTTTTTTTGTTTCCTGCTGTTTAAGAGGCGTAAACGTTCCCTTTATTTAGTGTAACTTCCTGGCCTATTAACTGGAGTGTTACATATGGTGGCCCGTACGGGGAACGTTTAAGATTTTAAAAGCTGTGTTGAGAAGAGTGTTTTAAGATGACGACAAATCCAATTAATGCTGCTTCTTTTAATACATCTGCTGGTTTTAACGATGAATGGGTTTTACATCATTGTGAATGTGTACAGCTTCGTGCTGAGGTGGCTGCTCTTAAAAACATTGTTTTAAAACTGGAGAAGGATTTTAAAGACTCTGTTGAAAGTAATCTTAACCGTGAACTGTATTTTAGAGAGGCTGTGGATTTTAAATTTGAGAAAATGGAGGAATCTATAAAGGATTCCGTGGCGACACTAGAGAGAGAGGTCATCGACTGTTTTAAGAGGAGAGACAAAAAATGGGCGAAACAGCTGGAGCAATCAAGGGATCCAGAACCCGCCATCTCCCCTCCCACTGCGACGACCAGCCCAGTGCCTCCCACGTCGACCCCTGGCTTTCCTCCGACCAACGATCCCACTGCCTCAACCACTTCACGGACTATCAACAGAGCAACCAATGGAGGATTCTGTGCCACTGTTACTACTGGGCCAGACTTGGACACCATCTTCTCCATCCTCCCCTTCTCCAGACAGCAGCACATCAGCGCACAGGGTGATGACGACACTCTCCAGAGAATTTCCATCTCTCCCTCCACTCCACCGACCGACAAGATCAAAGTGCGGGACCACCAAGGAGTGCTGTATCGTCAGATCCAGAAGGGGGACGGCAACATAAAGATCCAGCTCGTCGTCCCCAAGGCCCTGATCCAGCAGACGATACAGCACTTCCACCAAAAGACCCCAGAGAGACACCATGGGCGGCTGAAGACCCTCCTGCAGATCCTGGAAGTTGCCTGGTGGCCCACGATCCGCAGCGACATCTGGAGATTTGTCGGTGACTGCAAGTCGTGTGGGGTGGAGACCAAGGAGTGTGCCGTCATCAACCCCAGCAGCAAACCACCTCATCACCGTTCATCATCAACATCCACCAAAGAGACCCACAAGCCGGATAGGAGGAAATGCCGGGGGGAGTGGCGTGCCAGGAAGGCTGGATGCTACAGGACCTTGGGAGGAATGGCGTCACCGACCCAAGGACATCCAGGCTGGTATCTGATCCCACCTCTCTCTAGTGTTCCAATAGATTCCTACGGCAGACTAGTGCCTCTGTGGGAGGGCCTAGTTTTATCTAATTTATTACAAAGACATTTTAAGACACACATTTTAGAGGACACCCACTATATGGACAATGGCTGACAGTTCCTTTTAAGGACTAGTCTCTTCCCTGGGGTGCCGAAGGCTAAGGGGGGGACTATGTGACACTGTCCCATAAAATACATGTTTTACCGCTCTATTTATTACAATGATTTTATGTATAATAGAGTTTTAATTGGTTTACATGTGTTTTAGTCCATTTTATTCCTCTTACCTATTTTAATGTGTGTATGTCTTTAAATGTGTATGGGTCTGCCTGTCATGTGACTGGTCACATGACAGGAACCAGGAAGTAGACCAGCATAAAGGAGGCAGCATGACAAACAATCAGCCTGATTGCAAACACAACAGCTGGACTGTGGAGTTACTTTTATGGACTTGCCTTTCCAGCCAATCACATCACTTTCCGTGGACTTTGTATATACACCGGTGGACATTTCTCACTTGCACATTGGGACTTATCAGCACACTAGGATTCTTAAGGACTGTTTTATGGTATGGTGAACATGGACTCCCTGCTTTTAACAGCCTAAGTTATTCTAGTTTTATTGTGTTGTTTTAAGTTCCTTGTGAATATTGTAAATACACTTTATTTATTCATTTGTTGTCTGTCTCATCTTTTTAAACACTCCAAAAGCTCACACAGTATAATCTGACCCCAATTTCAATCAATGTAAAATCGACCGATAGGGCCGATCGTTACACATGTATAAGCCTTTTCCTGTTATAGTCTGTTCTGCACAATCTTATTGTAACAGAGGGGACGGGACAACGGAGTGGGACATTTACGTGCAGGCTTTATTAAAATGAGCGTAGTCGTACAGGCAGAGGTCAAACATCAGCAAACAGATCCAAGAGGGCAAGGCAATAGAGTAATCTAAAACACAGGCTATGGTCAAGGCCAGCAGCAAACGATTATCAAACAAAGAAACAGTCCAGGGTCAAAAACACGGGCAGGGCAGGGCACAAGGAACACGGAGACAAGGTCGAACAAAGGCAATGGCTGTGTCTGAAAACCTAGGTAGCTGTCTTGCTGCCTTGCTGTCTTATAAGAGAATGACTTGTATGGCAACGTTTGTGCATGAAGGTACCTCACGAAACTGATTTCGGATAGACTTCTGAGGCAGCGTAACAGTTTAATTATCTACAGCAATATAGCGCAAGCTTTGGTGAGAACTAAACAAATATTTAATTATTACAGTAGTAATTTCTCGATAGAAATGATATCAAAATTGAAATATGTTGGTCAAAATCGTACATTTATACACAAACTGAGCAGCAAACGCAACTTTCGGACGCCATCTTTATTTTTCTAGCTCAGCTGTCACAGAATGGAAAGCACATGATTGTGGGATATCAAAGGAAGCTAAGGATACATCCATGCTTCCTTCAAAAATCGATCAGATGAAGGTATCTCATGAGACAGGAAGGGAAGCTAACATTGAATTCGGACGTGCCTTGATGCCTTCCTACCTTGAAATGTGTCCTCAGAAGGCAGCATTTTCCAGTTTTCGAACGCAGCCAATGAGTGTGTGTGTGAGTGCAGCTTATAAAGGGTCACTGATGGGAAACAGGTGTGAGTGCATGATTGGTTCCTAGGTGAGGGATTGTGGGAAATGTAGTCCAGAGTGAAGTGACTGCGTGTATGCACTGAAAAAGTCTTAATGTAGGAACAGAGACCTCTGGTGGGGAGTGGAAGGAGACAGCAGTGGGCGGACACGTGACACTAATACCTTCAGATTATAATTATGGTAGTAATAATGCAGCTAAAATGGCAACCCAAAAAACATCAAACAATAAAGTACCACACTATCAGCTAATGATGGAGATAATGACTGGTGCCCAAAAGACCATTAATTAATCATCATTTCAAAAAATCACAAAGAGTTATTCAAAACAATGACTTGTTGGTTTATAGACACAACAACACTGATGCTAATTCAGTTTATTTATTTATTTATTTTTATTATAGTATCAAGATAATAACTTCAACACCTTCGCAGTCACTCAAACTCACCTCTCAGTGCCAAGAGCCAATCAACACTGAGTGGGCCAAACTTACTCAGATAATTCACCAAGGAGATTCAGACGCATTAATGTCAGTTCTCTGTTCTTTCTCTGAACTGAGAAAGATGGAAATGAAACTACAGTGTCTAAGTAAGATGTGGACTCACTGGATCCTCCAAATCATCCAGAACTGCTCCAGTCTAACAGAACTCGAGTAAGAAAAACATGTGAAATCATCTTCTGTCTTGTTCCTATATGAATTTGTCTGTTGTTAGGAACTGTGTAGCACATATTTAAACTCATAGTCCATCCAAAAATGAGAAATCTGTCATTTTACTCACCTTCATGTTATGACTTACTTTCTTCTGAGGAACACAAAATAACTGTTGATGTCCCAAACAGTTTTGGAAAATACAATGGAATTCAATGGGAATTAAACTGTTTTCTTACCAACCTTATTAGGGGTTCAAACGTGAAGCACTGAAACACTATTGTAATTGTTACATTTTCTAAGGATCATCATTCTCCCCTAAACATGATTGGGCTGGTAGTGCTCACACCATCTACATCGTCACCAAGGCTCGTCTGATCCACCTGACTTCAAAAATACGAAATGGCTCATAACTCCTGAACCATTAGGCCTAGACTCAAAGTGTCTTATATCGTTAGAATCCCTGCCTCAATTTTCAGGTATTTTGACATTGACGTATCTCAAAAAACATGGCCGACATTGGCCACTGAATTTTGAGCAGGTATTATTATTTTTAGATTATTTTTAAAAACAAATTTTGTGAACTAGTCCAAGGTTTTTGGCTCAACCTGTGACTGTGGCACATTTCTCGTGACTCTCTAGGTCAATAGTATCAAAAAATGTTGAACTTTGGCCTTTAGCAGGGTCATTTGAGAAACAGGCATACAAGTCTACCCAAAAGCCGTCGTTCCTTAACGAAAACTGAGAACTTCTCTTTATTGTGTGAGCACATGATTCTAAAGAAGAGTAAATACTTTTAGGGAGATCGGTTCATAGGTGAGGCTATAATTGTTAAAAAAAGCGGTAAAAATGATGTATTTCTATGGCAAACCCCATGAAATGGCTGAAAGTGGCTCTCTTCCTGCCTGATTTGTGTAGATCTTCTCAGAATCGGGTGTACATATGTCACGTGATTTTACAGAAGCATGGGAACTTTTATGGACATCAGGCCATAGGTGAGGCTATAACTGTTAAAAAGGTGTAAAATGTTGTATTTCTATGGCAAATCCTATGAAATGGCTGAAAAACCATATATTTCTCATGATAAATTACCTGTATTGGCTGTAAATTGTCTTTTCCATCTATGATTTAAATGGTTGCTTGCTAAATAAAACATAATATCTTTTTGTACAAGTGCTTAAAGGCCTTAAAACGCTTGAACCCTGATAATAAACTGTATATTAAATGATCTTTGTTTTCTGCAGAAGAAAGTCACTCATACAGGTTTGGAATAACTTGAGGGTGAACTGTCCCTTTAAATCAATATAGAATTGTTCAAATGAATGTGTGAAAAACAAAGTATAAAGTATAGAATTATCAGTCCCTAAAATCTAAATAATTTTATCTGTATAATGTGTATCCATGTCTAGGGTGAATGCTTGGTTTTTACTGGAGGAAGGAATCCAGATCTTGCAGAGGTCACGCACAAGACCAGCCTGTAGTGTGACATTTGAGGGGTTTGTATTGGTTCTTCATACATTTTGCATCAGTAAATGTCTTATCAATGCAATTTCAAGCTTTAAAAAGGACACAAAAACACCATAAAAGAATGACTTGTGCAGCATATTCCATGTCTTCTGAAGTCACATAATACCTTTTTGTGAGGAACAAACCAAAGGTTTGAGAATTGTCATTCATAAATGTATTTTTCTTTATATCCTCCCTAGATCTCATAGTTCATTAGCAGTCAATAACTTAAATTTTGATCGGTTTCTCACACAAATCATTGTTATTAGACTCTGTAGTGATGCTCTGCTTTGTGCTTTCTGATGAAGGCTCATATGCAATAATCAGTCTCGAAAATGCACACGCTGTGAGGACCATGATCTTGGCTGCAACCAGGAGGTGAAGATTCATCTGAGTTCCTCTGGCTTTTCTATGGAGACTTTGTGAAAGTGAGTTAGAACGAAGATTAACATAAAGAATACACCAGTAACAGTGTGAACTGTAATTTGACACCAACCAGTGATTTTTTATTTTTATTTATTTATTTATTTTTTTTATGATTTATACAATTCCACTTGAATGTTGTATATTAACTGTACAAGCTTTCAGTGCAACAGCATATGATCATAGTGTGCAGTGTGGATCTAACCTACTGCTCAGCTTTGTGTTTTTTTTCTACATGTTTTATTGTTTTATCTCTTGTCTCTCTCTCTCTTTCTAAGGCCCTGGTTTTGGGACTAATGGTCCAGCTTGATAACTAGGAGAAAACTGCCAAAGCAGCATCTTTACCTAGAGCTGTGGATGGGAATAAAAACATCAACCAAGAATATCTAAAATCATTTAGCTGTGTTGTAATAGTAATAATCATTTATCAGTTTATTTGTATATTGCGTGTCACAATACATATTGTTTCAAAGCATCTTTACAGAGTTTTATATTGATGCTTAATTGCATGTAACAGTTTAGAGCTGAATGATTGTAGTTTATATATGAAGACAATATAATCTATCAAACATTTGAGATTTGCTTTATAGTGTGATCATGTGAGAGTATTGTATGTATGCACGCCGAAACAAATTGTATATAGTATATGAGGATTTATGTGACGACATGGAGAATTATGAATCTGTAAGTTTTTGTATGATTTATAATAATTTGGTGTACTGACAATCCTGTTTACTATTTGATGATGTTTATCACTGCCACAGATAAATGATATGTATTAATAACAGGGTTTAAAATTTTGGTTTTCAAGATTTTGGTCACCCACTCCTACTTTAACGAAAGGCATTTTGACAAAATATCTCTAGTCCTCTAGTGTGCAAGCCAAAGGCGACTGTGGAAAGGAATGAAAAAGTCCATTTGTTGTTGGATAATGAATAAAAACTTGGAAGAATACAGGCTACACCAAGAGACTTCACTGTTGGTATCTTTTAGAAGAGCCGTATTAGAATCTGCATTACATGTGTTTTGATTTCACAGTATTGAGACTAAAACACAAACTAGGAGAAGGTGGGGTATCACGTCCAGGAACAGTACACAATGCTTTCGGGAAACACACCCCTGACTGAAGAATAAGTTTTTCCCACTATAGTTACTGCGTCATCATCTTTGAGAATTGAGGCAGCAGAATACTGGTTGAATTACAGTTAGCTGACCAGCCTCCTGGCTCATTTAAAACGGGTAAATTAATGTTTATTGAAAAATGGCACGCAAACGATGAGTCCATGCGATCTCATTTCTAAATGACAATGATTCGCCTGTCTTTTAAACTTTTGATAAAATCACACCGGAACATTCAAATCTGTGTTTGCGCTGCATTGACCCATGGAGAGCAGTTAGGTATGAAACAACTCCACAAACAGTATTGTCAACCACACAGTTGTTATTTCTCTGTTACAAATATTTATATTACCATAGAAGAACAGGGATAAAAGTGTCCAGTTCAGATATGTAAACACTGATGTCTACATTAGCAATCAAAATAGAGTGAATCACCTTTTGAAAGTAACGATTGTATCAATTACATCATTATGCCACTAGGTGGCGACAAGAAAAATGTTTAAAATGTATTTTGCATTGAATCATTCATTCAAGAGATTCCAGTTATGAAACAATGAAGTACTTATAATTAGTTATTCATTCAAAGAATTTTTAAATAATTCATTCAGATTCATTAAACATTTTAAATAGACGGCAGCAATCAACATTTTGTCAGAACTCTAGTAAATTACATGTTGTTTTGTTTAGTAGTCTGTTCAGAATTGTGGGAGAATTGTGATCTCTGAAACCAAAAAATTGTGATTCTTAATTTATCCAAAATCATGCAGGTCTGATATATAGACGTATATTTCTATTGCAGGTTTGGTCTTAAAGGTGCCCTTGATCATGTTTTTAAAAGATGTAATATAAGTCTAAAGTGTCTCCTGAATGTGTCTGTGAAGTTTCAGCTCAAAATACCCCATAGTTTTTTTTTTATTAATTTTTTTAACTGCCTATTTTAGGGGCATCATTAACTATGCACTGATTTTCACTCGACCCCGCCCCCTGCCAATCGCATCTTCCCAGCCACACGAGCTCTGGACTGTATTACAGCGCATTTACAGAGTTCACACAGCTAATATAACCATCAAATGGATCTTTACAAGATGTTCGTCATGCATGCTGTATGCATGCTTCGAATTATGTGAGTAAAGTATATATTTGGATGTTAAACGTTTGATTCTGCATGAGTTTGAGGCTGTGCTCCGTGGCTAACGGCTAATGAGGAGAGATTTATAAAGAATGAAGTTGTGTTTATGAATTATACAGACTGCAAGTGTTTAAAAATGAAAATAGCGACGGCTCTTGTCTCCGTGAATACAGTAAGAAACGATGGTAACTTTAACCACATTTAACAGTACATTAGCAACATGCTAACGAAACATTTAGAAAGACAATTTAAAAATATCACTAAAAATATCATGTTATCATGGATCATGTCAGTTAATATTGGTCCATCTGCCCTTTTTTGCTATTGTCATCGCTTGCTTACCTAGTCTGTTGATTCTGCTTTGCACATCCAGACGTTCTGCCCTTTCTAATGGCTTGAATATAAGCTGGCAATGGCATAGGCCTATGCAAATATTGGGGGCGGAGCCCCCGACTGTTACGTAACAGTCGGTGTTATGTTGAGATCCGTGTGTTTTCCGGAAGTCTTTTAAACAAATGAGATTTATATAAGAAGGAGGAAACAATGGGGTTTGAGACTCACTGTATGTCTTTTCCATGTACTGAACTCTTGTTATTTAACTATGCCGAGGTAAATTCAATTTTTGAATCAAGGGCACCTTTAAGTTTTTAAAATTTAATATGTTTTTATCTGTAGACACTCTGAAAAAGCAACATTTTGAACAAAAAACTGAGAAAATCGCCTATTTGTTCCCAAAGACTACAACGTGCATAAACAATTC
This sequence comes from Ancherythroculter nigrocauda, assembly GCA_036281575.1. Classification (NCBI taxonomy): domain Eukaryota; kingdom Metazoa; phylum Chordata; class Actinopteri; order Cypriniformes; family Xenocyprididae; genus Ancherythroculter; species Ancherythroculter nigrocauda. The sequence continues at coordinate 3,524,313 of VTFQ01000017.1, forward strand.
TTTTTTTGCTTGTTTCTGCTCCTTTTTTCCTGTGTTTTGATCAGGAGATTCAGTACTCTTTCAGAAGATGCATAATAGCGGCCCCTACAGTATAACAGTGAAAACACAGAAAGCTGGAAAATTCTGTCAATGGAACACACTATTTTGCACAGGCCTGTGTTGGGAATAGAATTAGGGCTGGGGCTATCAAACTCCACAGGCAAAAAATATGAAAGTCTTCACATGTTTAGCATTATTTATGGGGCTGGGACAATAAATTGATTCACCTCGATTCGTGGATCGATTCTGAGCTTAGTTTTTAACAGCAGATGGCGCTCTAGGCTAGTTTTTAACCGTACGCTTAAATGCTGACAATGGCAGTGATGTCTAGCGCTTATACTTCAATGAGTGCGAGACATCACTTCCGTTGTCAGATTTAACAGTTCTTCCGGCTGTTCCATGTAAATCTCACAGTCAACTGGAGCATGCAGATAGGCAGTTTTTACATCCATCTGATGGAGGTCAAGATCATATTGTGCCACAGTAGCATAGTTAGGGTAAATATGTAATTTTCCTTAAACCATTAGTTCACTTTCAAATGAAAATTAGCCCAAGCTTTATTCACCCTCAAGCCATCCTAGGTGAAACCTTTGACCTTCAACCGTCTGGAGGCCTTTGAAGTCCACTATAAGGAGAATAATCCTGGAATGTTTTCATCAAAAACCTTCATTTCTTTTCGATCGAAGAAAGAAGGACATGGACATCTTGGATGACATGGGGGTGAGTAAATTATCAGGAAAATTTTATTTGAAAGTGAACAAATCCTTTAAGTGGCCGAGCAGGGATAGGAGCTCGCGTTTGGAACAATTTGAGTTGTTTAAGAGGGTAGATGATACAAGGATTATCCTGTTGATTTTTTTCCTTGGGCAGGGAAGCCTGGCATTTCACTGAATCTAAATTAATACAGAGGAACTCAATGGATGTGGCGGGACCCATGTTTTTTTCCTGGGCGATGGGGATTCCGAGCTCGGTGAAAACTTTTTGGACTATGAGGATATTCGCAGCTGGTGTGACGCCAAGCAGCGATATGATTAGAAAATCATCCAGCAGGTGAATGAGATGAGGAATGGCATAGTTGTTTGCAGGCACGTGCACACATAGACAAAAAAGGGGCTTGAGCCCCTGCCCTTTTTCTTCCTGGAGAGAAAGTGCCCTTTTTTCTGGGGTGCTTTTTTTTTTTTTTTTTTTTTTTTTTTATTAATAAATGAATATATATAACTGTTTGCGCACAGCTTCCCTGTCAAACAAATATATTTACTGTATAAAACAAATAAAAAAAAAAATACTATATCAGGTCGGCTTTGTTGAGTTCAGATCCCTCACTCCGCGACACGCCATTCATGGCCGCACGCACGCGCGCGCGCGCGCCACGCCCCACCTCACCTCGAGTTTGCTGCTGGCTGAAAACTTAATTGTGACAACTATTCCCGCAAAAAAATGCAACTGCTGTCTGGCGATGAGAAGCGAAAAAGAAAAAAGCCCTAGATGGATCCATCCCGTGCATTTCTTTCAGGTAGGCTAGCCTATGTTCATAAACCTGAAAGTTTTGTCTATTTAAGGGTTATTTATACATTTAACGCTGCATTAATAGTTTGACCACAATCAACACATCTGCCTGATTTGATACTAATGAAATTTATGTCATATTATAATTTCAATCATTTTATTGTGCTATGCATTGCGTTTTGAACCATGGTAAAGATATTGGTTGGGCTGTCAATACCAGAAGAGGAGCATTCCATGGACGCACATCCATGGAAATTTAAAATCATAATACAGCATCAGCTACATAATGCTATTCTTACATCTACACTTACACAGGATAATACATCAATACAAGTTTAAACCCTCGCTCTGTCCACATATTCTTGTTGAAGAAATTACAGTGGCTGTAGCATTTCTATCACAAAGAAGTGGCCGAATATTATTATTTAACTAATAATATATTTTTAATCATGGTGGCTTTGATCGTGGATTTGATCGTGCTGTGCTGTCTAACAACACAAATCAGCAGGCTTTTGTCGTCCTCTGCAGGCATTTGTTATAATATATAATGTATTAACAGTTCAGGAAAAAAAACTCTTGATGTGTTTAAATATGCAGATTAGCTTGTTTTGGTTAATTTAGAAGAAATCTACAGATGCAAACAGACGGAGGGTAGTAGGCTTAAAACAAACTCCATCTAAATGTGTAGGGTTAGGGTTAAGTTTTCTTAGTTTTCTTTCCTAGTTTTCTTTCCATTAAAGTAAAAGACATGGTAGCAAAAATGGACCTTTACATTGTAAAATTGTAAAATCTTAAAATTGTCCACTTCATGAAAGAAGTATTCCAATAACACCAAAAAATTAAAACGATTGATTGATTTGTGCAAAATAAACAAATTATTAGTGAAACTATGTCCCTCTTCTTGGTGCAGTCATTTATTCTAAATATATATAGCTACTTGAAAATAGTTGCTGTTGACTTCTCTTGTGATAAACCTAGTGAATACTAAAGAAGACCATGGTCTCTGTGTGAACTAATTATTTTGTAGAAATCTGTGGAGTATAAAACAATTGCGTGAGTGTAAGTGAAGTCAAAGTTGTCTTAATATATTTAAGGGTTCATTATTTTTTAAATAAATAATTATGAGAAGTGCCCTTTTTTCCACTTGAGCCCCTGCCCCCCAAAATGTCTGTGCACGTCCCTGGTTGTTTGACAAAATCCAACAAACGGCTTCTGATAACATGTCACAAATCTTTGGGCTGCTTTTGTTTTTGATAGTTAGGCGTACGGTGAAATAGTTTTTCCTGTGCCAATATACCCCGAATAAGTGCCATGAATCAGGATGAATGGGCATCACTTTGAAAGCAGAAGTGATGTCTAATTTGGCTAGCCAAGCGCCTTGGCCCACGATTTTATAAAAAAAATAATATAAAAATATATTTTATTTGTAAATGTAATATAAACAACATCTTTATGATCAGATATTTGTATTTTTAAATTTAACATTGAATTATTGAACAGTTACAATTACATTTGATGTATTTTCTTATTTTCTAACTAGTAAAACTACAGATTTTGAGCAATTATAGTTTTAAGCAGTGTATTTGTTAGTCATGTGTTACACTCTAAGAAAATTCCATAAAAATAGGGCACAATATGAAGGAATTATCCATGTTAATTTTTCACAGGTGTTTTACCTGTGTTTTAAATTACACATTGCATTTTGTGTTTTAGGGTTAAATTTAACAGGTAATGTCTTAGCAGAAATTTCTGGTTTTCTAAAAATAAATAAATAAATAAATAATAAACAAAATGTCTTACAGTGTACCTAACTGAACAACAATTATAGATATAAGATAATGCTCCAAATAACCAGTGCTCCACTGAAACCATCATAATTACAATTCAAGGAGTTTCTTATCATTTCCACAAATTAACAGTTGTAGTTTATTTTATCTGTCTATTTAATCTATCTCATCTATTTTTATTTAGGTTTTTTCCTATCTAATTTATTTTATCTAATCTAAACTGATAATTTGATCTAATCGTTTATCTATTTTATCTCTCTTATCTATCTATCCTTCTTAAAGAACAAATATGTGAAGAACATTTTGCAGGCTGGTAAGTGACTGGATTGGTGAAAATAATGTACAAATTAGAAGAATAGTGTCTGCTGACATATTTTACTGTCTGTGCTGATTTTAGCATTTAAAAAGGGCTCATATTCACACCATGACACAGTGTATTAATAATAATATTTTTTTCTCTCCAAATCTCTAAGCTGACAAGTGATGACAGCAAAATAAATAAAAATAAAAAATTCCAAAAACATTGTGGTCTCCCACCTTTCTCATGAATGTCCAGTCCATTACACTACATTAGTTATTGATCCGGTGAAGTGGATCTAGAATTTGGGAAGATAAACACACGTGTGCTACCAATGCCTAATAAAATGCATGTACACATGAAAGAGTGACACATTATCCTTTATTAAAGGATAGGCTTAATCAAAACAAACTGCAATAATATAACCTCTGACAGCAGTCTTCATAATAACAGTAAAATAACAGTAGGCATACTTAGATGAATGACACTATATCTAATATTTTAATGCAGGATAATTAAAATGATGCAACATATTTACAGAAGGCCATGGAGTGACTGTAAAACACATTAATTTCTAGTAGGATTGACAGCAGAACTAACAGATAAATTACTGAGATTAATCTTCACCTGGTTGTTAACTTAATTTAGCTTAATTTACTTTCATGCAACTGAGTCAGGGCTAAATTCAGCCAGGATAACTGGAAAATCTCATCTTAATCCCTTATCATGCCTTTGCTTTTTGTTCAGTACCCCTCCCTCAGTAATCTTCGGGGGTCCTTGAGGATGGTTCCAAATATGATGGGGGTCCATTACTCAAAAAAGGTTTAGATTCACTATATCTTCCACCTCGATCGCAGTCAAATCTTTCAAATCAGTAGAAAAATCACTCCTCTTCAGAACATAATTATTATGTCCAACATATGTTGTGATTTTCTGTTTAAACCTTTCTAAACCAGCACATTACTGACTTTTCTGCATCTCTTCCATTCTTATTTTCACTTCTTGTCCTCCACCCGAACTTCGCGCGTCAACAGAACCATGTGATTGCAAACAACCTATTAAAAGTTCAAATCTAGCCGAAATCCCGAGATGTGTTTTTGCAACACTTTGATCAGCCCCCTTTATGAAGGCAGCCAGGTATTAAATCGGGTCAATCAAAAATGTCATTTTTATGGGTCCCAGCACATGTTGGAATAGATGGAAATGAAATGGCAGATAAACATGCTAAAAGATCATTGAATAAAAATAATGTAGCAATTGATGTAAAAATCAGTAAAGCAGAAGCAAAGATAATTATAAAGCAAGCTCTTATTAAATCTTGGCAACAAAAATGGGATATGGAGAGGAGAGGTAGACATCTATATAAAATCCAAAAGAAAGTAGGATTACAAATTAATGAGACTGGAAGTGACTTTAAAAGAAGAGAAGAAGTAATAATAACACGATTAAGATTAGGACATTCGTCTTTAAATGGAAACTTGCATAAAATCAGGAAGCACCCTTCTGGGTTTTGTAGATTTTGTGGTGAAATTGAAACAATGGAGCATATTTTATTACAGTGTAGAGCATATAGTAGAGATGCATATAGTAGACCAATGCTTGAAACAAAGATACAAACAGAAGGGGCAAATAATATGACATTAGAACTGATATTAGGCAATAGAAAATTCAGACGAATGATAATAAGATATATTCTCCTGAAATTTCCTGTATCTATTATAGCCTATAAGTTTTTTTTTTTTTTTAAGATTTATGTGCGTATGTATGTATGTATATGTGTATATATAGGTGGATGTAGATACAAATATAGATATATAAATCCTTCCCATTATCACTCCAGTTCAGTTGGTGGCGGTAATGCATCAAAAGTTGGCTTGCCCACCGCCTATAAACGTCACACGAAGAAGAAGAAGAGGCAGTCAGGTATCAATGAACGTTGCCTGAACCACATTTGTGTGGTATTCATATGTTTAAAACCTTGAAAAAAAATGAAAACGAAAAGAGGCAGAGTGGTGTTTAACTGGAGTAGCTAGAGCGAGCGTTATCAAGTTCCCTCCCGTCCTCCTGAGTCGAACTTATCCGAACAAGTCTGAACTTCGCCTACTTGGGCTGCGTTCCAGTTCAGTTTTTAAATGCCCTTCCCTCGCTAACTTCACTCGGTCTCGTTGACTCGGATGTACGTCATTGCTTACGTTGCACGAGTGCCCACTTCTGGCGGAACCTTGCAATGGGATGAACTGGAACGTCCTAAGCCCTTGATCACTTGGAATTCGCAATGGAGCTGATTTATTATTTATTTTGTCCCCTTAAAAATGGTTTAATACAGCATTCTATATGTATATATGTGTGTTTTAAATGTTTTAAAAAATAATAAAAAAAATCATAGAGTTGTTTGTGGTGGAGTAAATTAAACGTGATATGCGGTGATGTCATAATCGTGTTGCATTGTGGGTTATGAAGCTGCCTGAAGTGTACATATGAAGTAGACTCGCTCCCTCGGTCAAAATCGAGGGAGCGAGGGTCTGTCCATAAACTTCCCTCGTCCACTTCGCAAAGTGGAACGCACTTCAAAATGGCGGCAGGGATTCCCCGGAGGGGAAGTGTTTAGGGAAGTTCGCGAGTGCGTGTCTAAAACTGGACTGGAACGCAGCCCCGGTCTTGAGAAACGCCTCAGTTCTCTTTCTGACAACCTCTCGAAATGCCGGAAGCGACTGATAACGGGAACACCAGTCTTCAGCGTCATTCTGGCTTTCTACATCCTTGAAAATAAGGTAACGTCGCCACTGGCATAAAGTTGTTTTGACGTTTGATATTCGCAATTATAAAGACGGAACCGCCTCTAAAGTTACACCCAATATTAGTATGCACGTTTCTAACTTCAATAACATTTGAAGAGAATAATTTAGTCATAAAACCAACTGAAAAGTGTTCATCAACATGTCAGCTGTGATGCAAACCTTTCATATTTGTGATATTTACTGAAATAAACTGTCAAATCATATGTAAAAATTGCTATTTTCACTACTATATCAAAAATATGAAAGGTGCATCATAGCTGACATGTTGGTTTTGACTGTAAATTATTTACTTCAAATGTTATTGAGCTTTAAATTATGGCATATTTATGTATGAGCCCATAATCAGTAGTGAAAAACAGCAATTTTTTGACAGTATATTTTAATTAATATCAAAAATACAAAACCTTTGCATCATAGTTGACATGATGAACACTGTACAGTTGGTTTAATGACTGTAAATTATTCTCTTCAAATGTTATTGAAGTTAGAAACGTGCATACCAGTGTCAGATGTAACTTTAGAGATGGTCCCGTTATTGCGAATATCAGTGCCAAACTCATGCTAAATAAACTTGTTCTGCTGGTAAGACTCCTAACACAAGCTTTTAACACTGATTTATTTATTTCCATTTAAGTGTAATATAAAATATCCTTAAAGTTCTTAAAATTCACTTTTATATTATTGTTTATTATTGTTTGTGTTTCTGTTCTTGCAGAGAATGAACTGACTGAGATGGACGGTTTTAACAGTAGGCTGTCATCTATGTATTTTTTAATTATTTTTTGTCTCATGGTTTTGGGTGTAACATGATTTCATCAGACACGGCGAAAGAACTTAATCTTTCAAGCTTTATTTTCAGTCTGTAAAGTGCTTTAAACATAGATGCAAACTCACCTTTTTGAGATCAAAATAGGTCACTTATGGGATTTGCATCGATCCAATGAGAAAGTGTTTTTACACTTACTTTAAAAACGAATGTCTTTAAAGGGGAATATTTTATATTTTTGAGGTCTGAGATGTAGGGAACAGTGAAGAGAGAGTTTAGCTCAGTATTGTCGTCTAATCAGCCAATATTGTCTTAAATATCCTGCATTACAGTTTTGGATATATACCGTATTAAAAAAAAAAAAAATAATAAATCCCTTAAAGAAACTACAAATTAACATGTAAAGCAAAATTTATTGTGAAGAATGCCCCGCCCCATGTGATGTTCTCACCTTTTTTCCCCCTTACCTGTTTGCATCCCTGTTTAAAAAAAAAAAAAAAAAAAAAAGTTAGGGTGAATTAAGGGTGATTGGGACAGTTTTTGGATTTCCATCTTTTGCAAGTTTTTTTTTTGCCATAAATTAAAAACATCAGCAGCACATGATACATTTCTGTAATACTGTAGATGTTAAAGGATTAGTTCACTTTCAAATCAAATTTTCCTGATAATTTACGCACCCCCATGTCCAAGATGTCCATGTCTTTCTCTGTTCAGTCGAAAAGAAATGAAGGTTGAGAAGTGAAGGACAACATTCCAGGATTTTTCTCCATATAGTGGATTTCAGTGTTCAAGGTTTATGTTTTAACCATAAATCTTGAACTAGCTCTCTTCTTCTTCTCTATTAGAATTCCAGCAGTGAAGACGCTGCTAAGTGTATTACTGCCCTCCACAGGTCAAAGTTTGAACTAAATTGTCATATACAATATGCTAGTGCAAGTATATATCAATTAATTCAAACTTTGACCTGTGGAGGGCAGTAATACACTTAGCAGTGTCTACACTGCCGGAATTCAAATAGAGAAGAAGAAGAAGAGCGCTAGTTTAAGATGAGCATTTATGGTTAAAACCAAGCGGCAACCTCCCCCAGTTTCTCGTGAAGCCAATACGGAAGTGACTTAAACTGCAATTCATCGACTGGCCGCTAGGGACAGGCTCCAAAAGAGAGCAGAATTTTACAGCAGAAAGTTTACAGCAGAAAAAAAAACATGTTTACAGGTTGGTACATATTGTGGTTTTGGTCTATACTGCTAATTTTGCCCTTCATGGCAACTCTGAGGGGGGTGATTTTTTTTTTATAACTCATCCATTTAAATTATATTAAGCCTTAAAGTTCTGCATAATTAAGGGCGTGGTTACTTGAGTGACAGGTAGATTGCCGCTGCTGTCTGTGAGCTGTTATGTTACCTCAGCTAATTCCAGCCGCTGAATTTGGCATCTCAGCCGTATTTGTGTTTTTTTCTCGATTATTTTATACAATTATAAAATATGGCTTGCATTAATAGTTGAGACTGATGTGTGTCTGTGTACATGTGCTTGCATGCGGAAGATAAACGGAACACACGTTGTTGGATCGTGGCATTGGCTAAATTTTTTTTCCTGAAATTTACTACAATGACAATACCAGGAGTGTATAAAACTCTGTCAGCACTGCTTGGATATTATAACTAAAACTTCTGCACTATTTTGAAAAATAATACTTTGGACACGGGCTCATTTGTTTGTTAGATACGATCATACGCTGCTCAGATTGCATTATTTCTTGAAGAACGATGATGGAGAGCAGATCATTCAGAAGAAATGTGATGCAAACAATGGATAATATGTCAATATTTCATGAATTTAACACTTTTGTGGACAAAAAGTAAAGTACTGTATTTTGTTTTGCAATGGACACTCATATTTTACCCAACTGCCACAGATTGGATTCATCTCGCGATCGCTATTTCATTATAAAGGTATGAAGTCCCATTTGATTTTTCGTGTTGTTATTTGCACACCCGACACAAATTAATTACTGGTGTTGGAGCATCTATATCTAAAAAAAACACAGTATAATGACAGTAAACTTTTAGAACTTTCTAATGATAGATCGATAGATAGCTCCTTTGCCTGCTAATATGGTCACGTCGAGCTGGGCGGGCGTGGTTTCAGCAACCAGTCACAGTTATTTCAATTATCCGGGAGTGATGAGCGGTGACGCGCTGCTAAGATGGCAGCAGCCTCATTTTCGCTTCAAAACTGCTCTTCAGAACTCTATGGGTGATGTCACGGACACTTGTTTTTTTACAGTTTATGGTTAAAACATATATAATTTTAATTTTTTTTTTTTTAGAAAAGGAGTGATGGTTTCTCTAGATAAGACCCTTATTTCTCGTCTGGGATCATGTAGAGCTCTTTGAAGCTGCAATGAAACTGTAATTTTGACCTTCAACCGTTTGGAGGCCATTAAAGTCCACTATATGGAGAAATTTTTTTTTCATAAAAAAACCTTCATTTCTTTTCGACTGAAGAAAGAAAGACATGGACATCTTGGATGACATGGGGGTGAGTAAATTATCAGGAAAAGTTTATTTGAAAGTGAACTAATCCTTTAACTATCCATTTGAAGAGGAATCAATGTTATATTATATTATTATATATTATACAGTGGGTATGGAAAGTATTCAGACCCTCTTAAATTTTTTACTCTGTTATATTGCAGCCATTTGCTAAAATCATTTAAGTTCATTTTTTTCCTCATTAATGTACCCACAGCACCCCATATTGACAGAAAAACACAGAATTGTTGACATTTTTGCAGATTTATTAAAAAAGAAAAACTGAAATATAACATGGTCCTAAGTATTCAGACCCTTTGCTGTGACACTCATATATTTAACTCAGGTGCTGTCCATTTCTTCTGATCATCCTTGAGATGGTTCTACACCTTCATTTGAGTCCAGCTGTGTTTGATTATACTGATTGGACTTGATTAGGAAAGCCACACACCTGTCTATATAAGACCTTACAGCTCACAGTGCATGTCAGAGCAAATGAGAATCATGAGGTCAAAGGAACTGCCTGAAGAGCTCAGAGACAGAATTGTGGCAAGGCACAGATCTGGCCATGGTTACAAAAAAAATTCTGCTGCACTTAAGGTTCCTAAGAGCACAGTGGCCTCCATAATCCTTAAATGGAAGACGTTTGGGACGACCAGAACCCTTCCTAGAGCTGGCCGTCCGGCCAAACTGAGCTTTCGGGGGAGAAGAGCCTTGGTGAGAGAGGTAAAGAAGAACCCAAAGATCACTGTGTCTGAGCTCCAGAGATGCAGTCGGGAGATGGGAGAAAGTTGTAGAAAGTCAACCATCACTGCAGCCCTCCACCAGTTGGGGCTTTATGGCAGAGTGGCCCGACGGAAGCCTCTCCTCAGTGCAACACACATGAAAGCCTGCATGGAGTTTGCCAAGATGGTGAGAAATAAGATAGAACTTTTTGGCCTTAATTCTAAGCGGTATGTGTGGAGAAAACCAGGCACTGCTCATCACCTGTCCAATACAGTCCCATTAGTGAAGCATGGTGGTGGCAGCATCATGCTGTGGGGGTGTTTTTCAGCTGCAGGGACAGGACGACTGGTTGCAATTGAGGGAAAGATGAATGCGGCCAAGTACAGGGATATCCTGGATGAAAACCTTCTCCAGAGTGCTCAGGACCTCAGACTGGCCCGAAGGTTTACCTTCCAACAAGACAATGACCCTAAGCACACAGCTAAAATAACGAAGGAGTGGCTTCACAACAACTCCGTGACTGTTCTTGAATGGCCCAGCCAGAGCCCTGACTTAAACCCAATTGAGCATCTCTGGAGAGACCTAAAAATGGCTGTCCACCAACGTTTACCATCCAACCTGACAGAACTGGAGAGGATCTTCAAGGAGGAATGGCAGAGGATCCCCAAATCCAGGTGTGAAAAACTTGTTGCATCTTTCCCAAAAAGACTCATGGCTGTATTAGATCAAAAGGGTGCTTCTACTAAATACTGAGCAAAGGGTCTGAATACTTAGGACCATGTGATATTTCAGTTTTTCTTTTTTAATAAATCTGCAAAAATGTCAACAATTCTGTGTTTTTCTGTCAATATGGGGTGCTGTGTGTACATTAATGAGGAAAAAAATGAACTTAAATGATTTTAGCAAATGGCTGCAATGTAACAAAGAGGGAACAATTTAAGGGGGTCTGAATACTTTCCGTACCCACTGTATATACACTTTTCTGTAAACTGAGACCAAACTTTTTTTTTGGTAACATTTGGGTGATTGGGACAGCACATCTGTCACTGATTTAGGGCAGTGTAAGCATATTAACTGTATTGCAGGTTAGTTCATACTTTGATATAACTTCATATGCAATATTTCATTTTCTGTCTGAGTCCATGTTTATTTTGTTTAACTTTATTTCTCAGTTTATAAAACCATCTACAATTCATACAATACAACACATGCAATTGAGGTAAAAAAAAAAAAGGCTTGAAGTCTAAAAGTAATTGAAAACATTTTAAAATCAAGAAAATTAGTAAAAAAAAAAAAAAAAAAAAAAAAAAAAAAATATAATAATAATAATAATAATAATAATAAAAATAATAAAAAATAATAAAAATACTTCAGTTCCAAAATTCATACAACAAAATTATGTAAACTGATCAAAATCCTGAAGTGTCTGTAAACACATTTAATCTGCACAAACCATTAACAGATACATGAATATGGTTTATTATTGCAAAAAAATAAAAATAAAAATTGGTTAAAAAAGTTTAACTATAATGTTTCTATTTTCAGAATTTGGTCATTTTATTTGATCAAAATTTAGCTAGTTCATGAATATTTTTGTGGTTGATTAGAGCTTGCACAAATAACGAGGTTGGGAACCAATTACTATCTATTGTAAGGTTAATCATTTTCTTAATTAGCAAAGCCTTTCAGCACTTTCCCAATTAGCTAAAATGATGCTGTCCCATCCACCCAAAAAGTTTGTACAATGTAGTATATGACAATTTTAGGACCTTATTATTAAAACTATCAAGAGCTTATGTAATTTCCTCAGTTCATGCATTTCACAGTCAACTTCCTGTTTAATGCCTGCCCCGCCCACCTACATGATGTCATGCCAATGAGGTCATCACATTTTAATGATGTGGTCTCACAGCTAGGGCTCAGCAAAAAAGTTATTATTTACACTCATTAAAGCGGAACTCAGTAAGATTTGCGAAGCTCCCCCTACAGGTTCCTTCAGTGAATCACAGTGTCGTAAATACTCCAAGCGCAGCTCTGGACTACAACGACTACAACGCTCACCAGCAGAGTAGTTTTGCAAATACAGTACAAGAAAGAGGAGGTGGGTAATTTGCAAATACAGTACACTCGATGGAGGTGGGTAATTTTCGAAATTGTCTTATAAAGTCATAATATATACATTGTTTTTGAATTACCGTAAAGCATTTTGTCACTCTCGCATGAACGTGAACATGAGGCGAGATTGTGTCGGGTCGATGCAGCTCAACTTGCAAGTGCTGTTTTCTGGCGTAGACGTGCCAGAGGGAGTTAGTGCACGCCTCAAACACATCACTACAAGTAAATTAACCATCGTAAGGACTTAGAAAACTATTTATGAAGGTAAAAAAACTTACTTAGTTCTGCTTTAAGTGAGAAAATAAATTCTGTTGTTATACTGTCCCATTTGACCTCATGTCCCAATCACCCTTAATTCAGCTTATGTCAAATCATTACACAAAGCTTGAATATTCATGATATTAAAGGCTAAAATTAACATTAATAATAGAGTTATTGGGTGCCTAAAATACATTTTTACCTTGTCATTTAGTGTTTGTCAGTAACAAGGACATTGTCAGATCTGATGCTGGGACAAATGTCAGCGCTGCAGCTCAGAGTGGAAGCCAGATTACAGCACCTGTGCTCACTAACAATACAATAACAGGCAATGTCAACATCATACATAATGCACCTAGTAAGTAAAATGTGTTGTACATTTCATAGATACTGATCATTTTGACTATGATCATTTTTTTCGATAATATATTGAGTATTTTCATGTGTAATCACAGGTCATATGCTAAAATGTATTCATTGTATTAGTAGTAAAAGGATCTACTTGATACTTGTTTTTTTGACCATTAGAGTTAAAGGTTTTTACAGAGGGGATTTCGGATGTCTTTTTATCACTTCACACATCAGAAAATACTGTCAACAGCCAGAAAAAATAAAATTTCACCATTTGTTTAGAAAAAAATGTTGTATAAAGTCAGGCAAAGTATATATCAACAAACCCCTCTATAAAAATCTTCAGAATATAGATAGGAATAAAACTGTAAAGTAAGTGCTAATGAAGTGGAAATTTCTGACTCAGAGCAAGAGAAAAAAATAATTTTGAGAAAATGGTCTTTAAAGATACACCGATCTACCAGGCATAACATTATGACCACCTTCCTAATATTGTGTTGATCCCCTTTTGCTGCAAAAACAGCCCTGAACCGTCATGGACTCCTCTAGACCCCTGAGGGTGTGCTGTGGTATCTGCACCAAGATGTTAGCAGCAGATCCTTTAAGTCCTGTAAGTTGCGAGGTGGAGCCTCCATGGATCGGACTTGTTTGTTCAGCACATCCCACAGATGCTCAATTGGATTGTGGGGAATTTGGAGGCCAAGTCAACACCTCAAACTCGTTGTTGTGCTCCTCAAACCATTCCTGAACCATTTTTGCTTTGTGGCAGGAGCATTATCCTGCTGAAAGAGCCACAGCCACCAGGGAATACCGTTTCCATGAAAGGGTGTACATGGTCTTAACAATGCTTAGGTAGGTGGTACGTGTCAAAGTAACATCCACATGGATGGCAGGACCCAAGGTTTCCCAGCAGAACATTGCCCAAAACATCACACTGCCTCCGCCGGCTTGCCTTCTTCCCATAGTGCATCCTAGTGCCATGTGTTCCCCAGGTAAGAGATGCACACGCACCCGACCATCCACGTGATGTAAAAGAAAACGTGATTCATCAGACCAGGGGTCTCATTTATAAAGTATGCGTATGCACAAAACGGGGCTGGAAACGTGCGTACGCCACTTCTGACACACAAGTTGTGATTTATAAAGACAAACTTGACGGGAAAATTTGCGCACCTCCACGCAAACTCTGACCCATGTGTATGAACATTTTGGAGACAGAGCAGTTTGGCGACACCGATGGCGAGCTGAGGGACTGACGGCAGATGAAGGAAAACCACTTTAAATTCTCATTATGAGTCCTAATCATAAATACAATGCATGATCACAATAACAGATTAAATACTACTACTAATAGTAATAAAAAAAAATTAAACTCGCGTGGAAACACGTTTTCATTTTGATATACACATTTACATTAATATTACACTTTCACTAATGGCGATAATCACTGAAATTACACGCAGTCATTATGCAGAAGTTAAACAAAAATGATATGAATTTAGATAGATGTGCTACTCTCGATCACTTTTCCTGTGACAGGCTGTTTTAATTACAGCGAGCAGTGAAAGGCGCACAATCTTTAAACTAAACTGCAGATGTTATGACAATATTTTAGCGAGAACGATGATCAGTGATGCACACTTGGATATTATGGAAACACACTGTTGGATTCGGTGGTCGAACGGTCTGTTGTCCAGTTTGAAGAGGTCCAATGATAATATCTTACTGTACAACCACAGCTGCAGGAGGTGTTGATGTCATGTGAAGGATCTTCAAACAGTTACCACTGTATTTGAAGGATATAATTTGAGGAAAACGGTAAGATTTGCATGTTTTCTTTTTAAAATATTTTGTCAGTGACCCGCCAAGAAAGACAATTGTATTTACACTGCAATAAATAATTAGGCCGATCTGTTTCCACTAAAAGTAGCCTATAAAACTTCCTAAAAATATAGGTTTACCTTATCAGCAAAACTGCATAAATTTGATTTGAATTGTTTAAAACAATTAAAATACTATTTGGCCAGTGGAAATGTATGAATCAACTATATTCTAAAACCTTTATCTCAAGTATTTTATACAATTTTGTTTTTATGTATTTTTTGATATATTCATTTTAAAACAAAGAGGATATAGGATGATTTATAGTCCATATCTAATATTTTCAAATGTCTTGTACCTTTGACGGTGTTAACCATGGTGTCACGTGGATGGGAACGTGTATGGAAATGTTATGCAGATGAGGTTATGCATAGTAAAACTAGGCGTCATAAGCTCCATATATGGTGATTTCGGGGAGGAGACAGGGTGGAGATGCACGTACGCACAATCTTCCGTTGACTGAGATTTATAAAGGGATTTGTGCGCAGGTTCTGGCGTACGCATGGTTTTATAAATCAGTTTTTTTTGTGCGTACGTACACTTTTAGGATGAAATCTATGCAAAGTTTTATAAATGAGGCCCCAGGCCACCATCTTCCATTGCTCCGTGGTCCAGTTCTGATGCTCACGTGTCCACTGTTGGCTCTTTCGGCGGTGGACAGGGGTCAGAATGGGCACCCTGACTGGTCTGCAGCTATGCAGCTCCATACGCTACAAACTGCGATCACTGTGTATTCTGACACCTTTCTATCAGAACCAGCATTAACTTCTTGAGCAATTTGAGCTACAGGAGCTCATCTGTTGGATCGGACCACACGGACCAGCCTTCGCTCCCCATGTGCATCAATGAGCCTTGGCCGCCCATGACCCTCTCGCCAGTTCACCACTGTTCCTTCCTTGGACCTCTTTTGATAGATACTGACGACTGCAGACCAGGAAGACCCTACAAGAGCTGCAGTTTTGGAGATGCTCTGAAAACACTGTTCCTGCTCGATTGCTCCTGTCTGCCTCGCTACCTCTGCTCGCTGCCTCTGCCTCGCTGCTGGTGGTTTGCGTTTCCGTATAGCTTTGTATAGCTTTGTTTTAAATAAATTGTTTAAATAAATAACTTGTCATCAGTCTCGCGCGCTCCTTTTTCAACGCGTTCATCAAACAGCTGTGGTAACTCAGATCAGTCTACAAACGGTGAGTCATGTCATCCTCTCCCAGTGTTATTTTATGTTCAGTTTGTCACATGTTCAGCATAGCTCTCTCTGTCAGCGACGAGGGCTTTGCATGTCATAAATGTAGGGAAATAGGCTGACAGAGAGAATCTCAGAATTAGAGACACGCATCCAAACTTTAATCAAGGATAGTACGAATGCAGGGGCTTCAGATACTGTTTTGGATGCAACTAGCTTAGTAAACTCTGTACATTGTTCGGTTCCGGCTGTAGAGCCTGCGCAGCAGGGCAATTGGGTAACGGTGAGGCGGCCTAGCCACGGAAAACACCACTCTTCCGTTCCAGTAAGAACATCAAACAGGTTCTCCCCACTCAGTGACGCACCCACTGAGAATCCTGTTGAAACTGCCCTAGTTATTGGTGATTCTATTACACAGAACGTGAAAATGGAGACACCAGCCACCATAGTCACATGTTTGCTGGGAGCCAGAGCACCTGACAAAGCAAATTTAAAAGTGCTGGCTAATGCTAATCGTAAATACTCTAAAATTATTATTCACGTTGGCACAAATGATGTTCGACTTCGCCAGTCGGAGATCACTAAAATTAACATTAAAGAGGTGTGTGAACTCGCAAGTACAATGTCAGGAGAAGTAATTTACTCTGGCCCTCTTCCTGTTCGTCGGAGTGATGAGATAGTTAGCAGATTATCATCACTCAATGGCTGGCTGTCTAAGTGGTGTCCGCAGAATAATATAGGTTTCATAGACTATTGGAAAAGTTTTTGGGGCAGACCTGACCTGTTGAAAAGAGATGGTATTCATCCGTCCCGGGATGGTGCTGCTCTTCTCTCTAGTAATATGGCACATAGTCTTAGAGCTGAAACATGACAAACTGGGGCCCAGGACAGGAAGCAGACAGACTGGCTAAACCGACCGTCTGCTAGCTGCCTCACGTTACAGAAGTCAGATAAATCCCAACACATAGAAACTCTTACACCTAGATATTATCACATAGAGACTGTGTCTGTACCCCGAATTAGTAAAAACAACTTCCAAACCCATTTAATGGTAAAAAAATTGATGTTCAACAAATAAAAAAGAGATAATAATGATAAACAAATGATAAAGGTTGGGTTGTTAAATATTATATCACTTTCTTCAAAAGCACTTATTGTAAACGATATTATCACAGACAGTAATCTAGATGTGCTGTGTTTGACAGAAACCTGGCTAAAACCAGACGATTACATTACTTTAAATGAGTCTAGTCCTCAAGGTTATGATTATCGACACAATCCTCGTCAGAAAGGAAAAGGGGGAGGTGTTGCTGTAATTTATGGTAATATTTACAATATTAGCCAGAAGTCTTTCAAATATAATTCCTTCAAAGTGATGGTGCTTTACTTAACATTATGTAAGTTCTTATGTAAGTATGTAAGTTGTGCTGGCTACTGTATATAGGCCACCAGGACACCATACAGACTTTATCAAAGAAATTGCCGATTTTCTATCAGAATTAGTACTAGCTGCAGATAAAGTCCTTGTTGGTGATTTTAATATCCATGTAGATAATAAAAAAGACTCATTGGGATTGGCATTTTCAGACATTCTAAACTCTATTGGTGTTAGACAACATGTGTCAGGACCCACTCAGTGTCGTAATCATACTTTAGATCTAATATTGTCACATGGAATCGATATTGGTGCTGTTGAAATTCTGTAGCAGAGTGATGACATCTCAGATCATTATCTAGTCTTGTGTATACTACATTTAGTCAAAGAGGCTAAACTGCCTCCCTGCCATAAATATGGTAGAACCATCACTTCTACCACTAAAGATCGCTTTATAAATAATCTTCCTGATCAGTTTCATCGCCTTAGCATACCAGACAGCTTAGAAGACCTCGATGTTGCAACAGAAACTATTGCCTCTGTCTTTTCCAGCACATTAGACTCAGTTGCTCCTTTGCGTTTAAAAAAGATTAAGGAAATTAATCCAACGCCATGGTACAATGAGCAGACTCGGGCCCTAAAAACAGCAGGTAGAAAAATGGAGCGCAGCTGGAAGAAAACAAAACTAGAAGTATTTCGCATTTCGTGGAGAGAGAGAATGAATGAGTACAGAAAGGCCTTAAAAACTGCTAGATCTGCCTATTTTTCAAAACTTTTAGAAGAAAATAAACAAGCCTAGGTATTTATTTGATACAGTGGCTAAATTAACAAGAAATAAAGCTTCAACTTCTGATGTTTCTAAAGAGTACAGCAGTAATGACTTTATGAACTTCTTTACTTGCAAGATTGATAATATTAGAGAAAAAATTATAACCATGCAACCGTCTACTACAGTATTGTGTCAGACAGTGCATTGTAGTGTCCCTGAAGAAAAATTCAATTCATTTACTGCTTTAGGAGAGGAAGAATTGTCTAAACTTGTTAAATCATCAAAATCAACAACATGTATGTTAGACCCTATACCGACTAAGCTATTGAAAGAGATGCTTCCGGAGGTCATAGATCCTCTTCTTAATATTGTTAATTCATCTTTATCACTAGGATACGTACCAAAAACTTTTAAGCTGGCTGTTATTAAAAAAAAAAACACAACTTGATCCTAGAGAATGTCAATTACAGGCCAATTTCAAATCTCACCTTTCTGTCAAAAATACTAGAAAAGGCAGTTTCATCACAACTATGTTCCTTTTTAGAAAGAAATAGTATCTGTGAGGATTTCCAATCAGGATTTAGACTGTACCATAGTACTGAGACTGCTCTCATTAGAGTTACTAATGATTTGCTCTTATCAGATCATGGTTGTATCTCTCTATTAGTGTTACTGGATCTTAGTGCTGCATTTGACACTATTGATCACAATATTCTTCTAAATAGACTCAAACTATGTTGGCATTAGTGGAATTGCATTGGCATGGTTCAAATCATACTTATCTGACCGTTATCAGTTTGTAGTAGTAAACGATGAGATGTCATATCAATCACAAGTTAAATATGGAGTACCGCAAGGCTCAGTGCTAGGACCGTTGCTTTTCACTCTGTACATGCTACCCTTGGGAGATATCATTAGGAAGCATGGCATTAGTTTTCATTGTTACGCTGATGATACTCAGCTCTATATTTCTTCACGCCCTGACGAAACTTACCAATTCGCTAAATTAACAGAATGTATAGCTGATATAAAAAAACTGGATGACCAGTAATTTCCTACTACTAAATTAAAAAAAAAACAGAGATTCTAATTTTTGGACCGAAAACTACTTCACGCAATAACCTAGAATACTGTCTAACACTTGATGGCTGCTCTGTTAAGTCTTCGTCGTCAGTTAGGAACCTGGGTGTGCTCTTTGATACCAATCTTTCATTTGAAGGCCATGTTACTAGCATCTGCAAAACCGTATTCTTCCATCTTAAAAATATATCTAAACTACGACATATGCTCTCAAAGAAAAATGCAGAACAGTTAGTTCAACGTTCATGACCTCAAGGCTAGATTACTGTAACGCTCTACTGGGTGGTTGTTCCTCCCGCTTGATAAATAAACTACAGCTCGTACAAAATGCAGCAGCTAGAGTTCTTAATAAAACTAGGAAGTATGACCATATTAGCCCAGTTCTGTCAACACTGCATTGGCCTCCTGTTAAACATCGTATAGATTTTAAAATCTTGCTAATTACTTACAAAGCACTAAATGGTTTAGCTCCCCAGTACCTGAGCGAGCTCTTAAATCATTATAATCCTTCATGTTTATTGCGATCTCAGAATTCAGGCCAGCTGATAATACCTAGAATATCAAAATCAACCGCAAGCGGTAGATCCTTCTCCTATTTGGCACCTAAACTCTGGAACAATCTTCCTAGCATTGTTCGGGATGCAGACACACTCTGTCAGTTTAAATCTAGACTAAAAACACATCTCTTTAACCTGGCATACACATAACACATTATCAATTTATATTTTAAAATCCGTTAAAGGATTATTAAGCTGCATAAATTAGGTCAGCCGGAACCGGGAACACTTCCTATAACACCAGATGTACTCGTTACATCAGAATGGCATCTACGCTAATATTAGTCTTTCTGTTTATCCCGAGGTTTACCGTAGTCAACCGGATCCGGGCCGTATCCAGCGGAGACCAAGGACCTGCGCCTTGACATGACCACAACGCAGCCCTGAAGCATCAGCAGAGATAGAGTCGACTAGATCATCCATTGTGAAGGCCTCATCGACACGACAGCCAGTGCCACAGTTCCTCAACAAACCGTCCATACCGGCGTGATGAATACGATCCTCAACTGGATGGAACTGGAATAAATACTTTGATTGTTGCTATCCTATCAGACTTATGATAGCAACCTGATTCATAAAAAAACACTGTTCGCCAGAGGAGAACTGGCCCCCCGACTAAGCCTGGTTTCTCCCAAGGTTTTTTTTCTCCATTTTAACACCTATTTGCCACTTGTTTGCCACCTGATGTCACCTGTTGGAGTTTGGGTTCCTTGCCGCTGTCGCCTTTGGCTTGCTTAGTTGGGGACACTTGACATTTGACTTGACATTTGATATTCAACAGTATTCTTGACATTTATTCAACAGTGCTTTTGATCTGCCTGCATTGACACTATTCTTTAAGAGCTGCTGTGCAGCCAAAATTATGTACCAGTTATCAATGTAAAGCTGCTTTGACACAATCTGCATTGTAAAAAGCGCTATATAAATAAAGGTGACTTGAATTGACCCAGTCGTCTAGCCATCACAATTTGGCTCTCGTCAAACTCGCTCAAATCCTTACGCTTGCCCATTTTTCCTGCTTCTAACACATCAACTTTGAAGACAAAATGTTCACTTTCTGCTTAAATATATATACACCCACTAACAGGTGCCGTGATGAAGAGATGATCAGTGTTATTCACTTCAGCTGTCAGTGCTCATAATGTTATGCTGATCTGTGAATGTACTGTAATTGAAATCTACAGACACAAATATATAAAGTGCTATAAAAGATACACAAAAGTGTATTTTGGATGTTTTTTTTCCATCAGTCCTCTTTCAACACTTAATGAAAAGCCAAAAAGCGCATAATCCCAAAATTGACAGGTGCATGAAAACAGTGTTTTTTGTCTAATTTTCTGCAGGTTCTACTTCGAATGGCCCACCCTCTGAAACAACACGAATCCCAGGTAAGAGATAAATCTGATATGTCTTGAATGTTTTACCTTTTGCCTTTTTAATTTAGCATCTACAGTCTGCTCTAAAATGTCTTACTCTATTAGAATCAGAATTAGTTTCAAAATGCACTAACCCTGTTTAACATTGCTTATGTGTGCAGCAACAAGTTCTGTGATTTTAAAATATAAGGAGCTGATCTGCAGCGAGTATCGGTGTGTGACCGAGTATAACTCACGGTCTGGTGAACATGTGCTGCTGTCTGAGCGCTACACACAACCTCTGATCCTTCAGAGACATAGAGGTCAAAAAGAAAGAGAAGAAGAGATCAGATCAAGTGGAGAAAGCTTCCAGAAGGTCCTCAGCGCCCGGAGCAGTGATGACTCTGTCCATCTGAAATCTCTGTTTGACCCAGATGGACACGGAATCCGTCCCAGTGCTGTTATACTGCAGGGGAATTCTGGAAATGGGAAATCTTTCACAGTGCAGAAGATCATGATGGACTGGGCATCTGGTGACCTCTACAAAGAGCGGTTTGATGTTGTGTTCCACTTAAAGTGTAAAGAAATAAACCGCATTTGTGGCATAAAGAGTTTGGCGGAGATCTTGAGCTGCAGTTGTAGTTTAACATCAGATCAGATCTCACAGGTACTACAGCATTCACCAGAGAAGATGCTCTTCATCATTGATGGATTTGATGAGCTGAGACTCACTCAGGACATTAATGACATGTCACCACACACTGATCTGCTTCAGAAAGCCCAAGCTGAGGTCATTCTTTGTGACCTGCTGAGGGGTCGAATCCTGCCAGAATCCTTCCTTCTGGTCACCTCCAGATCTACAGCCACAGATACACTGAGTAAACTGCTCAAAGGACCTCAGCGTTTCTCTGAGATCATGGGATTTTCAGAAAAGGGGGTAGAGGAGTACTTCCAGAAGTTCTTTAAAAATGAGGAACATTTCAGGAAGGCTTACACACTAGTGAAGACGAATGAAACTCTCATCACCGCCTGTTCCATCCCTGTCGTCTGCTGGATCATCTGCACAACTATCAAGGAACGACTCAAAAACACTGCAGATGTAACAAGTGGACTGGAAACCACCACCTCCATTTACGTTGACTTTGTGTGCACGCTCTTGAAGCATCACTGCCAGGGTTTGAGTCAGTCCATCCCGACCCTGCTGAGGAGTCTGGGTCAGCTGGCAGAGAGAGGGATGCTGGAACAGCAAGTCCTGTTGGATGAGAAAACTGTTAAAGAAACAGTTTCAGACCCTGCTGGCAATCCGTTCCTGTGCAAGTTCCTGTTTAAGAAAAGAATCCACCAGGAGACGATGTTCAGTTTCATGCATCTCAGCTTTCAGGAGTTCTTCACTGCTCTGTACTATGTCCTTTTGGGTGAAAAAGAGTCCCAGAGAAAATTTACACAGCTATTTTCCATTAATAAATACTCAAGTCGTCATCATTTTTTTCCTTCACATTTTTTAGCTGTGGTGCAGTTTGCATTTGGTCTGCTGAATAAGGATGTGAGATGCACACTTGAGGAACATGGTCTCTTTGTTCATTCAAAAACACAGACTCGTCTGAAAGAATGGATTTTGAAAATGGTTCAAAATATCCACACATATTCAGTTAAAGCACTTTTTTACCTTCACTGTCTCTATGAACTTCATGAAGAGGAATTTGTGAAAAAAGCTATGAAAACCTGGAAGAGAATTCATGCAGATGATGTATTCATAAGCAGAACAGACTGCTGGGTCCTGCTGTACTGCTCTCAGTGCTGTCAGTGCATCGAAGAACTGGATCTTTTTGTGTGCACATTAACACCTGAAAATTTCCGTATGATTCTGCCTGTTTATCACAAGTTTAAGAAAGTAAGGTAAGTGCTTTGACAGATACATGATGGATCTTATTAATATCTGTATAATTCATTCTATTTTTTATATTCATACATCACTGATATGAATGTTTACATACCAGTGATATATATTTAATACATTTTATAAATGTCATTATGTTTTTATTTATTGCAAGTTAACTTGATTATTTAGTCTTTACACTCATCTTCTGGATTTGATTTTACAGCTTGAACGTACACGTTTCATCAGACTCTGATCTTGATGAACTGATAAACGCTCTCACAAGAGGACAGAACCTGAGATCACAGAGGTAATGTCTCAAAATACATTTCATACATTTAAAGTATTTTATGTACACATGAGCTATCATCCTTCAGTGTGCTTTTGTTTTATGTTCAGTTCATCAATCTTTTTTCTGTCCTTTGATTTGCAGCATTGATGTCCTCTTCATATTTACAAACTTTGAGTGTTATCTTCATTTGTCAATCGATGAAGAAATCAGGTGAAGAAAAAGTGAACTGTTTTTTTCTGTTCATCAAATATCTGTTTCTCATGATAACCAGATAAAGTTATGTGACGATTTATATTTTGGATAGCCAGTTATATCATCACCTTGTTCAATAACCACAATAGAATAATCTAGCAGTACATGTGTATGTATAAGCCTTTTCCTGTTATAGTCTGTTCTGCACAATCTTATTGTAACAGAGGGGACGGGACAACGGAGTGGGACATTTACGTGCAGGCTTTATTAAAATTAGCGTAGTTGTACAGGCAGAGGTCAAACATCAGCAAACAGATCCAAGAGGGCAAGGCAATAGAGTAATCCAAAACACAGGCTATGGTCAAGGCCAGCAGCAAACGATTATCAAACAAAGAAACAGTCCAGGGTCAAAAACACGGGCAGGGCACAAGGAACACGGAGACAAGGTCGAACAAAGGCAATGGCTGTGTCTGAAAACCTAGGTAGCTGTCTTGCTGCCTTGCTGTCTTATAAGAGAATGACTTGTATGGCAACGTTTGTGCATGAAGGTACCTCACGAAACTGATTTCGGATAGGCTTCTAAAGGCAGCGTAACAGTTTAATTATCTACAGCAATATAGCGCAAGCTTTGGTGAAAACTAAACAAATATTTAATTATTACAGTAGTAATTTCTTGATAGAAATGATATCAAAATTGAAATATGTTGGTCAAAATCGTACATTTATACACAAACTGAGCAGCAAACGCAACTTTCGGACGCCATCTTTATTTTTCTAGCTCAACTGTCACAGAATGGAAAGCACATGATTGTGGGATATCAAAGGCAGCTAAGGATACATCCATGCTTCCTTCAAAAATCGATCAGATGAAGGTATCTCATGAGACAGGAAGGGAAGCTAACATTGGATTCGGACGTGCCTTGATGCCTTCCTACCTTGAAATGTGTCCTCAGAAGGCAGCATTTTCCAGTTTTCCAACGCAGCCAATGAGTGTGTGTGTGAGTGCAGCTTATAAAGGGTCACTGATGGGAAACAGGTGTGAGTGCATGATTGGTTCCTAGGTGAGGGATTGTGGGAAATGTAGTCCAGAGTGAAGTGACTGCGTGTATGCACTGAAAAAGTCTTAATGTAGGAACAGAGACCTCTGGTGGGGAGTGGAAGGAGACAGCAGTGGGCGGACACGTGACACTAATACCTTCAGATTATAATTATGGTAGTAATAATGCAGCTAAAATGGCAACCCAAAAAACATCAAACAATAAAGTACCACACTATCAGCTAATGATGAAGATAATGGCTGGTGCCCAAAAGACCATTAATTAATCATCATTTTAAAAAATCACAAAGAGTTATTCAAAACAATGACTTGTTGGTTTATAGACACAACAACACTGATGCTAATTCTGTTTATTTATTTATTTATTTTTATTATAGTATCAAGATAATAACTTCAACACCTTCGCAGTCACTCAAACTCACCTCTCAGTGCCAAGAGCCAATCAACACTGAGTGGGCCAAACTTACTCAGATAATTCACCAAGGAGATTCAGATGCATTAATGTCAGTTCTCTGTTCTTTCTCTGAACTGAAAAAGATGGAAATTAAACTACACTGTCTAAGTAAGATGTGGACTCACTGGATCCTCCAAATCATCCAGAACTGCTCCAGTCTAACAGAACTCGAGTAAGAAAAACATGTGAAATCATCTTCTGTCTTGTTCCTATATGAATTTGTCTGTTGTTAGGAACTGTGTAGCACATATTTAAACTCATAGTCCATCCAAAAATGAGAAATCATTTATTTTACTCACCTTTATGTTATGACTTACTTTCTTCTGAGGAACACAAAATAACTGTTGATGTCCCAAACAGTTTTGGAAAATACAATGGAATTCAATGGGAATGAAACTGTTTTCTTACCAACCTTATTAGGGGTTCAAACGTGAAGCACTGAAACACTATTGTAATTGTTACATTTTCTAAGGATCATCATTCTCCCCTAAACATGATTGGGCTGGTAGTGCTCACACCGTCTACATCGTCACCAAGGCTCGTCTGATCCACCTGACTTCAAAAATACGAAATGGCTCATAACTCCTGAACCATTAGGCCTAGGCTCAAAGTGTCTTATATCGTTGGAATCCCTGCCTCAATTTTCAGGTATTTTGACATTGACGTATCTCAAAAAACATGGCCGACATTGGCCACTGAATTTTGAGCAGGTATTATTATTTTTAGATTATTTTTAAAAACAAATTTTGTGAACTAGTCCAAGGTTTTTGGCTCAACCTGTGACTGTGGCACATTTCTCGTGACTCTCTAGGTCAATAGTATCAAAAAATGTTGAACTTTGGCCTTTAGCAGGGTCATTTGAGAAACAGGCATACAAGTCTACCCAAAAGCCGTCGTTCCTTAACGAAAACTGAGAACTTCTCTTTATTGTGTGAGCACATGATTCTAAAGAAGAGTAAATACTTTTAGGGAGATCGGTTCATAGGTGAGGCTATAATTGTTAAAAAAAGCGGTAAAAATGATGTATTTCTATGGCAAACAGCATGAAATGGCTGAAAGTGGCTCTCTTCCTGCCTGATTTGTGTAGATCTTCTCAGAATCGGGTGTACATATGTCACGTGATTTTACAGAAGCATGGGAACTTTTATGGACATCAGGCCATAGGTGAGGCTATAACTGTTAAAAAGGTGTAAAATGTTGTATTTCTATGGCAAATCCTATGAAATGGCTGAAAAACCATATATTTCTCATGATAAATTACCTGTATTGGCTGTAAATTGTCTTTTCCATCTATGATTTAAATGGTTGCTTGCTAAATAAAACATATCTTTTTGTACAAGTGCTTAAAGGCCTAAAAACGCTTGAACCCTGATAATAAACTGTATATTAAATGATCTTTGTTTTCTGCAGAAGAAAGTCACTCATACAGGTTTGGAATAACTTGAGGGTGAACTGTCCCTTTAAATCAATATAGAATTGTTCAAATGAATGTGTGAAAAACAAAGTATAAAGTATAGAATTATCAGTCCCTAAAATCTAAATTTTATCTGTATAATGTGTATCCATGTCTAGGGTAGATGCTTGGTTTTTACTGGAGGAAGGAATCCAGATCTTGCAGAGGTCACGCACAAGACCAGCCTGTAGTGTGACATTTCAGGGGTTTGTATTGGTTCTTCATACATTTTGCATCAGTAAATGTCTTATCAATGCAATTTCAAGCTTTAAAAAGGACACAAAAACACCATAAAAGAATGGCTTGTGCAGCATATTCCATGTCTTCTGAAGTCACATAATACCTTTTTGTGAGGAACAAACCAAAGGTTTGAGAATTGTCATTCATAAATGTATTTTTCTTTATATCCTCCCTAGATCTCATAGTTCATTAGCAGTCAATAACTTAAATTTTGATCGGTTTCTCACACAAATCATTGTTATTAGACTCTGTAGTGATGCTCTGCTTTGTGCTTTCTGATGAAGGCTCATATGCAACAAACAGTCTCGAAAATGCACACGCTGTGAGGACCATGATCTTAGCTGCAACCAGGAGGTGAAGATTCATCTGAGTTCCTCTGGCTTTTCTATGGAGACTTTGTGAAAGTGAGTTAGAACGAAGATTAACATAAAGAATACACCAGTAACAGTGTGTAACGAATGTAGCGGTTCGTACAGTTATTAATCAATTTATGGATGAAATATGAATATAATAATTCATAAGGTTATGAATAAATTATGATTCATATATCGACCCAACGGGGAATTAAACATATATTGTGAATCAATTACAACGAATTATAATCAATTACGTATATGATTAGTTCTGGTTTAGTAATTATTTAGAGAAACTGTTCGTTTGTCCAGCAAACTAAGTCCCTCACAGAATATTATAAACAGAGTTATTCTCTGGCCGTGAAAATAACTTGCATCAAAGCATAAAGCGATCGAAAAACGTTAAAGTGACTTGGTCTTCAGTTGAAAGAACAACAGAACAATCGAGCATGAATTAAGTGTTTTAATATATGCAGCTACGACTAGAGATTATACGTCTAAAATATATACAGAAGTATACACATATATATATATATACACAAGAGTGAAAATGAAGAAAAGACCGGAAAAGAAAGATGATCAAAGAATGGCAAATTACACAGTCAAACCTTTTCGCGAGAGCCAGCACAGAAATCAGTTTAAACACATTTCAGGTAAATTATAATACTTGCTTATTGGTTCAAGTCCGTGTGTAGTAGTTTCAATGCGCCTGGCTGGGTTGGTCCTTTCAGAGAGGGTTTCTCCGGCGGGGTTTTCAAAGGAGGTTTAAGCTTAAGTAACTTAGCCGAAGAGAGAGAGAGTCTAAAGAAGTGGTCCTCCCGAACTGCGCGCGTGGTTGGGCAGCGCGGTCACCTGAGGCGTCCGTGCACGAGGTGCTCGTGAGTCAGTCGGGAGACAAAGGAGAAGAAGAAAAGAGGGCGTGAAGAAGCGAAGGTGAAGGTGTGTGTCGTTGTTTTATGGAACCCAAGCTAACCCACCTCCTGACTTGTAGCGACCAATAGATGCGCAGCACTATTTGGCGGGCAAAGTTCCTTTGTTTGGAATCCTAGCTGAGTTTGCATACTTAATGCCCATCAGATCGGATTTCGAGATGGAGTACGTTCTTCACAGGATCATTAAATACATAGAAAAATGCATTTGTCCGTTTTGTGACATGTCTCAACGAATAGCTCAAGTCCGGAGCTTTAAAACGAGATCAAACTCGATAGGTCGGAAAGGCATAGGGAAGAAGTTATGGTTTACAGACAGAATTCCACTATTAAAATGCACACTAGCACAAATACACTCATTTAAACACTAGGAAACATGCATAGGCCCTAAAATATATGAAGTATACATTTCAGCATAGTGGTAGTTTACAAATACAATTCAAAATGTATGATTGTGTGTTTCTGTGTGTGTCTGTGTGTGTGTTTTTGTGTGTCCCTGTGTGTGTGGGGTGTTGGAATGTGGATCTGGTCAGTCTCTGGGGGGGGGGTGCTCCTGTTGAAGTCACCAAAGTGAGGAAGTTGGACTTTTCTGTTTACCATCGCTTGTCCACAAAAGTGTCAAGTGGGCTCATCTTATGGCAGACTATTCGGAGCCGAGATGGCTTTACAACCCAGTCCAGCATGCTAAAAGCGTTCTGAACATTCCCAAGTTTATTGATTATCCTGATACGTGTGCATATGCTACAAGTGTGAACTGTAATTTGACACCAACCAGTGATTTTTTTTATTTTTATTTTTATTTTTTTATGATTTATACAATTCCTCTTGAATATTGTATATTAACTGTACAAGCTTTCAGTGCAACAGCATATGATCATAGTGTGCAGTGTGGATCTAACCTACTGCTCAGCTTTGTGTTTTTATTTCTACATGTTTTATTGTTTTATCTCTTGTCTCTCTCCATTTCTAAGGCCCTTGATTTGAGACTAATGGTCCAGCTTGATAACTAGGAGAAAACTGCCAAAGCAGCATCTTTAGCTAGAGCTGTGGATGGGAATAAAGACATCAACCAAGAATACTAAAATCATTTAGGTGTGTTGTAATAGTAATAATCATCTATCAGTTTATTTGTATATTGCGTGTCACAATACATATTGTTTCAAAGCATCTTTACAGAGTTTTATATTGATGCTTAATTGCATGTAACAGTTTAGAGCTGAATGATTGTAGTTTATATATGAAGACAATATAATCTATCAAACATTTGAGATTTGCTTTATAGTGTGATCATGTGAGAGTATTGTATGTATGCATGCCGAAACAAATTGTATATAGTATATGAGGATTTATGTGACGACATGGAGAATTATGAATCTGTAAGGTTTTGTATGATTTATAATAATTTGGTGTACTGACAAGCCTGTTTACTATTTGATGATGTTTATCACTGCCACAGATAAATGATATGTGTTAATAACAGGGTTTAAAATTTTGGTTTTCAAGATTTTGGTCACCCACTCCTACTTTAACGAAAGGCATTTTGACAAAATATCTCTAGTCCTCTAGTGTGCAAGCCGAAGGCGACTGTGGAAATGAATGAAAAAGTCCATTTGTTGTTGGATAATGAATAAAAACTTGGAAGAATACAGGCTACACCAAGAGACTTCACTGTTGGTGTCTTTTAGAAGAGCCGTATTAGAATCTGCAATTCATGTGTTTTGATTTCACAGTATATTGAGACTAAAATACAAACTAGGAGAAGGTGGGGTACCACTTCCAGGAACAAGGCAAGGCAAGGCAATTTTATTTGTATAGCACATTTCATACACAATGGTAATTCAAAGTGCTTTACATAAAAAAGAATAATAAAAATAGAACATAAGGAATATAAATAACAGTAAAAACAGAGAATTTTGCTATCTGGATGGAAGAGCTAGGAAGTCTCAGGGAGTTTGTTGTTGTTGTTGTTGTTGTTGTTGTTGTTGTTGTCGTCCATCAGAGTGGATCTAAACGGATCTATCCATCAGAGCGGATCAGAATGGATCTTCCTCACACAACAGGACTGCTACCTGTTAAGGCACTTCAAACTGATAAACACAGTTTCAATCTCCCCTTTTGCCAAGACACCTCAAACTGCACCACACAGCCCTAATCCCCCTGCCGGAGATATCTTACCTATGCAATGCAGTTCAAATTTCCCCTTTGGAAATTTCCCCCTTTGGAAAGTGTCCTGACTGTAATCTAGAGATATCTTAACCATGCACTACAGCTTCCCCCATGGTTTGTCCCCTTATCCAATTTTACCAAATTTTAACCTAATCACTTTCTTCCTAATTCTCCCAGCTCTTTCAACCAGACAGCAGTATTTAAAATGCATTAAAAGTTAGAATAACAAGATGATACATAAAAGATATAAAATACATTAAAAATGAAATAAAAACAGGAAAAGGAATTAAAAGAATAAAAAGATAATACGTATAAAATAAAGTGCAAACAGTTCGGACATAGCACAGTGCTCAATCAGCAAATGCATAGATAAAAAGATGTGTTTTGAGTCTGGATTTGAATGTGGCTACTGTTGGAGCACACCTGATCTCTTCTGGAAGCTGGTTCCAGCTGCGGCTGGCGTAACAGCTAAAAGCAGACTCTCCTTGCTTTGAGTGAACCCTTGGTATTTCTAAATGACTTGATCCTGATGATCTGAGTGATCTGTTAGGTTTATATTCTATGAGCATATCTGCAATGTATTGAGGTCCTAGACCATTGAGTGATTTATAAACAAGTAACAGTACTTTAAAATCAATTCTAAATGCAACTGGAAGCCAGTGCAAGGACCTGAGGACTGGTGTGATGTGTTCATGTTCTCGGGTTCTGCTCAGAATCCTGGCAGCAGCGTTCTGTACGAGCTGCAGCTGTCTTATGGTCTTTTTGGGAAGACCAGTGAGGAGCCCATTACAATAATCCACCCGGCTGGTGATGAAAGCATGAACAAGTTTCTCTAAGTCTTGACTGGAGACAAAGCATCTAATTCTTGCAATATTTTTGAGATGATAATATGCTGATTTAGTTATTGTCTTTACATGGCTACTGAAACTCAGATCTGACTCCAAATTCACACCAAGATTCCTGACTTGATTTTTAGTTGTTTGACCCCTAGAGTGAAGGTACATGTTCACTTTGAGAACTTCATCTTTGTTTCCAAACGCAATGATTTCAGTTTTGTCTTTGTTTAACTGAAGGAAGTTTAGACACATCCAATTTTTAATTTCATCAATGCACTGGCACAGGGAGTCAATGGGGCTGTAGTCGTTAGGTGATAGGGCTAGGTAAATCTGGGTGTCATCTGCATAGCTGTGATATACAATTTGGTTCTTTCTCATTATTTGGCTCAGTGGCAGCATATATAGGTTGAACAGGAGGGGTGCAAGAATTGAACCTTGAGGGACTCCGCATATCATGGATGTCCACTCAGACTTATGGTCACCGATACTCACATAATAACCTCTCCCTTCTAAGTATGACCTGAACCATTTAAGGACCATCCCAGAAAGCCCAACCCAGTTTTCCAGCCTGTCAAGAAGAATGTTGTGATCGACAGTGTCAAACGCAGCACTGAGGTCGAGTAGAACCAGCACTGATAATTTACCTGAATCTCTGTTAAGGCGAATATCATTTATTATCTTTATGAGTGCTGTCTCTGTGCTGTGATGCGGTCGGAAACCAGATTGAAAGTTGTCAAAGTATCCATTCAAGCTTAAGAACTTGTTCAGCTGATTGAAAACAACTTTTTCAATGATCTTGCCTATGAAAGGAAGATTTGAAATTGGCCTGTAGTTGCTCAATATGGTGTTATCCAGATTGCTCTTTTTCAGGAGGGGCTTGACAACTGCAGTTTTCAGGGATTTTGGAAAAGTCCCAGAGAGAAGTGAGGCATTTACCACTTCTAGGAGATCTGCTTCTAAACAGTTAAACACACTTTTGAAAAAAGATGTGGGAAGTGTGTCAAGGGTGCAGGTTGATGTTTTAAGGTGCTGTACTGTTTCTTCCAAAATTTTACCATCAATTGCTTCGAAAACAGACATAATAGCTGCTTTCTGATGTTGTGATTGGATCTGTTTTACCCCAGTGCAGCTCAAGGATGTGCTGATCGCCTTTCTGATATTATTAATTTTCTCAGAGAAGAAGGAAGCAAACTCACAGCATTTGCTGTCTGAGAGCATTTCACTGGGAATCTGACTTGGGGGGTTTGTTAGTCTCTCTACCAGGGCCGGCGATTGCTATAGGCGAACTAGGCGGTTGCCTAGGGCGACAAATATGTTGGGGGCGCGGGCGCGGGCGCCCTCTAGGGTCGCCGTTAAGTTACGTTATGTTAGGCAAGTGCGCAGTTGATGAAGAAAATGAAGCGGTCTAATAAACCCTCCGGTGCACAGGGACGAAAACGGAGAAAGCAAGAAGATAAAAGGAAAACCCAGTATAGAGGTAAATGTTCTCATCTCAGCCATTAGGCCGTGTGTTCACCAGAGCGTTTTTAGCCAGCTGAAAACGCTAAGTGCTCTGCTTAAAACGCCCGTCTGTGAGCGTCTGTGAGCGCTTGAGAGTGCTTCAGCTGCGCAGCGTTTTTTTCTGTTGAGACGCTTTGTTGCTATGATACGGAATATCCGCGGCACTGTTACTTATAACTGATTTTGCAGGTAATTTGTTTCAGACTTAAAATGTTGACACAATGTGAAATTACTTTGCTATGTATTTTCGGAGAGCAGCAATATTAATTTCTCATCCATTTTGTTCCTTTCTCTGCTTGTTAATGTCTTTGTACAGCAAGAATGTTGTGACAGTTGGTCGGAGTTGTATTTGTCCCGCCCCTCCTCCACTCTGATTGGACGGCTGGCTAAAGAGTGACAGTGATGAGCGCAGTTTTACTCAAAGTTGAACATTCTTCAACTCGAGGCGACCAGTGAAAAAGACACTCAGCGCCTCGTTACGCTCTCGGCGTTTAAAAAACGCGGCGTTCCCATTGAAAACAATTGAAAAGGTACGCTAGCAGCTGGCAAAAGTAAGACCCTTGAATACCGTTTATTCAACCACAATTTAAAACTTAAGTGACTTGTTTCCAACTAAACAATGACATTCCTCATTAATTAATCTCAAACACTACTGGTCTATTATACTCTATATGCTGGTCTATAGTATATCTTCCTTCTTCCTTAAGTTTATTACTTATTTTGGTAAATATACTTGAACATTCTTTGTAGCATTTGTGTATGGGGGGGTGGGGGGGTGGGGGGGGGGGCGCTAGGGCAACCAAAGGGCTAGAGCCGGCCCTGCTCTCTACAGTAGCAAAAAGAGTGCGGGTGTTGTTTAAGTTTTTGTTTATAATATTTGAGAAGAAGGTCTGTCTAGCTTTGCCTAATTCCACATTGAAAGCATGAAGAATATCTTTATAGATGTTATAATGGATTTCAAGTTTTGTCTTTCGCCACATGCACTCAGCTTTTCTGCATTGTCTTTTCATATTTTGCACTGCTGTTGAGTTTCTCCATGGTGATTTTTGTCTGCCACTTTTCTTCCTGACTTTCACAGGAGCAATGTTATCAATAACATTCTGTACTTTTGAGTTAAAAGAATCAAGGAGAAAATCAACAGAGTCTGCAGATATGCTTGGTGTTAAAGATATAGCCTTCATAAACAGAGCACTAGTACAGAGCACTAGTATTCTCATTTAAGCATCAGTACACAATGCTTTCGGGAAACACACCCCTGACTGAAGAATAAGTTTTTCCCACTATAGTTACTGCGTCATCATCTTTGAGAATTGAGGCAGCAGAATACAGGTTGAATTACAGTTAGCTGACCAGCCTCCTGGCTCATTTAAAACGGGTAAATGAATGTTTATTGAAAAATGGCACGCAAACGATGAGTCCATGCGATCTCATTTCTAAATAACAATGATTCGCCTGTCTTTTAAACTTTTGATAAAATCACACCGGAAATCTGTGTTTGCGCTGCATTGACCCATGGAGAGCAGTTAGGTATGAAACAACTCCACAAACAGTATTGTCAACCACACAGTTGTTATTTCTCTGTTACAAATATTTATATTACCATAGAAGAACAGGGATAAAAGTGTCCAGTTCAGATATGTAAACACTGATGTCTACATTAGCAATCAAAATAGAGTGAATCACCTTTTGAAAGTAACGATTGTATCAATTACATCATTATGCCACTAGGTGGCGACAAGAAAAATGTTTAAAATGTATTTTGCATTGAATCATTCATTCAAGAGATTCCAGTTATGAAACAATGAAGTACTTATAATTAGTTATTCATTCAAAGAATTTTTAAATAATTCATTCAGATTCATTAAACATTTTAAATAGACGGCAGCAATCAACATTTTGTCAGAACTCTAGTAAATTACATGTTGTTTTGTTTAGTAGTCTGTTCAGAATTGTGGGAGAATTGTGATCTCTGAAACCAAAAAATTGTGATTCTTAATTTATCCAAAATCATGCAGGTCTGATATATAGACGTGTATTTCTATTGCAGGTTTGGTCTTAAGTTTTTAAAATTTAATATGTTTTTATCTGTAGACACTCTGAAAAAGCAACATTTTGAACAAAAAACTGAGAAAATCGCCTATTTGTTCCCAAAGACTACAACGTGCATAAACAATTCTTTTTTTTGCTTGTTTCTGCTCCTTTTTGCCTGTGTTTTGATCAGGAGATTCAGTACTCTTTCAGAAGATGCATAATAGCGGCCCCTACAGTATAACAGTGAAAACACAGAAAGCTGGAAAATTCTGTCAATGGAACACACTATTTTGCACAGGCCTGTGTTGGGAATAGAATTAGGGCTGGGGCTATCAAACTCCACAGGGAAAAAATATGAAAGTCTTCACATGTTTAGCATTATTTATGGGGCTGGGACAATAAATTGATTCACCTCGATTCGTGGATCGATTCTGAGCTTAGTTTTTAACAGCAGATGGCGCTCTAGGCTAGTTTTTAACCGTACGCTTAAATGCTGACAATGGCAGTGATGTCTAGCGCTTATACTTCAATGAGTG
Organism: Ancherythroculter nigrocauda; assembly: GCA_036281575.1. Taxonomy (NCBI): domain Eukaryota; kingdom Metazoa; phylum Chordata; class Actinopteri; order Cypriniformes; family Xenocyprididae; genus Ancherythroculter; species Ancherythroculter nigrocauda. Next base: position 3,559,606 of record VTFQ01000017.1, read on the forward strand.
CAAGACATCACTTCCGTTGTCAGATTTAACAGTTCTTCTGGCTGTTCCATGTAAATCTCACAGTCAACTGGAGCATGCAGATAGGCAGTTTTTACATCCATCTGATGGAGGTCAAGATCATATTGTGCCACAGTAGCATAGTTAGGGTAAATATGTAATTTTCCTTAAACCATTAGTTCACTTTCAAATGAAAATTAGCCCAAGCTTTATTCACCCTCAAGCCATCCTAGGTGAAACCTTTGACCTTCAACCGTCTGGAGGCCTTTGAAGTCCACTATAAGGAGAATAATCCTGGAATGTTTTCATCAAAAACCTTCATTTCTTTTCGATCGAAGAAAGAAGGACATGGACATCTTGGATGACATGGGGGTGAGTAAATTATCAGGAAAATTTTATTTGAAAGTGAACAAATCCTTTAAGTGGCCGAGCAGGGATAGGAGCTCGCGTTTGGAACAATTTGAGTTGTTTAAGAGGGTAGATGATACAAGGATTATCCTGTTGATTTTTTTCCTTGGGCAGGGAAGCCTGGCATTTCACTGAATCTAAATTAATACAGAGGAACTCAATGGATGTGGCGGGACCCATGTTTTTTTCCTGGGCGATGGGGATTCCGAGCTCGGTGAAAACTTTTTGGACTATGAGGATATTCGCAGCTGGTGTGACGCCAAGCAGCGATATGATTAGAAAATCATCCAGCAGGTGAATGAGATGAGGAATGGCATAGTTGTTTGACAAAATCCAACAAACGGCTGTCACAAAATGTCACAAATCTTTGGGCTGCTTTTGTTTTTGATAGTTAGGCGTACGGTGAAATAGTTTTTCCTGTGCCAATATACCCCGAATAAGTGCCATGAATCAGGATGAATGGGCATCACTTTGAAAGCAGAAGTGATGTCTAATTTGGCTAGCCAAGCGCCTTGGCCCACGATTTTATAAAAAAAATAATATAAAAATATATTTTATTTGTAAATGTAATATAAACAACATCTTTATGATCAGATATTTGTATTTTTAAATTTAACATTGAATTATTGAACAGTTACAATTACATTTGATGTATTTTCTTATTTTCTAACTAGTAAAACTACAGATTTTGAGCAATTATAGTTTTAAGCAGTGTATTTGTTAGTCATGTGTTACACTCTAAGAAAATTCCATAAAAATAGGGCACAATATGAAGGAATTATCCATGTTAATTTTTCACAGGTGTTTTACCTGTGTTTTAAATTACACATTGCATTTTGTGTTTTAGGGTTAAATTTAACAGGTAATGTCTTAGCAGAAATTTCTGGTTTTCTAAAAATAAATAAATAAATAAATAATAAACAAAATGTCTTACAGTGTACCTAACTGAACAACAATTATAGATATAAGATAATGCTCCAAATAACCAGTGCTCCACTGAAACCATCATAATTACAATTCAAGGAGTTTCTTATCATTTCCACAAATTAACAGTTGTAGTTTATTTTATCTGTCTATTTAATCTATCTCATCTATTTTTATTTAGGTTTTTTCCTATCTAATTTATTTTATCTAATCTAAACTGATAATTTGATCTAATCGTTTATCTATTTTATCTCTCTTATCTATCTATCCTTCTTAAAGAACAAATATGTGAAGAACATTTTGCAGGCTGGTAAGTGACTGGATTGGTGAAAATAATGTACAAATTAGAAGAATAGTGTCTGCTGACATATTTTACTGTCTGTGCTGATTTTAGCATTTAAAAAAGGCTCATATTCACACCATGACACAGTGTATTAATCATAATATTTTTTTCTCTCCAAATCTCTTAGCTGACAAGTGATGACAGCAAAATAAATAAAAATAAAAAATTCCAAAAACATTGTGGTCTCCCACCTTTCTCATGAATGTCCAGTCCATTACACTACATTAGTTATTGATCCGGTGAAGTGGATCTAGAATTTGGGAAGATAAACACACGTGTGCTACCAATGCCTAATAAAATGCATGTACACATGAAAGAGTGACACATTATCCTTTATTAAAGGATAGGCTTAATCAAAACAAACTGCAATAATATAACCTCTGACAGCAGTCTTCATAATAACAGTAAAATAACAGTAGGCATACTTAGATGAATGACACTATATCTAATATTTTAATGCAGGATAATTAAAATGATGCAACATATTTACAGAAGGCCATGGAGTGACTGTAAAACACATTAATTTCTGGTAGGATTGACCGCAGAACTAACAGATAAATTACTGAGATTAATCTTAGCCTGGTTGTTAACTTAATTTAGCTTAATTTACTTTCATGCAACTGAGTCAGGGCTAAATTCAGCCAGGATAACTGGAAAATCCCATCTTAATCCCTTATCTTACTTTTGCCTTTTGTTCAGTACCCCTCCCTCAGTAATCTTCTGGGGTCCTTGATGATGGTTCCAAATATGATGTGGGTCCATTACTCAAAAAAGGTTTAGATTCACTATATCTTCCACCTTGATCACAGTCAAATCTTTAAAAAAATCAGTAGAAAAATCGCTCCTCTTCAGAACATAATAATTATGTCCAACATATGTTGTGATTTTCTGTTTAAACCTTTCTAAATCAGCACATTACTGACTTTTCTCCATCTCTTCCATTCTTATTTTCACTTCTTGTCCTCCACCCGAACTTCGCGCGTCAACAGAACCATGTGATTGCAAACAACCTATTAAAAGTTCAAATCTCGCCGAAATCCCGAGATGTATTTTTGCAACACTTTGATCAGCCCCCTTGAAGGCAGCCAGGTATTAAATCGGGTCAATCAAAAATGTCATTTTTATGGGTCCCAGCACATGTTGGAATAGATGGAAATGAAATGGCAGATAAACATGCTAAAAGATCATTGAATAAAAATAATGTAGCAATTGATGTAAAAATCAGTAAAGCAGAAGCAAAGATAATTATAAAGGAAGCTGTTATTAAATCTTGGCAACAAAAATGGGATATGGAGAGGACAGGTAGACATCTATATAAAATACAATAGAAAGTAGGATTACAAATTAATGAGACTGGAAGTGACTTTAAAAGAAGAGAAGAAGTAATAATAACATGATTAAGATTAGGACATTCATCTTTAAATGGAAACTTGCATAAAATCAGGAAGCACCCTTCTGGGTTTTGTAGATTTTGTGGTGAAATCGAAACAGTGGAGCATATTTTATTACAGTGTAGAGCATATAGTAAAGAGAGACAAATGCTGGAAACAAAGATACAAACAGACGGGGCAAATAATATGACATTAGAACTGATATTAGGCAATAGAAAATTCAGACGAATGATAATAAGATATATTCTCCTGAAATTTCCTGTATCTATTATATAAGGTTTTTTTTTTCTTTTTTTTTTTCTTTTTAAAGATTTATGTGCGTATGTATGTATATGTGTATATATTGGTGTATATGGATGTAGATACAAATATAAATCCTTCCCATTATCACTCCAGTTCAGTTGGTGGCGGTAATGCATCAAAAGTTGGCTTGCCCACCGCCTATAAACGTCACAAGAAGAAGAAGAAGAAGAGGCAGTCAGGTATCAATGAACGTTGTCTGAACCACATTTGTGTGGTATTCATATGTTTAAAACCTTGAAAAAATGAAAACGAAAAGAGGCGAAAAGAGAGTGGTGTTTAACTGGAGTAGAGCGAGCGTTATCAAGTTCGCTGCTGTACCATTTGCTGAATCCTCCCGTCCTCCTGAGCCGAACTTGTCCGAACTAACAAGTCTGAACTTCGCCTACTTGGTATTGAGAAACGCCTAAATTCTCTTTCTGACGTCCTCTCGGAATGCCGGAAGCGATTGATAACGGAAACACCAGTCTTCAGCGTCATTCTGGCTTTCTACATCCTTGAAAATAAGGTAACGTCGCCACTGGCATAAAGTTGTTTTGACGTTTGATATTCGCAATTATAAAGACGGGACCGTCTCTAAAGTTACACCCAGTATTAGTATGAACGTTTCTAACTTCACCAACATTTGAAGAGAATAATTTACAGTCATAAAACCAACTGAAAAGTGTTCATGTACATGTCCGCTGTGACGCAAACCTTTCATATTTGTGATATTTACTGAAATAAACTGTCAAATCATATGTAAAAATTGCTATTTTCACTACTATATCAAAAATATGAAAGGTATGCATCATAGCTGACATGTTGGTTTTGACTGTAAATTATTTCCTTCAAATGTTATTGAGCTTTAAATTATGGCATATTTATGTATGAGCCCATATTCAGTAGTGAAAAACAGCAATTACATATGATTTGACAGTATATTTTAATTAATATCAAAAATATAAAACTTGTGCATCATAGCTGACACAGATGAACACTGTACAGTTGGTTTTATGACTAAATTATTCTCTTCAAATGTTATTGAAGTTAGAAACGTGCATACCAATGTTGGATGTAACTTTAGAGACGGTCCCGTCTTTATATTTGTGAATATCGAATAACGTCGCAAAACTCATGCTAAATAAACTTGTTCTGCTGGTAAGACTCCTAACACAAGCTTTTAACACTATGATTTATTTATTTCCATTTAAGTGTATAAAATATCCTTAAAGTTCTTAAAATTAACATTCACTTTTATATTATTGTTTATTATTGTTTGTGTTTCTATTCTTGCAGAGAATGAACCGACTGAGATGGACAATTTTAACAGTAGGCTGTGTCATCTGGGCATTTTCTAATTACTTTTTGTCTCATGGTTTTGGGTGTAACATGATTTCATCAGACACGGCGAAAGAACTTAAATTAATCTTTCAAGCTTTATTTTCAGTCTGTAAAGTGCTTTAAACATAGATGCAAACTCACCTTTTTGAGATAAAAATAGGTCACTTATGGGATTTGCATCGATCCAATGAGAAAGTGTTCTTACACTTACTTTAAAAACTAATGTTTTTAAAGAAGAAGATTTTATATTTTTGAGGTCTGAGATGTAGGGAACAGTGAAGAGAGAGTTTAGCTCAGTATTGTCGTCTAATCAGCCAATATTGTCTTAAATATCCTGCATTACAGTTTTGGATATATACCGTATTAAAAATAAATAAAAAATCCCTTAAAGAAACTACAAATTAACATGTAAAGCAAAATAATAATTAAAAAAAAAACATATCTTGCGAAACATGCCCCGCCCCATGCAATGTTCTCACCTTTTTCCCCCTTACCTGTTTGCATCCCTGTTTAAAAAAAAAAAAAAAAAAAAGTTAGGGTGAATTAAGGGTGATTGGGACAGTTTTTGGATTTCCGTCTTTTGCAAGTTTTTTTGCCATAAATTAAAAACATCAGCAGCACATGATACATTTCTGTAATACTGAAGATGTTAAAGGATTAGTTCACTTTCAAATTTAAATTTCCTGATAATTTACTCACCCCCATGTCCAAGATGTTCATGTCTTTCTCTGTTCAGTCGAAAAGAAATGAAGGTTTTTGATGAAAACATTCCAGGATTTTTCTCCATATAGTGGACTTCAGTGTTCAATGTTTACATTTTAACCATAAATCTTGAACTACCTCTCTTCTTCTTCTCTATTAGAATTCCAGCAGTGTAGACACTGCTAAGTGTATTACTGCCCTCCACAGGTCAAAGATTGAACTAAATTGTCATATACAATATGCTAGTGCAAATATATATCAATTAATTCAAACTTTGACCTGTGGAGAGCAGTAATACACTTAGCAGTGTCTACACTGCCGGAATTCAAATAGAGAAGAAGAAGAGAGCTAGTTCAAGATGAGCATTTATGGTTAAAACCAAGCGGCAACCTCCCCCAGTCTCTCCTGAAGCCAATACGGAAGTGACTTAAACTGCAATTCATCGACTGGCCGCTAGGGACAGGCTCCAAAAGGGAGCAGAATCTCATTGAGTCCCATGTTAAAACGGCCAGGTTTATAGCAGAAAAAAACATGTTTACAATTTAAAAAAAAAATTTTTTAATTCAACCATTGAATTTTTTTATAACTTATCCGTTTAAATTATATTAAGCCTTAAAGCCTTAAGCCTTGCATAATTAAGGGCGTGGTCACTTGAGTGACAGGTAGACTGCCGCTGCTGTCTGTGAGCTGTTATGTTACCTCAGCTAATTCCAGCCGCTGAATTTGGCATCTCAGCCGTATTTGTGTTTTTTTTCTCGATTATTTTATACAATTATAAAATATGGCTTGCATTAATAGTCGAGACTGATGTGCAGTCTGTGTACATGTGCTTGCATGCGGAAGGTAAACGGAACACATGTTGTTGGATCGTGGCATTGGCTAAATTTTTTTTTTTCCTGAGATTTACTAAAATGACAATACCAGGAGCGTATAAAACTCCGTCAGCACTGCTTGGATATTATAACTAAAGCTGCAGCACTATTATGAAAAATTATACTTTGGACATGGGCTCATTTGTTTGTTAGATACGATCATACGCTGCTCAGATTGCATTATTTCTTGAAGAACGATGATGGAGAGCAGATCATTCAGAAGAAATGTGATGCAAACAATGGATAATATATTAATATTTCATGGATTTAACACTTTTGTGGACAAAAAGTACTGTATTTTGTTTTGCAATGGACAAATTATTTTACCCAAGTGCCACAGATTGGATTCATCTCGCAATCACTATTTCATTATAAAGGTATGAAGTCCCGTTTGATTTTTCGTGTTGTTATTTGCACACCCGACACAAATTAATTACTGGTGTTGGAGCATCTATATCTAAAAAAACATACTGTATATTGACAGTAAACCTTTAGAACTTTCTAATGATAGATCGATAGATAGATAGCTCTTTTGCCTGCTAACATGGTCACGTCGAGCTAGGCGGGCGTGGTTTCAGCAACCAGTCAGTTATTTCAGTTATCCGGGAGTGATGAGCGGTGACGCGCTGCTAAGATGGCAACGGCCTCATTTTCGCTTCAAAACTGCTCTTCAGAACTCTATGGGTGACGTCACAGACACTTTTTTTTTTTTTTTTTTTTTTACAGTTTATGGTTAAAACATATATAATTTTTTTGAAAATGAGTGATGGTTTCTCTAGATAAGACCCTTATTTCTCATCTGGGATTGCGTAGAACACTTAGAAGCTGCACTGAAACTGTAATTTGGACCTTCAACCGTTTGGAGGCCATTAAAGTCCACTATATGGAGAAAAATCCTGGAATGTTTTCATCAAAAACCTTAATTTCTTTTTGACTGAAAAAAGGACATGAACATCTTGGATGACATGGGGGTGAGTAAATTATCAGGAAAAGTTTATTTGAAAGTGAACTAATCCTTTAACTATCCATTTGAGGAGGAATCAATGTTAAATTATATTATTATATATTATATATACACTTTTCTGTAAACTGAGCCCAAAAATGTTTTTGGTAACATTTGGGTGACTGGGACAGCACATCTTTTCACTTATTTAGGGCAGTGTAAGCATATTTACTGTATTTCACAAGTTAGTTCATACTTTGATATAATTTCATATGCAATATTTCCTTTTCTGTCTATTATGAGCCCATGTTTATTTTGTTTAACTTTATTTCTCAATTTATAAATCCATCTACAATTCATACAGTACAACACATGCAATTGAGGTAAAAAAAAAAAAAAGAAAAAGGTTTGAAGTCTAAAAGTAATTGAAAACATTTTAAAATCAAGAAAATGAGTAAAAAAAATAATAATAATAAAAAATAAAAATACTTTAGGTCCAAAATTCATGTAACAAAATTTAATTTAAATTTAACTAAATCACATTTAATCTGCACAAACCATTAACAGAAACATGAATATGTTTTATTGTTGCAAAAAAATAAAAATCAGTTAAAAATGTTGAACTATAATGTTTCTATTTTCAGAATTTGGTCATTTTATTTGATCAAAATCTAGCTAGTTTATGAATATTTTTGTGGTTGATTAGAGCTTGCACAAATAACGAGGTTGGGAACCAATTATCATCTATTGCAAGGTTAATCATTTTCTTAATTAGCAAAGCCTTTCAGCACTTTCCCAATTAGCTAAACTTTTGTTGTCCCATCCACCTAAAAAGTTTGTACAATATAGTATATGACAATTTTAGGACCTTATTATTAAAACTATCAAGAGCTTATGTCATTTCCTCAGTTCATGCATTTCAGAGTCCAACTTCCTGTTTAATGCCTGCCCCGCCCACCCACATGATGTCACGCCAATGAGGTCATCACATTTTAATGATGTGGTCTCACAGCTAGGGCTCAGCAAAAAAGTTTTTATTTTCACTCATTAAGTGAGAAAATAAGTTCTATAGTTATACTGTCCCTTTTGACCTCATGACCCAATCACCCTAAATTCAGCTTATGTCAAATCATTACACAAAGCTTGAATAAGTGCTCATTTCATTCATGATATTTAAGGCTAAAATGAACATTAATAAACATTAATAATAGAGTTATTGGGTGCCTAAAATACATTTTTTACCTTGTCATTTAGTGTTTGTCAGTAACAAGGACATTGTCAGATCTGATGCTGGGACAAATGTCAGCGCTGCAGCTCAGAGTGGAAGCCAGATTACAGCACCTGTGCTCACTAACAATACAATAACAGGCCATGTCAACATCATACATAATACACCTAGTAAGTAAAATGTGTTGTACATTTCATAGATGCTGATCATTTTGACTATGATCATTTTTTTTTCGATAATATATTGAGTCTTTTGATGTGTAATCACATGTCATATGCTAAAAAGTATTCATTGTTTTATTAGTAAAAGGATCTAATAGATACTTTCTAATAAAATTATATTAATGCTGAATATGTTTTAGATTTAGCTGTTGAAATCTTATAATTTATTGACATTTGAGACACCCCAGGTAGGGTAAAAAATTAACAAATAGATATCACCATACTTTCCCAGTTGATTGATTACATTAAGAATTGCAAACATTTTTAGTAAGTTTTCTTAAATGTTATGTTTAAATTTGCAAATGAGGCATTACCCAATTAAATTTGCACTAATTTGCATACATTTCCCAAATCTGAACATTTGTTTTAATTTTTTTTTTTTTTTTTTTTTTTTTTTTTTTGACCATTAGAGTTGAAAGTTTTTACAGGGGGGATTTCAGATCTTTTTTTATCACTTCACACATCAGAAAATATTGTCAACAGCCAGAAAAAATAAAATTTCACCATTTGTCTAGAAAAAAAATGTTGTATAAAGTCAGGCAAAGTATACAGGTACTGGTCATATAATTAGAATATCATCAAAAAGTTGATTTATTTCATTAATTCCATTCAAAAAGTGAAACTTGTATATTATATTCATTCATTACACACAGACTGATATATTTCAAATGTTTATTTCTTTTAATTTTGATGATTATAACTGACAACTAAGGAAAATCCCAAATTCAGTATCTCAGAAAATTAGAATATTACTTAAGACCAATACAAAGAAAGGATTTCTAGAAATCTTGGCCAACTGAAAAGTATTAACATGAAAAGTATGAGCATGTACAGCACTCAATACTTAGTTGGGGCTCCTTTTGCCTGAATTACTGCAGCAATATGGCGTGGCATGGAGTCGATCAGTCTGTGGCACTGCTCAGGTGTTATGAGAGCCCAGGTTGCTCTGATAGTGGCCTTCAGCTCTTCTGCATTGTTGGGTCTGGCATATCGCATCTTCCTCTTCACAATACCCCATAGATTTTCTATGGGGTTAAGGTCGAGTTTGCTGGCCAATTAAGAACAGGGATACCATGGTCCTTAAACCAGGTACTGGTGGCTTTGGCACTGTGTGCAGGTGCCAAGTCCTGTTGGAAAATGAAATCTGCATCTCCATAAAGTTGGTCAGCAGCAGGAAGCATGAAGTGCTCTAAAACTTCCTGGTATACGGCTGCGTTGACCTTGGACCTCAGAAAAACACAGTGGACCAACACCAGCAGATGACATGGCACCCCAAACCATCACTGACTGTGGAAACTTTACACTGGACCTCAAGCAACGTGGATTGTGTGCCTCTCCTCTCTTCCTCCAGACTCTGGGACCCTGATTTCCAAAGGAAATGCAAAATTTACTTTCATAAGAGAATATAACTTTGGACCACTCAGCAGCAGTCCAATCCTTTTTGTCTTTAGCCCAGGCGAGATGCTTCTGACGCTGTCTGTTCAAGAGTGGCTTGACACAAGGAATGCGACAGCTGAAACCAATGTCTTGCATACGTCTATGCGTAGTGGTTCTTGAAGCACTGACTCCAGCTGCAGTCCACTCTTTGTGAATCTCCCCCACATTTTTGAATGGGTTTTGTTTCACAATCCTCTCCAGGGTGCGGTTATCCCTATTGCTTGTACACTTTTTTTCTACCACATCTTTTCCTTCCCTTCGCCTATCTATTAATGTGCTTGGACACAGAGCTCTGTGAACAGCCAGCCTCTTTTGCAATGACCTTTTGTGTCTTGCCCTCCTTGTGCAAGGTGTCAATGGTCGTCTTTTGGACAACTGTCAAGTCAGCAGTCTTCCCCATGATTGTGTAGCCTACAGAACTAGACTGAGAGACCATTTAAAGGCCTTTGCAGGTGTTTTGAGTTAATTAGCGGATTAGAGATTTGGGATTTTCCTTAGTTGTCAGTTATAATCATCAAAATTAAAAGAAATGAACATTTAAAATATATCAGTCTGTGTGTAATGAATGAGTATAATATACAAGTTTCACTTTTTGAATGGAATTAGCGAAATAAATAAACTTTTTGATGATAATTATATGACCAGTACCTGTATATCAACAAACCACTCTATAAAATCTTCAGAATATAGATAGGAATAAAACTGTGAAGTAAGTGCTGCTGAAGTGGAAATTTCTGACTCGGAGCAAGAGAAAAAAATTATTTTGAGAAAACGGCCTTTAAAGATACACCGATCTACCAGGCATAACATTATGAGCACCTTCTTAATATTGTGTTGATCCCCTTTTGCTGCTAAAACAGCCCTGACCCGTCAAGGCATTGACTCCTCTAGACCCCTCAAGGTGTGCTGTGGTATCTGGACCAAGATGTTAGCAGCAGATCCTTTAAGTCCTGTAAGTTGTGAGGTGGATCCATGGATCAGACTTGTTTGTTCAGCACATCCCAGAGATGCTCGATTGGATTGTGGGGAATTTGGAGGCCAAGTCAACACCTCAAACTCGTTGTTGTGCTCCTCAAATCATTCCTGAACCATTTTTGCTTTGTGTCAGGAGCATTATCCTGCTGAAAGAGGCCACAGCCACCAGGGAATACTGTTTCCATGAAAGGGTGTACATGGTCTGAACAATGCTTAGGTAGGTGGTACGTGTCAAAGTAACATCCACATGGATGGCAGGACCCAAGGTTTCCCAGCAGAACATTGCCCAAAGCATCACATTGCCTTCTTCCCATAGTCCATCCTGGTGCCATGTGTTCTCCAGGTAAGCGACGCACACGCACCCGACCATCATGTAAAAGAAACGTGATTCATCAGACCAGACCACCTTCTTCCATTGCTCCGTGGTCCAGTTCTGATGCTCACGTGTCCACTGTGGACAGGGGTCAGCATGGTCACCCTGACTGATCTGCAGCTCCATACGCAACAAACTGAGATGCACTGTGTATTCTGACCAGAGTTTCCGCTAGAAAAAAATGGTGCCGGTCAAAGTGACCGGCAGAAGTTTCGTTTTCCGGACATTTTGATGAAATGCCGGTCAAATATCGCCTCTTAATTAGTCAAGCAGTTTATGTAACTTAAAAAATGACATAACCAGGCCGTATATGCAACATGTTTATTAGCCTAACTTTCAAATAGACGAAAAAAAAAAAACATGAAACACGTCCGATTGGCATCAATCAACCAATTGTTTTTTACTATGGTTTCACATTTCATAGTTTAACAAACCAACCCCCCTTCCCCACATAAAATATCCGAATACAGCATTGTTTTTACTCAAGAAAACTTAATTATAAACTAAGTATGTCTCATTTAGCTGGTAACATTTAAATTGGCCACCGTGTGAAATGACTCCTTGTCAAATTAACTTGAACAAACAAATGACTAGGCCTATAACATTGTCTCGCGTCATTTTTGGCTACTTTTTACGCTTTTTTGCAGTGCTGAATTGTGCAGCTGCCGACTTAAAATCAAAACTTCCCAGTGTCTCTCCACAACTTGCAATGCGCATAAGCCGCGTAACCTTGTTCTCCGCAAGGCGACTTCGCTGCTTCGTCTTGATCCGATTCTGCAGCGAGAACCCCCTCTCTGCAGGAACACTCGAGACAGGCTATCTTGGCGAGCTTGGTCCACTCTGGATACATTTCGTTGAAATCACATATGAGGACTTCGCAGGCTGTGGAGAAATGCAATCCGCCATAGCCACGGAGCGCTGTCATGACAGCGAGGGCATCACGTCGCAGGCTTACGGTATCGATAAGAGGAGCGGTGTCCGCAGACTCAAGGCTTGTAAAATGGCAAATAATCCTTCTGATCGCTGGTTCTGCATATTCTTGGAGAGCTATAAGATAATATAATAGGTGAGAACGATATTAGAATTATAGGCCTACAAAAGAATGCTGTGTTTATTATAAGTAGGCCTGTATGGGTCATTCTGTGGAAATGTCCATTTTTCTGTCCCTAGCCTTTACAAAAATATTACACTTAAAGTGTGCTCATTTTTAACCGGTTTTCAAATAGTTTCATTGTTACATGGTTGCGCAAACGAACTAACCTCATTCAAGCACACTTTTAACAAACCTGATTAAAATAAATAAAACATTATCTCCATATTTGTTGTATTATTATTTTTCGTTAACTCTGACTACATTATGCTGAAAAAAATGAAAAATATTTAATAAAAACCTTTGAAATTGCCAAAGTAAGGTAACACCAGTGACTAAAAAAGTTACATGCCGTCTTTAAATAAATGCACAAAAAATATAAATTTTTATTTATATATTTTACATTTTTATTAATCTAATAATGTGGTGTAAGTTTAAATGTTAGAAAAACAAATACATTTTAAGACACCTTGCCAGTTGCCATACCAAAAGTGGACATTTCTGTAGAATGACCCATATAATATATCAACATCTCCTACTTACCACTGTTGGGGATAAACAGTTTAGGACCCTTGAAACCAGATATGTTGAGTAAAGACCCGGAGTCAAAGTTTAAAAAAATAATAAATTGAAGAAAAATTTAATGAAGAATAGTTTGCAGTTTCATCAGCAGTAGCCAGCTTCAAGTCTCACAAGGAGTTTGTAGGCCGCTCCGCGTACATTCACATTTCCACAACAATTATACTCTAACAGAGTCCACTAACTACGTCATTACTTCAGGTTGGATGATTCTGATTGGCTAAGGAAAATAGACAAGATTAGAAATTTTCCACACGTGGACAGATAGTAAGAAGCATATCTCCCTTCGTCACGGTGATGACCCTAGATTTAGGTACCGGATGTCCTTTTGGGGTCATGATGTGGCGTCTGCTGGTCTCAAGCAGAATGCCAGTTGTCCAGTACAAAGGGACCTGCACAAAACACTTAGCGCACATACACAGATACACATGATTCACAGCTTCTTCAAGGCTGAAGTTGATCTGAGCTCTGCTCTGAGCAGGAAACTTTCCCAAAACATACTGATAACATGTTCTTTTCTCTTAGTGAGAGGTACAGAGGAAAATAGATCCTTTAACATACATTGAAGAAGTCATTCAAATAATTTAACAGAAATATAAATGTTGATTTATAACTTAAAAGATATATATTGAAGCGGCAGTAGATTCCAGAATCCACCCCTTCAGTCCCCCCTTAAAAGGCCAATGTGAAGTCTTAAACACCACATCTGGTCTTAACAATTTAGGCCGCTTCAAAATTTAACATTGCTCACCCATGCTCCCCTGGCATGTTACAATTGTATGAAATAGACAATAGGTTTTCCCTCGAAGGGCTTAACTAGAGCAGAATATTCTACAGAGCACATAGTGCATTATTGACCTTCAGTCCTTACACATAGTCATCTTTACATCAATCTTTGTGATTTGGTTTATCATCAAATTCCTTGACTACAAAACAAATACATTTTTATTCTCTGGAAGCCGGGCTAAATGAACAAGCACTGTTACTGCATTCCTGGCATGGGCCAGACCCTCAGTCACTCCTCAGATACTAAATAAGGACATTGCCTGTAATCATGAACACCAGGATCTATACACTGGTTTTTAGAAAAATATAATTCCCAATTCATTATATATTACAAGGTGATGGATCGTAAATCCACTCCTTTCACTATACCATTATAGATCATTTTTAAGATTAAAAACAAAATTGTGGTCTAATTCAAAATAAACAACAACAAAAAATAAATAAATAAATAACTAAGACCCATCATAATCCAAGTATTTTAAGTTTCTTAAATCATTGTTCAGTTTACAGTCTATAGACATAGCATGTACCACCTTAATTGTAGAACATATTTTAAATCTCTTTTTTAACCTGTTAACTGTCACCCCCACTTTTTTTTTAGACAAGTAAATGCACTATCCAAACTTAAATGGTTGTAATTCAAGAATACTTTGGAGTATAGACATAAGGCTGATCTTGTTTTAAAGATTAAATTTGGCAGATTATTGTAGAAGTGACATAACTGCAAGGAAATCAAAGCCAAAAAAAATGAACAAGTTTTGTTCCAAATTTCAGGTTGATATCTCAAAAAATGAGCTTTCAGTAAGATTTTGTTTGGGCGCAGTACCACACTTTTTCACTAGATGACAACCAAGCTCCATTGGTGACTATATAAAGGCGCCTCCATTTCTATATATGGTTTTAGTGATCTGAACCATATATTTCCATCATTTTCATACAATTTATGAAGTAGACATCCTATATAGATGTAGTATGGGAAGTTTGGCAGAAAATTGATATGAATTCAGCCTCTAATAAACATAAAAATAACATGAATGTGGGTTATAGATCGCCGCCACAATCATAAATGTATTTTTTTTTTCTATTAAAAAAATTTTCAGACCTTTTTTTCTCAAAAAATTTAATGGATGTTATCTTTTGAACTCTTAGCATGAAAACAAACATGTTTCAACCAATCTTTGTTCATCGCTTTTTCAAAATAAAGGTCTGAACATGCCTTATGAGTATGAAAATATGCTTGTTGCAAATTGATAAATTACTGCTCCTCTGTAATTTATCTTGAAAATCAGTCACCAAATATGTAAACTAGAGATTCTAAGCTTTCAAATGATATATAGTTTGTCAAGATTAGTTTTGGTTTAGTATAGAATATTACTGTTTTAGATATGTAATGGCTGTGGGCCCACCGGTGGGCCCGTGACAGTTAACAGGTTAAACACCTTAATAGAAATAAAAGAAATTAAATTTACATGACCATAACCATTTCAATTATCCTTTCCAATAAAACATAGAATTGTTACTTTTACTTAATAATCCTTTTGTTAAGATTTCTTTTCACAACAGATCCATTATAGCCCACACAAAAAAAATAAAAAAAATAAAATAAACATTTCATTAAAAACTTTTCATCAAAATGACATAATCATCAAAACATATAAATTTTAGTTAGAGTAACAATTTCTTTGTCTTGACTGATATCTTTATCATGACATTCACTGTTAATAATACTCAATACCTAATTATTATTAATCTGAAACTCAATTTTCACAACATTTCACAGTAATGAGACTGTCAAAAGTACAGCATTCAAAATTATTTAATAATAATTAAGACTTCCTTTAAAGTCAGTTTTAAACTCAAGTTTCTTGTCAATTATGACTGCATAGGCTGACCAAAATCTTAATGACCAAAATCTTAACCCTCTTCTTTGGCAGGGATCTTTTTCATTATTACTCACTGCACCAAAATTGTCAAACAAAAACACAAACGGACAGATTTTCATCCATAACACTTATAAATTATACAAATGTTGTACTATAAGACAGTATCAATTTCTTTAAAGCTGTTTTTGAAACAGTTTAACTTTCTTTCTTTTTTTTCATCACAATAATTCCAACTGCTTATAATTTTTTCACTCTATCCCATCAAATTGTTAGTCTGCAGATCTAAAAATATATTATCGCTACTGTCTCGGTCCCACTTATCTCTATTGTTTTGCAGAAACCAAATTATTGTTTTTTTCAAATCCCTAGGTTGCACAAACAGCCTAATAGCTTCTTTCACCTTCAACCCTTATTACATAAATTGTATTTCTCTAGACATCTAATGACATGCATCCATTTAATGGATAAAAAAAACCCAACAAAACAAAACAAACAAAAAAAAAAAAAACCCCAATAATAAATAAAACGTTTATCAATTATATTCACTCCTCCTTTGTTTGCCCACTGGCCTTCCATAAATTTGAGGGGTTTCTCTGGATAATTTACTAGTGACTTAGCCAATGTGTCACTTTGTCTCTGCCGTCAAATCTTATAAAATTTACGTTTATCATTCTGTTTAAACAAAGAAGACAGTGTTTAAATTAAGACCCTCAGTTGAATTTAGACAAGGGTTTTTAACCCATGAACGGCAATCTTTAATTCCATAATTCCAATTTATATAAATGTTCTTAAAAATACTAATCCAGAGAATAATTAAAATCAACATCATACATGACAAAAGTCATAATTACCATTAGCAGACAGAGCTGGATATCCAATCCACTTAAAGCTCGTCCCATGTTCTGTATCGTCTTTTCATAAGATTCAATCCGAAATATCGGCTTGTCAAAATTTGTCATTTCACTTAACCCATCTGTAATGATAAAACACTCATTACAGAGGTTAATGACATATAGAAACTGAGGACAGATTATTTCCCCAAACTAACACATACAAAACATAACGTTCATTCAACCTCACACACACACTCACACTAGACACATGAATATGAACCTGCTCATTGTCACTGTTTGCTTTTGGATTTAAATCTAAAAAACACATTTAAATTTCCCATTTTCCTGTAGGTTTTACTCTTATGCAGTCTCAAATTATGTCTCTTCACTATAATTTGTTTTCAGAAAAGTCAGCTAGGTTGTTTTGGTTCTAATCTCATTGCTTTGTTTAAGCTTTAGCAGGCTGATAACAGACAGAGTATCCTTCCCTCTGCCCCAACAGTCTCTCTCTCTTACTGCACTAATAATCTTTTCAACAGAATCAGTCTGTAACTTAGACAGAATTTAATATTAAATTATTATATGGAAACCTTGGTCATTCACAAAGGTTAAAATGTACTTTTTTTTTTTTAACTTCCAAATAAAAGCCATTATCACCATCTAAAATGTTATGCTAGTAGCCATTTTTGAGGTTATCTTTAGTTTAAATGCTGAATGCACTTATCTGTCTCTTGACACTTCAAAATCAGTCTTTGGCCCAATCCCAATTCTATTTTATACCCCTTCCCCTTCCCCTTCCCCTTCCCCTTACCCCTACGCCTACCCCTTCCCCTTGCCCCTTGAAACAGAGTGTCAAGGGGTAGGGCTGAAAATATTCCCCTAAGAAATGGGATACCACTACTAGACCGTTACACGTCATCATAAGTCGTCGCTAGCTCCTACGTCATAGATGCGCCGATGTTTATCACACACTTCTAAAAGCCAATTCACACCGCACCGACAACACTAGTCTGTTGGAGTTTGTTGGATCGGTGTGATACCCCTGTTGGCGTCTGCTGGAGTCGGTTTTCACCCGACTGAACATGTTTAATCAGCGTTTGTCGGGTCGTGGAATGTCTGCGCGGTGTGAACAGTTTTCCAACAGACGGCAACAAACTCTGATGTAATCTGACCTGGCCACGAACCGTTGCCATGACGATGAGGCAAGTCCCCTGCAAAGACAGCTGTTTGATCGCGCCCGCGCCTCACACACAACACAACAAAGCAGTGGAAACGTGACATCGCAGCTTGTTCATTATAAAAAATAAAATACTGTTAAAAAATAAATAAAATATACAAAAGGTACAATAGTCCATAGTGCAATCCGTGCCATTCAGCAAGAGCAGCTGCTCCACTTCACCGAAAGAGAGAGGTAACGTTAACCACTATGAGAGCAACGCAGGTTTACCTTCAGTTTCGTTTTTAATAATTCGTTTTGGCTTGTTTAGCTACATGGTTGTATATGCTTATGGGTCTCGTTAATAAAAAGGGTCGCGCTAAAAAAAAATGTTTGTTGGTGCGGTGTGAATTGGCCTTTTAAGATGCCATCGATAGCTGTAGTGATCTCTGTTGCTTGGGCGACAGCTATTTTTTTTGCATTTGTCTTCAGTTCTTCGCATAAGACAAAGGAGACGAGCCTGCGTGTTTCCTCAGGAGTCCCTGGTTGATACAGAACATACAATACTGATGAATAAGCACGCAAACTGAATGCACTTTTTGTTTATATCATGTAACGTACACGTATTTATGGACGTAACCACAACAAAACAATACATTAATCAGGCATGCGGCAAAAAGATAAGTTAGCTGCCACCGGATTTGAATTTATGTTGTCAAATCAACGCGGGTTTCAATAAAATATAAAAAAAATATGTTGTGGAACTATCATAAAGTAAAAAACATTAGCGAACTGTTTTCATAGCGATTTTTACAAATCTTTTTTTCGGAGAACATAACCGTATACATGAACACAAGATTAAAGGCAACATAAAACAAGTGATTATTTATTACTAAAATACTGTTTACCGTAAAAAAATACTTACATTTATGGGTCTCTCTGCTCGCTCGGTCGGCCATGTTGGAAATTTATCATACCCCTTCGTCTGAAGTGTGGTCCCGAAAAATCTTCGTTTGAAGGGCTACCTGGCCCTTCCCCCTACCCCTTCCCCTCCAACCAAATGGGAATTGAGACACCCCTACCCCTTCATGTGAACGCGCGAAACAAAGGGGAAGGGGAAAGGGGAAGGGGTAAGGGGTAGAATTGGGATTGGGCCTTTATCTTTAACCACCACCATGTCTACGAATTATTCTCTGCCATGTCCAATGACCTGCAGGAGTAAAAACTATAATACAGACACATTAGTTCAAAATCAACACAGCCTCATGAATTCAGGGATTCACAGTACTGTTGAATCTAAAACTTCTATACAGTTCTTGCCAACAGGGCAACCAACATCATGTTAATTTTACTCTGGTCTCCCCAGAAATTCTGGACAATCACCTCATGGTCTCAGTCGGCTCTTGAAAGTTCCTTCCCATCAGCTCTTTATCAATTATCTTCTCCTCAGGGTCTTGTCCCCTGGCATAGTTGCATCAAGTTGTGGGCTTGTCACAATGAAAAACAAGCCCTCTCAGGAACGCGGTTTCTGGTGAGTGGTATAGAGGAACATTTTTGGGGCGGACTGCTGTATCTCTGACAGCTCCCCCCTTAATGATGCTGCTGGCCTCACAGACATCCGCTCAACTCTCATACCCATCTCACATAAACACCTCCCTCCAGGGTAGATGCCCAGTGGCGGCGGCAACCCCCTGCCTTAGGTTGTCCTCGTCTGGCCAAAGAGGATCTTACCCGTCATTGAGAAATCACCTCGTGCACACTGGTACCCGCTCTTTCCCATTCCAGTTCTTTGACAGTTTTCTTCACCAGAATCAGGTGTTTTCTGGAGCTTAGGGAAGTTGCATTCAAGAGCCACCAGAGCCATTGGACTGCCTAATAGTGTTAAAACATGGAGACAGGTTAATGACAGCAGTATTTAATCACTAAAATCATTAGACTGTGCATTCTCTCAGCAGCAACATATAAGTGCTGAGATTATTCTCAGTGAATTTAATTCTCACTGTCCATTCAGTGTAATGTTCTGCCACATCTGTAACTGGAGCCATCGGCCCTGCACATGGTGGTGACAAAGATCAGACAAAAAAAAAAAATTACTGGTCATAGAAGAAATTCATCAAAATAGTCACTTCTATCATTCAAGGTCTGTATTACCATTTTAGAGACCTCTTTATACTCATTGAGTTTTACTTTGACAAATTTAACAACAAATTTAACAACTTAACCTCTTAACCTCTTTATGGCAATCATTTCTTTTCACATCTCTGTGTCCATGATTTTCAACTGAGACACTGTGCTTCACTATAAATAGCTTGTTATCACTTATGACACAAGCTCAGATAGCAGCTTTTAGTTGACTTTGAGTGAGAGAGAGACTGAGGATTTCAGGACTGGTACTCTGCCTTTTTATAACTTTTAACATCAAACTTTACCTACTGTCTTATAACTCTGGACCAGCTTAAGACTTTGCCAGAATTGACATTCATTTTCAAATAATCATAATTTTTATATTTGTCTTTCACCCATATATTAGGAAACTTAGACACTGTTACTTCCGATCAGGTTGAGTCTCTGTGACACTGGCAGTCTCATTTTTGCCATTTAAACCTTCTGTCATTTTGACCATCAAAAATCAAACATTTAGAACTTAGCGTCATTTAGTTATTCACATTCACAGTAGTGATGTGCTCATCACAAGAAAACATACTTGAGACTGTTCAAATATTTTTCCATAAATTGAAACTTTCAGAACATCCAATCATCCCTATTTTCATCCTCTACTTACTTTTTATATATTTTTGTAAATCACGTTTTAGATTTGTTTTCAGTAATTTTACATTAACCTGTTTTTGTCTATTTAATATAAAACTTATTATTATAGATTTCCCTTCAAAAGGAATTCCTTAAGACTACAATCTTTTGACCTTATTGTTATCTCTTGTTATTTCTCAATTTCACAAGCTCATTCTCAGACAGAGTGGAAGTTTTTTTTTTTTTTTTTTTCTCTTGTTTCTTTCTTTTGTTTACAATATGGCCAAGTTTACCACACTGTCTACACTTTTTAGGTGGGTTTTTACAATTACGGGCGAGATGGCCCTTCTCACCACAATTAAAACACTCCTTGTCATTTTTATCACATTGGGCAATCAAATTGAACCATCCCTCAGTTACATCTGGGATTTTTCCATCAGGGGTTAATGGCACCCTGACCATTTTAAAAATATGTGAATAAGCACAAATGGCTAAAAAGTGAATTTTTCTGGTACTTTCCTGTTTGTAGCCAGTCAGGTTGTTGTTTAATTTTCCAATCAGAATCAAAACCCTGACTAACCATTTTCTCAATAATCTCTGCCAATGTCTTTAAAGTGAGGGCTTCAGAGCAGAGCTGCTTACAGCGTTTACTCTCTTCTACCTCATTATCTGTATCGGGACTGATCAAGTTACTCAATTTGTCGGCCATATTTTAGTCAAAGTTAATACTCACCTGAAATAGATGGAGGCGGCGATCTTTAAACAACACAGCTTTGGCTTCTGCTTGATGAAACTGCAAAGTATACTCCAAAATCACAGTTACATATACTGGTCCAATCCAATTAGGGTCACAAAAATTTTCTTTTACTTTTCTCGGAATCGTTCCAGATGCATCCCAGGCAAACAAGAAACCCTATATCTATTTAATGTTTCTTTTTATTTTGTAATTAACTAATAACTTAATCCCTAACTGTCAGAATCACTAAGCTCGGGGGTCCCCCTATCTGATGTGGAAGAGACAGAGTTAGGTTCATGGTGCCACTGGAGCCTCCAAATCCAGTGTCTTACACTCCCTGTAGGGGTACCTCTGTACACCACGCAGTGTTTTAAACACTTTGTGTCCCTGTATTGGAGTGCGTCCGATGCGCTGCCTGCCGTCACGTGGCTTCAGCGACTTCTTATACTATCAAATTCAATGATCATCAATATCATGAAGCTAGTATAATTAGTGTACCTCCCCGGCCTCCAAATCCGGTTCTACGGTACTCCTCACTCACGTCTGAGCGAAGCTTTGCCGTTCTCCTTCCCCAATCTCTTCCACTCAGACAGCCCTAACCAAATAATAAAACAGCTTCCTACCTTGTTTGTTGTTTAGCCAGGGATGTCACCAAAGAATGATTGCCCGCATCCTCCACCATAAACTGTTGGGGATAAACAGTTTAGGACCCTTGAAACCAGATATGTTGAATAAAGACCCGGAGTCAAAGTTTAAAAAAATACTAAATTGAAGAAAAATTTAATGAAGAATAGTTTGCAGTTTCATCAGCAGAAGCCAGCTTCAAGTCTCACAAGGAGTTCGTAGGCCGCTCCGCGTACATTCACATTTCCACAACAATTATACTCTAACAGAGTCCACTAACTACGTCATTACTTCAGGTTGGATGATTCTGATTGGCTAAGGAAAATAGACAAGATTAGAAATTTTCCACACGTGGACAGATAGTAAGAAGCATATCTCCCTTCGTCACGGTGATGACGAGGGGGACCCTAGATTTAGGTACCGGATGTCCTTTTGGGGTCATGATGTGGCGTCTGCTGGTCTCAAGCAGAATGCCAGTTGTCCAGTACAAAGGGACCTGCACAAAACACTTAGCGCACATACACAGATACACATGATTCACAGCTTCTTCAAGGCTGAAGTTGATCTGAGCTCTGCTCTGAGCAGGAAACTTTCCCAAAACATACTGATAACATGTTCTTTTCTCTTAGTGAGAGGTACAGAGGAAAATAGATCCTTTAACATACATTGAAGAAGTCATTCAAATAATTTAACAGAAATATAAATGTTGATTTATAACTTAAAAGATATATATTGAAGCGGCAGTGGATTCCAGAATCCACCCCTTCACCACTATGTGTCTGCGGATATCTAGAGGGGTTCAGAAGGGCATCGAGGCAGTTAAGTAGATCCATGCAATCCTCGGGGAACCGATCTAGCAAGGCATCTATCAGATGTTGAACATAGCGTTCTCTGGCTTTTATGAAGGCTTGAATGGAGCGGTCGCTTGAATCGGTCACTTTGACATCCTTGTATGTGCCGTCTTTATATCCCGCCTGGAATGTTTCCTCTTCTGAACCGGGGACATCTCGTAAGTGTGTAAATGCCGCGACAGATGCTTGCACTATTGGTCGGATGCTGGAAAGATTGACGTTGTCTTTCTGAAAAACTAAATTCAGTATTGTCATCACTGGTAGTAGATCGGCCAGTGCATGAGTCAGGGCTATGAAGCTGTAGGTCTGGATTTGACCAAGCAGCCCTTGTGCTTGGGTATTTCCTCCCACTGCCTCTTCATTAATTTCCATGGCCACAGCTGCCCAGTTGTGCTTCATGGCCTCCACAGCCCTGTGTAGGGATAGCCAGCGGACTGCGCACGGCTGCTTGAGGCTGACCATGTCCTCATCACTGAGTGCAGCTGTTAATTGGCGGAGCCGGGCTGTTCTGGTGGCAGAGTGTCTGTAGAAGGAGTACACCGAGGAGATCGTGTTTTTGTAAGCTCTGATGTTTTCCACAGCTTTCTCTGCGTCCAGCGCAGCAAGTGCAGCCCTGTGGGCAACGCAGTGCACCTGGATAGAAAAGAGATTTGCTTGCTTAAACAAAGCACCCACCCCACCATACCTTCCCATCATTACACTTGCACCATCTGAACCCAGGCCAATGACACGGGACAGTGCTATATCCATTTTGCGAAGCACCGCAACAACGCGATCATAAATGCATCTTGCTGTCCCGGAGTCCACATCATAATTTCCAAGAAAGCATGTCTCCACCTTTCCTTTTATTTCCAGCTTTAGATATATGATTAACTTTTTGTTCACAGTGATATTTACAGTTTCATCAATTATTATTCCAATGAAGTCACTGTTTTTCAGATTTTCACGGATCTGTTCCACCACGATGTGTTCTAATGCCTTTTCCATATCATCCACAGAGTCGCTGTGGCAATAAATGCCATCAGTGGTGACAAAATCTGGAGCCTCGAGAGCTTGCAGTAGCTCAGTCTGTGCTACAAAATGGTTAGATGGGAGATCATGTTTTGCCATGTGTAATACAATTTTGAGCTGAGAGCATAGTTTTTTCTTAGAAGTTTCCGTGGCCTTGTCACAGTGGCCTTTCATCGCAACCTGCTGTGGCATTAAATTGTGTGCCGCAACATGGTCATTGCTCTGACTATGTTCAATGAGAGCAGACATTCTCAAATTATTCGACCCTCTTGTGAATCCGTTGCGTCGTCCTGCCTTTTCGCAGCGCGAACAGAAAATTTTTTCGTTACCATCAACTACCTCACATCTTAGCCATGGGAACTTGTCACTCCATTCCGACCGATACGCCCTACACTTCGGCTTTTTCTCCGGTGGTGGCGGAGCTGTCTGGCTCTGGACATCTGAGGCTTCAGGCGTTCCTGATTCAGTATCCTCCTTCGCGTCTGGCCTCTGAAAAAAACTTTTAAGGCTAGTCTGCCTGGGCCTGGCCATATTTGAAACGTCTCTCTATAGTTCGTGGTTTAGGTCTATATTATAGCCATTAGGCGTGCGCTTTATTTGAAATGCAACATGCGATGTTGTTTAAAAACTTTCAAACGGTCGATTCAGATTGTGTTAGGGGGGCGGGGCCGGGATTATTAAGGGGCTCACACACCGGACGTGAAGCTCAGCGCTGCGCAGCGCCGCGACATGTCTTAACATTGTTTTCTATTGTTTTCTGGGTGCCGCGGACAGGCACGTACACTCATAGAAAATGATGTGTTCGAATTTTAAAAACGTGTCGTGGCGCTGCGCGGCGCTGAGCTTCGCGTCCGGTGTGCGAGCCCCTTTAGGCAGTTTTAATCTGACAATTTGACCGGAGAGATTTAATTTTGTCGGACATTTCATTTTTTTCCCGGCCAATGTCCAGTAATTACTGGACAACGGAAACCCTGATTCTGACACCTTTCTATCAGAACCAGCATTAACTTCTTGAGCACTTTGAGCTACAGGAGCTCATCTGATGGATCGGACCACACGGGCCAGCCTTCGCTCCCCACGTGCATCAATGAGCCTCGGCCACCCATGACCCTGTCGCCGGTTCACCACTGTTCCTTTCTTGGACACTTTTGATAGATACTGACCACTGCAGACCGGGAACACCCACAAGAGCTGCAGTTTTGGAGATGCTCTGATCCAGTCGTCTAGCCATCACAATTTGGTCCTTGTCAAACTCGCTCAAATCCTTACGCTTGCCTATTTTTCCTGCTTCTAACATCAACTTTGAGGACAAAATGTTCACTTTCTGCCTAATATATCCACCCACTAACAGGTGCCGTGATGAAGAGATGATCAGTGTTATTCACTTCACCTGTCAGTGTCATGATGTTATGCCTGATCGGTGAATGTACTGTAATTGAAATCTACAGACGCAAATATATAAAGTGCTATAAAAGATACACAAAAGTGTATTTTGGATGTTTTCTTTCCATCAGTCCTCTTTCCAACACTTTATGAAATGCCAAAAAGCACAAAATCCCAAAATTGACAGGTGCATGAAAACAGTGTTTTTGTCTAATTTTCTGCAGGTTCTGCTTCGAATGGCCCACCCTCTGAAACAACACAAACCTCAGGTAAGAGATAAATCTGATATGTCTTGAATGTTTTACCTTTTGCCTTTTTAATTTAGCAGCTACTTACAGTCTGCTCTAAAATGTCTTAGTCTATTGGGTAACACTTTATAATAACGTTCAGTTATAAGTCATTTATGAATTATTAGTAAATGATTAACAAATAATTTACAAAACATGAATATACATTTATAAATGATTGATAAGTGATCTACTAATATTTTGTGAATGTTTTATAAATTCAGTTATAAGTCATTTATAAATTATTTGTTAATTATGAACAAATCATTTACAAAACATGGCTATACGTTCATAAATGATTAATAAGTGATATGTTAACATTTTATGAATGTTTTATTAGTTCAGTTATAAGTTATTAGTTAATGATGAACGAATCATTTACAAAACATTACAATATACGTTCCTAAATGATTAATACGTGTTATGCTAACAATTTACAAATGTGTTGTAAGTTATCTCAAATAAATCAAACAGATCATTAGTAAATGGTTCATAAGTTATTAGTTAAGACATTATTTATCACTTATAATAACTCAAGTATTTATGACAAAATTGTTTAAGTATCATTATCTCAATAAACAATTGTTAATCATGAACAAATGTTGAACAAACCATTAGTAAATGATCAGTATATGATTTATTGATGAAGTTGTAAGCTGGTCTGTGTTCAAAAGCACAAACATGCAGGTATGCTAAAGCACTATTTTTAAGAAGAGTAATTTATTTGTTTTGAAGTGGATAAACATTTATAAATGCCTTACAGTCAGGTGATTCCAGTGGATTATATTAAATCCTTTCACTCATCAGCACAGACTTGTGTTCTCTGTGGAGTGTGTGGGGTCTAGTGATGAAGTCATCCTCTGATCCGGATTTACCTTCCACTGAAGCTCACATCAGGTGCACAGAGTTAAACACTCCATGTGTGTCAGAGAAGACAGCTGTCTATACCCTCACCAGTCAGCACTTACACTGCAGTACACACTACAAAGTGTTCAATACCTGTTATAGATGATGTGTAAACGCATGAATAAATCATTTACAAAGCTTTCTGCATCCCCTATTCTAAAGTGTAAACTATTCTTCACTTGTAAATGTGTTACGTATCATTTGTAGACCTTTCTTTCCTGTTACAAATTATTTGTATATGTATACAAGTCATTTATAACACTTTCTGCATACCCTAATCTAAAGTGTAAACTATTCATCACTTGTAAATGTGCTACACATCATTTGTAGACCTTTCTTTCCTGTTACAAATTATTTGTATATGTATACAAGTCATTTATAACACTTTCTGCATACCCTATTCTAAAGTGTAAACTATTCATCACTTATAAATGTGTTACATATCATTTGCAGATCTTCTTTATAAATTATGTAGCTACAAACTGCAATTTGTAAATTTACCATTTATTTGCCATATGCAAAGTATATCTTTCAGTTACAGGATATAAAAATCTATACGAATCCCGATATTTAAATTATATATTTTTATATAAAAATTATAATATTTTTATGCAAATATATTTTACTATTATATAGATATCTTTGAGCCCCTAACTCACCCCTTATACCTAAACATGACCACTTTTTAGCCACTTCACAAAAATAAAAACGCAATATAGATATATTAACAGTGACTGTTATCTAGGTTGATATACTGTTGTATAAAAAAGAATAATTTTAAGCTCCCTACTCCACCCTATAACCTTAAGCATAACCATTTTGACAATATACGTAGTGTAACAGGCAGATAAATGTACGTTAGTCACAATCATTTATTTAAAACATTACAAATAGCAGTATACAGAACAGACAAAACGACGTGTGTGCTACATTACCAGCGAAATGACAGCAAATCATAATTTTGTGTGAGTAACAGAATGAAATTAAAGTGTTTAATCGCTGCAAACATTCCTCTGGTCTGCATTTCCATCCCTTTTAAGCATCGCGCTGAATCTAACACAGCAACTCAAATTCGGCATGTCGCAAACACTCTATGGTAGTCGCAAATCACATGTGACAGCCAATAAGGAGCGAGGTTTGACGTCACTGCCGCAAACCTGTGTCGTATTGTTAGACGCGCCAGTTTTAATTTGAAAGTTATGAAACGGCGGATTGATACGATTATTAATGTATAATGGTTATATTACGTTATAAGAATCTTTTCCTCACACGATGGCATCGTACGACTTCTGAATACTTGAAAATAATACACGAAATAATGGACTATGTTTATCAGTTTATGGTGCGTTTTCATGTTATGGTGAGGAGCTGTTCCATGAAAAACAAAATAAAAATTAAATGATTAAGTGCTGGTTAAACGGTGGCAGAGTGTTGATTTATAAATTTATTATTATTATTATTTTTTATTTATTTTTTTTAAATAATGCAAATTTTAGGCTTGGGTAAAGTGATGGAGTGAGATGGATCATGTAACAGGAACATCTGCAAATCATGTGTAACACATTTATAAGTGATGAATAGTTTACACTTTAGAATAGGGTATGCAGGAAGTGTTATAAATGACTTGTATACATATACAAATAATTTGTAACAGGGAAGAAAGGTCTACAAATGATATTTAACAAATTTACAAGTGAAGAATAGTTTACACTTTAGAATAGGGGATGCAGAAAGCTTTGTAAATGATTTATTCATGCGTTTACACATCATCTATAACAGGTGTTGAACACTTTGTAGTGTGTAGGCTACTGCAGTGTAAGTGCTGACTGGTGAGGGTATAGACAGCTGTCTTCTCTGACACACATGGAGTGTTTAACTCTGTGTACCTGATGTGAGCTTCAGTGGAAGGTAAATCCGGATCAGAGGATGACTTCATCACTAGACCCCACACACTCCACAGAGAACACAAGTCTGTGCTGATGAGTGAAAGGATTTAAAATAATCCACTGGAATCACCTGACTATAAGGCATTTATAAATGTTTATCCACTTCAAAACAAATAAATTACTCTTCTTAAAAATAGTGCTTTAGCATACCTGCATGTTTGTGCTTTTGAACACAGACCAGCTTACAACTTCATCAATAAATCATATACTGATCATTTACTAATGATAATTTACTAATAATCATTAACTAATCACTGATCATTAACTAATAAATTATAAATGACTTATAGCCAAATTAATAAAACATTCATAAAATGTTAGTATATCACTTATTAATCATATATGAATGCATATTCATGTTTTGTAAATGATTTGTTGAACATTATCTAATAATTTATAAATGACCTATAACTGAATTAATAAAACATTCATAAAATATTAACATATCACTTATCAATCATTTATGAACATATAATCATGTTTTGTAAATGATTAGTTCATCATTAACAAATAATTTACAAGTGACTTATAACTGAACGTTATTATAAAGTGTTACCGTCTATTAGAATCAGAATTAGTTTTAAAATCCTCTAACCCTGTTTAACATTGCTTATTTTATGTGTGCAGCAACAAGGTCTGTGATTTTAAAATATAAGGAGCGGATCTGCGGCGAGTATCAGTGTGTGACCGAGTATAACTCACGGCCTGGTGAACATGTGCTGCTGTCTGAGCGCTACACACAACCTCTGATCCTTCAGAGACATAGAGGTCAAAAAGAAAGAGAAGAAGAGATCAGATCCAGTGGAGAAAGCTTCCAGCAGGTCCTCAGTGCCCGGAGCAGTGATGACTCTGTCCATCTGAACTCTCTGTTTGACCCAGATGGACACGGGATTCGTCCCAGTGCCGTTATACTGCAGGGGAATTCTGGGAACGGGAAATCTTTCACTGTGCAGAAGATCATGATGGACTGGGCATCTGGTGACCTCTACAAAGAGCAGTTTGATGTTGTGTTCCACTTTAAGTGTAAAGAAATAAACCGCATTTGTGGCAAAAAGAGTTTGGCGGAGATCTTGAGCTGCAGTTGTAGTTTAACATCAGATCAGATCTCACAGGTACTACAGCATTCACCAGAGAAGATTCTCTTCATCATCGATGGATTTGATGAGCTGAGACTCACTCAGGACATTAATGACATGTCACCACACACTGATCTGCTTCAGAAAGCCCCAGCTGACGTCATTCTTTGTGACCTGCTGAGGGGTCGAATCCTGCCAGAGTCCTTCCTTCTGGTCACCTCCAGATCTACAGCCACAGATACACTGAGTAAACTGCTCAAAGGACCTCAGCGTTTCTCTGAGATCATGGGATTTTCAGAAAAGGGGGTAGAGGAGTACTTCCAGAAGTTTTTTCAAAATGAGGAACTTTTCAGGAAGGCTTACACACTTGTGAAGGAGAATGAAACTCTCATCACCGCCTGTTCCATCCCTGTCGTCTGCTGGATCATCTGCACAACTATCAGGGAACGACTCAAAACCACTGCAGATGTAACAAGTGGACTGGAAACCACCACCTCCATCTACGTTGACTTTGTGTGCACGCTCTTGAAGCATCACTGCCAGGGTTTGAGTCAGTCCATCCCGACCCTGCTGAGGAGTCTGGGTCAGCTGGCAGAGAGAGGGATGCTGGAACATCAAGTCCTGTTGGATGAGAAAAGTGTTTATGAAACAGTTTCAGACCCTGCTGGCAATCCGTTCCTGTGCAAGTTCCTGTTTAAGAGAAGAATCCGCCAGGAGACGATGTTCAGTTTCATGCATCTCAGCTTTCAGGAGTTCTTCACTGCTCTGTACTATGTCCTTTTGGGTGAAAAAGAGTCCAAGAGAAAATTTACACAGCTATTTTCCATTAATAAATACTCAAGTCGTCATCATTTTTTTCCTTCACATTTTTCAGCTGTGGTGCAGTTTGCATTTGGTCTGCTGAATAAGGATGTGAGACGCACACTTGAGGAACATGGTCTCTTTGTTCATTCAAAAACACAGACTCGTCTGAAAGAATGGATTTTGAAAATGGTTCAAAATATTCACACATATTTAGTTAAAGCACTTTTTTACCTTCACTGTCTCTATGAACTTCATGAAGAGGACTTTGTGAAAAAAGTTATGAAAACCTGGAAAAGAATTCATGCAGATGATCAATTCATAAGAAGAACAGACTGCCAGGCCCTGCTGTACTGCTCTCAGTGCTGTCAGTGCATTGAAGAACTGGATCTTTTTGTGTGCACATTAACACCTGAAAAGTTCCGTATGATTCTGCCTGTTTATCACAAGTTTAAGAAAGTAAGGTAAGTGCTTTGACAGATACATGATGGATCTTATTAATATCTATATAATTCATTCTATTTTTTTATATTATTCATACAACACTGATATGAATGTATACATACCAGTGATACATATTTAATACATTTTATAAATGTCATTATGTTTTTATGATTTGTTATTGCAAGTTAACTTGATTATTTAGTCTGTACACTCATCTTCTGGATTTGATTTTAAAGCTTGAACGTAGAAGTTTCATCAGACTCTGATCTTGATGAACTGATAAACGCTCTCACAAGAGAACAGAACCTGAGATCAACACGGTAATGTCTCAAAATACATTTTATACATTTAAAGTATTTAATGTACACATGAGTTATCATCCTTCAGTGTGCTTTTGTTTTATGTTCAGTTCATGTCAATCTTTTTTCTGTCCTTTGATTTGCAGCATTGATGTCCTCTTCATATTTAGAAAATTTGAGTGTTATCTTCATTTGTCAATCAATGAAAAAATCAGGTGAAGAAAAAGTGAACTGTTTTTTCTGTTCATCAAATAACTGTTTCTCATGATAACCAGATGAACTTGTGTGACGATTATATTTTGGATAACCAGTTATATCATCTCATTGTTCAATAACCATAATATCATAATTTAGCAGTACATGTGTATGTATAAACCTTTTCCTGTCATAGTTTGTTCTGCACAATCTAATACCTTCAGATTATAATTATGGTAGTAATAATGCTGATAAATTGGTAACCCAAAAAAGATCAAACAATAAAGTACCACACTATCAGCTAATGATGGAGATGATGACTGATGCCCAAAAGACCATTAATTAATCATCATTTAAAAAAATCACAAAGAGTTATTCAAAACAGCGACTTGTTGGTTTATAGACACAACAACATTGATGCCAATTCTGTTTATTTTTTTTATTTCTTTTATTATAGTATCAAGATAATAACTTCAACACCTTCGCAGTCGCTCAAACTCACCTCTCAGTGCCCAGAGCCAATCAACATTGAGTGGGCCAAACTTACTCAGATAATTCACGAAGAAGATTCAGATGCATTAATGTCAGTTCTTGATTCTTTCTCTAAACTGAAAAAGATAAACATGTCACTGGACTGTCTAAGTGATATGTGGACTCACTGGATCCTCCAAATCATCCAGAACTGCTCCAGTCTGACAGAACTCGAGTAAGAAAAACATGTGAAATCATCTTCTGTCTTCCTGTATGAATTTGTTTGTTGTTAGGAACTGTGTAGCACATATTTAAACTCATAATCCATCCAAAAATGAGAAATCTGTCATTTATTTTACTCACCCTCATGTTATGACTTACTTTCTGCTGAGGAACACAAAATAACTGTTGATGTCCCAAACAGTTTTGGAAAATACAATGGAATTCAATGGGAATGAAACTGATTTTCTTACCAACCTTATTAGAGGTTCAAACGTGAAGCACTGAAACACTATTGTAATTGTTACATTTTCCAAGGATCATCATTCTCCCCTAAACATGATTGGGCTGGTAGTGCTCACACCGTCTACATCGTCACCAAGGCTCGTCCGATCCGCCTGACTTCAAAAGTATGAAGTGGCTCATAACTCCTGAACCGTTAGGCCTAGACTCAAAGTGTCTTATATCGTTAGAATCCCTGCCTCAATTTTCAGGTGTTTTGGATTTTTTTTAAAAACTACTTTTGTGTTCTATTCCTAGGTTTTTGACCCAATTGGAACCAATCAAGTTGATTGTAAATAGTTATAAAAAAAAAAAAAGAGATGATTACGATTCATGGTCCCTAAGGACCACCAAAACGTTCAAAGTGTGCAGAGCCACTTTTACTAAAATGGCTATAACTCATGAACAGAATGAGATATTTTCACCAAACTCAGCACATCTATATAAGAACTTATTTTCTGGTCACATGAAAAAGGACGTGGCGACTGGTCACTTGGTGGTACTATAACATGAAAAAACATGAAAACAGCTATAACTACTTCACCGTTAATCCAATCATCAGGTGTCTTCATCCGAGGGGCCACATTGACGCATCTCAAAAAACATGGCCGACATTGGCCACTGAATTTTGAGCAGCTATTATTATTTTTAGATTATTTTAAAAAACAAATTTTGCAAACTAGTCCTAGGTTTTTGGCTCAACCTGTGACTGCGGCACATTTCTCGGGACCCTCTAGGTCAATAGTATCAAAAAATGTTGAACTTTGGCCTTTAGCAGGGTCATTTGAGAAACAGGCATGGCCAAGTCTACCCAAAAGCCTGTCGTTCCTTAACGAAAACTGAGAACTTCTCTTTATTGTGTGAGCACATGATTCTAAAGGAGCGTAAATACTTATGGACATCAGGCCATAGGTGAGGCTATAACTGTTAAAAAGGTGTAAAATGTTGTATTTCTATGGCAAACCCCATGAAATGGCTGAAAAACATTATATTTTCTATGGTAAATTGCCTGTATTGGCTGTAAATTGTCTTTTCCATCTATGATTTAAATGGTTACATGCTTGCTAAATAAAACGTATCTTTTTGCGCAAGTGCTTAAAGGCCTTAAAACGCTTGAACCCTGATAATATATATTTCAAATGATCTTTGTGTTTTGCAGAAGAAAGTCTGTCATATAGGTTTGGAGTGACATGATCCTCATCCATTTAAATCATTATAGAATTGTTCAAATGAATTATTCAAATTAGAATTATCAGTCCCTAAAATCTAAATAATTTTATCTGTATAATGTGTATCCATGTCTAGGGTAGATGCTTGGTTTTTACTGGAGGAAGGAATCCAGATCTTGCAGAGGTCACGCACAAGACCAGCCTGTAGTGTGACATTTGAGGGGTTTGTATTGGTTCTTCATACATTTTGCATCAGTAAATGTCTTATCAATGCAATTTTAAGCTTTAAAAAGGACACAAAAACAACATAAAAGTTTGACTTGTGCAGCATATTCCATGTCTTCTGAAGTCACATAATACCTTTTTGTGAGGAACAAACCAAAAGTTTGAGAATTGTCATTCATAAATGTATTTTTCTTTACATCTTCCCTAGATCTCATAGTTCATTAGCAGTCAATAACAACTTAAATTTTGATCGGTTTCTCACACAATTCATTGTTATAAGACTCTGTAGTGATGCTGTGATTTGTGCTTTTTGATGAAGGTTCATATGCAAGAAGTCAAAGTCTCAAAAATGCACACGCATTCAGGAACGTCGACTTAGATGCAACCAGAAGGTGAAGATTCATCTTAGTTCCTCTGGCTTTTCTATGGAACCTTTGTGAAAGTAAGTTAGGACTAAGATTAAAGGTGCCATCGAATGGAAAATTGAATATACCTTGGCATAGTTAAATAACAAGAGTTCAGTACATGGAAATGACATACAGCGAGTCTCAAACTCCATTGCTTCCTCCTTCTTATTTAAATCTCATTTGTTTAAAAGACCTCCGAAGAACAGGCGAATCTCAACATAACACCGACTGTTACGTAACAGTTGGGATCATTAATATGTACGCCCCTAATATTTGCATATGCCAGCCCATGTTCAAGGCAGACAAGCCAGTATTAACGTCTGGATCTGTGCACAGCTGAATCATCAGACTAGGTAAGCAAGCAAGAACAACAGTAAATATAGCTGCAAGCAGCAATTCGGGGCCAAGCCCCAGAAGGGGCAGTAGCGCAATACGGAGCAGGTAGAGCAAAAACAGCAGAAATTGAATGTTCATGCAGAACAGCTGGTTCAGAAGGACAGGTGGAAATGAAATGAAAATCAATAGAAGTTCAGATGAGAATGAACACAGAATGAACTAAAAATACTTGTATCTAATTCAAGAGGAATAAATATTAGTACAATGCTTATTTGGATAAAAAAGGAATCAAAATGACTCATTACACACAATTGAATAATGACCACCCAACACGGGATTCGAACCCACGACCTCCAGGTTCAGCGTCCATTGCACATCTCATTGCACCACTGTGAAGGTGAATATTGGCACAAATGCCGAAGTTCATTAGTTCATGTGAAAATGAACTTAAAATGAAGAATTTTAATAAAACTGCACTGAATGTTATATTTAATAACTTTACTTTAGATCATTCTGCAGCTCATCATGCTGTAGCGCAATACAGAGCAGGAAGAGGAAAAACAGCAGAAAATGAACAAACATGAAACAGCTGGTTCAGAATTATGGGCGAGAATGATCTCAGAATGTACAGAAGCTTAGATGAAAATGAACACAGCATGAAACAAAAAGCATTTATTTCTAATCCAAGAGGCAATAAAGGAATCAAAACACACTTTTTCATAAAACCCCTCCACACGGGATTCGAACCCGCTATCTTTGGGTACTGGGCTCTTCAGGTACCTGGCTTTACACATTGAGCTACTTCATGACACATATTCAACCTGCCGTGGAAGAAACCTTTTAGTGTAAGAAAGAATTTACAAAAAAAAGCATATTAGCATGCTAAGCTAACTTAATGCTAATGAAGCTCATGGCTAACTTGATAGCTGAAGAGCCATATTAAAAAGAATGACAACTGGTTAGCATGCTAAGCAATTAGCATGCTAAGCTAACTAGCATAAGACAACAAACACAAGCAAGGTCACAATCAGAGATGAATATCTCGGGAACAGTAGCGAATATCAAAATTCCATTCAGTCATTTCTATGCGGCTCGGTCCAAAGATCATCTGAGCTGATTTTGGACAAAATTGGACAAAAATTGTAGGAGGAGTAGCGAAAAAACTGTTTTACATTTATTTCAATATGGCGGACAGGTACATTTAAGGAAAATGACAAATGACACATCATCGGAATCGGCATAAGCCAGGGAATAAAATGACATAAAGCATACACATTTTGGAAAGTGTTTTCAAAAGTTATAAGCATTTTTGGAAAAAAACATTATATCTGTGGAACAGTAGGTGGCGCTGTTCTGAAACTTCTCAGGTACCTTCAGGACATTCTCAAGGTCATACGTACCAATTTTTGTGAAGATATGTCAAATTGTTTAAAAGATATTGCAATTTATGACAAAATTCAAAATGGCGGACACATGATTCATCCAATATTGAAAGAATCGGTATCGTCGGATTCGGCATGATCCAAGGAATCCATAGACACCAATATCTTGATTTTCTGACAAACTGTTCAAAAGTTATTGGCCAAAATAGCCATTTTTCATATCTCATGATCTGTAGGTGGCGCTGTTCCCAGGTTTGGCATGGACCCTCAGATCATGGTCCTGATGAAGCGTACCAATTTTTGTTTCGATTGCTCAAAGTTTGGCCGAGATACAGCCTCTATACTAATTTCGGGTCGACCTCGTTACCTTCGTGACATTATAACTTTTGAACAAAGATGAATTAAAAAAATCTGTTCAGTTATTTCTATGCAGCTCAGTCCAAAGATCATCTGATCAAAATTCGTACAAAATTGGACAGAATTTGAAGGAGGAGTAGCGAAAAAACGGAATACTGTACTTTTCAAAATGGCCGCTACTGTTATGGGCGGAGACTTAATGTAAGATGTTGAGTAGCATCAGCATAACGAGATGAATCAGATGTACTAAATTACATTTTTCTAGAGCAAAAGGTTCAAAAGTTATAACCTTTAGAATAGTGAAATTTTGAACTGGTGGTGGCGCTATAGAGTTGGTTCTAGAGACTCCAAATTTGGTCCATTCACTATTCATGAGCATCTCTACAATTGTGCCAAATTTCATAATTTTCTCATGTTCCATTGATAGGGCTGCCATAGACTCCCATTCGGGAGGAAGAATAATAATAATAAAAGGGAAAACGTACAATTACAATAGGGGCTACAGCCCCTTTGGGGCTTGGC
Source organism: Ancherythroculter nigrocauda (assembly GCA_036281575.1). Taxonomy (NCBI): domain Eukaryota; kingdom Metazoa; phylum Chordata; class Actinopteri; order Cypriniformes; family Xenocyprididae; genus Ancherythroculter; species Ancherythroculter nigrocauda. Next base: position 3,596,047 of record VTFQ01000017.1, read on the forward strand.
CCCTAATAATAAAAGGGAAAACGTACAATTACAATAGGGGCTACAGCCCCTTTGGGGCTTGGCCCCTAATGAAAATCAATAGAAGTTCAGAGAATGAACACGGAATGAACTAAAATACTTGTATCTCATTGAAGAGGAATAAAGATTAGCACAATCCTTATTTGGATAAAAAAGGTATCAAAATGACTCATTACACACAATTGTATAAAGGAACCCCACACGAGATTTGAATCCACGACCTCCGGGTCCAAGGTCCATTTCTCATCTCATTGCACCACTGTGCAAGTGAATGTTTCCACACCTGCCGAAGTTTATTAGTTCATGTGAAAATGAACTCAAAATGAAGAATTCTTATAAAGCTGCACTTTAGATCATTCTGCAGCTCATCATGCTGTAGTGCAATACAGAGCAGGAAGAGGAAAAACAGCAGAAAATGAACAAACATGAAACAGCTGGTTCAGAATTACGGGCAAGAATGAACTCAGAATGTACATAAGCTTAGATGAAAATGAACACAGCATGAAACAAAAAGCATTTATTTCTAATCCAAGAGGCAGTAAAGGAATCAAAACACACTATTTTATAAAACCGCTCCACCTGGGATTCGAACCCACTAACTTCGGATACAGGGCTCTTCAGATAACTGGCTTTACACATTGAGCTACTTGAGGATGCACATTCAACAGACTGTGGAAGAAACCTTTTAGTCTAACAAAGAATTCACAAAAAAAGCATTACTTAGCATGCTAACCATATTAGCATGCTAAGCTAACTTAATGCTAATGAAGCTCATGGTTAACTTGATAACTGAAGAGCCACATTAAAGAGAATGACAACTGGTTAGCATGCTAAGCAATTAGCATGCTAAGCTAACTAGCATAAGACAACAAACACAAGCAAGGTCACATTCAGAGATGAATATCTTGGGAATGGTAGCGAATATCAAAAATCCGTTCAGTCATTTCTGTGCGGCTCGGTCCAAAGATCATCTGAGCTGATTTTGGACAAAATTGACCAAAATTTGTGGGAGGAGTAGCGAAAAAACTGTTTTTGATTTAATTCAATATGGCAGACAGGTACATTTAAGGAAAATGACAAATGACACATCGTCGGAATCGGCATAAGCCAGGGAATAAAATGACATAAAGCATACACATTTTGGAAAGTGTTTTCAAAAGTTATAAGTGGTTTTGCAATAATCATTACATCTGTGGAACAGTAGGTGGCGCTGTGTTGAAACTTCTCAGGTACCTTCAGGACCTTCTAAAGGTCATACGTACCAATTTGTGTGAAGATATGTCAAATTGTTTAAAAGTTATTGCAATTTATGACAAAATTCAAAATGGCGGACACGTGGTTCATCCGATGTTGACGAATTCGATATCCTCGGATTCGGCATGGCACAGGGAATCCATAGACACCAAGATCTTGATTTTCTAATAAAGTGTTCAAAAGTTATTGGCCAAAATAGCCATTTTTCAGATCTCATGACCTGTAGGTGGCGCTGTTCCCAAATTTGGCATGGAACCTCAGATCATGGTCTTGATCAAGTGTACCAATTTTAGTTTCGATTGCTCAAAGTTTGGCCGAGATACAGCCTCTATAGCAATTTTGGGTCAACCTCGTTAACTTCGTGACATCATAACTTTTGAACAAAGATGAATAAAAAAAATCTGTTCAGTCATTTCTGTGCGGCTCAGACCAAAGATCACCTGATCAAAGTTTGGACAAAATTGGACAAATTTTGAAGGAGGAGAAGCTAAAAAAAACAAATACTGTACTTTTCAAAATGGCCGCTACTGTAATGGGTGGAGACTTAATGTAAGAAGTTGAATAGCATCAGCATGAAGAGACGAATCAGATGAACTAAATTTAATTTTTCTATGACAAAGAGTTCAAATGTTTAAACCGTTAGAATGTTGAAATTTTGAACTGGTGGTGGCGCTATAGAGTTGGTTCTAGAGACTCCAAATTTGGTCCAATCACTATTCATGAGCATCTCTACAACTGTGCCAAATTTCATCATTTTCTCATGTTCCGTTGATAGGGCTGCCATAGACTCCCATTCGGGAGGAAGAATAATAATAATAAAAGGGAAAACGTACAATTACAATAGGGGCTACAGCCCCTTCGGGGCTTGGCCCCTAATAAATGGCAGATGGAGCAATAATAACTGACATGATCCATGATATCATGATATTTTTAGTGATATTTGTAAATTGTCTTTCTAAATGTTTCATTAGCATGTTGTTAATGTACTGTTAAAGTTACCATTGTTTCTTCACGGAGACAAGAGCCGTCGTTATTTTCATTTTTAAACACTTGCAGTCTGTATAATTCATAAACACAACTTCATTCTTTATAAATCTCTCCAACAGTGTGTAATGTTGGCTTTAGCAATGGAGCATAGCCTCGAACTCATTCAGAATCAAACGTAAACATCCAAATAAATACTATACTCGCATGATCCGAAGCATGCATGCAGCATGCATGACGAACACTTTGTAAAGATCCATTTTGAGGGTTATATTAGCTGTGTGAACTTTGTTTATGCAATGTATTATAGTCGCGAGCTCGGGGGTGGGGAGCGTGAGGAACTAAAGGGGCCGCAGCCTGAATCGGTGCATAGTTAATGATGCCCCAAAATAGGCAATCAAAAAATTAATTTAAAAAAAAAATCTATGGGGTATTTTGAGCTGAAACTTCACGGACACATTCAGGGGACACCTTAGACTTATATTACATCTTGTAAAAAAACATTCGATGGCACCTTTAACACAAAGAATGCACCAGTAACAGTGTGAACTGTAATATGACACCAACCAGTGATTTATTTATTTTTTTTGATGATTTGTACAATTCCATTTGAATATTGTATATTAAATGTACAAGCTTTCATTGCAACAACATATAATCATAGTGTTGTAGGGGAATTTTACAGTTAAAGACCAGATATGTTGAATAAAGACCCGGGGGCGTATTACAGAAAATTTCTATCTTCGGTCTTAACTTAAGATACGATAAGGGTCATTCTACAGAAACGTTTACTTTTGGTATGACAAAATGTCATAAAATGTATTTCTTTTTCTAACATTTAAACTTATACCACATTATTATTATTACATTTTGACTTTATGAATACACATAAATGACAGCTAAATTATTTTCTATTTTTTTGTGCATTTATTTAAAGACCGCATGCACCAATTTTTTGTCACTGGTGTTACCATACTTCTCTGGCATTTTTAAACGTTTTTATGAAATATTATTTCTCAATTTTTTCAGCACATGCAGTCAGAGTTACAGAATAATAATGATAATGCAAAAAATAAGGAGATTATGTGTTTTTTTTTTTTATTTCAATCAGGTTAGTTAAAAGTGTGATTGAATGATTTTAATTCAATTGCGCAACCATGTATTTGCTATAACAATGAAAATATTTGAAAAAAAGTTATAAACAAGTAATGATGCAATCCTTGACATCTTAATTCTTGAGTGTAGCAGAATTCAATGAATGTTTAATTATCATGTCACATATGACAATTTAATGTGACAGACAAAAAACAGTAACACCAGTGACACAATGAATCACCAGTGACGTACACATAGGACCAAAGATCCTTAATTTTTCAACTACAGTTAAGTAGATGAGACTACATTTTTACATCTGGTATACAATCAAAGACTATCATTGACACTTAGTGAATGTAGTCAGTAAAAGTTCATAAACACATAAAATACACTGTCTGTAAAGTCGTTGCACCGAATTTAGCCAAATACCCTTAATTTAGCCATATCTGCCCAAAGGAGGATTAACAATGAGAAAGGAAAGTTATAATCATGTAATCTTAGTGCTATTTTATGCAAAAGATCTTAATGAATAGCTTTAAATAAAGTTTATCTGTAAACGGGTAACACCAGTGACAGTTTTCATGAAAAATACATTTTACAAAATGTCTGCTGCAAGGTATCAATCCACATGTTGTCAATCATGATATATTCACTAAATTAAGTAATTTAATCCATTTGTATTCTAGTTTTTTTTTTTTAATTCCCTAACAATAAAGTAGGTCATACCAGTGACTTCAACTAAAAGCTTCATATGAAATTATGATTTTCTAATTAAAATTTCTGATAACTGAAAAGAGATGGACTTTCCATTGGCCTTTCTTCATTAATCTTCAGGAAATAGGAAGAAGGAAGTCAAGAGATGTCATCAGTGTAATTTTTGTTAAAGGTAACACCAGTGACACAACACCAGGGGACCACTACATTCATTATATATTTTATAATATTTATTCAGCGTTTGTTTTTTTTATGTCATTTACACAATATATTTTATAGTGATGTACACATTATTGTATTTGAAATGGTAGAAAAAAACTGTTTCCGAGCTCAAAATAAAGCACTTTCCCTCTGTACATGACTGTGGGGACGAGCACTTCTGTGGTGTTTGGAAATTTTTATAATTAATTAAAAAAAAAACAATATTGCCACATGATGGCTCAAGAAGGTTTAATTGTTCAAATAACATATTGTTTCATATTAAAATATATAAAAAATTGTAATCCTATAGTGTTTTTCAAGTGTAATATTTCTGTAAAGTCTAGGGACAGAAAAGTGGACGTTTGTAGAATGACCCATAAGTTAATTTAGGATTTTAGTTTGCGAAAGGTTGGTATCTCGTGAACACCTTTACACAATCACACATTAAAAAGTGGTATAAAAATATTTAAATTCTGAATATAATTTTGTCAGTGTGTTAATGTTGACCCGAGAAGCGATTGCTACTTTAGAAAGTTAACTAGTCGCAAGTTTGAAGTAAAATGCACTTGGGTTGTCGATGTCAAAACACTTTATAAGCTGTGATACAAATATTAAATAATGTTATGTCATTAGTTTACTCTTAAACTGAATGTTTTCTGCTTTAATCCAGATGAGTGGGCTATTGTATAGGGCAAATTTTGTATAGGGTGTGAAAATTGTACAGCTGTGGTATTTCTATAGGGTGTGAATTCTGTATAGAAGATGTGTACGTTAGATTTTTGAAAAGCTGGGTAACACTTTAGAATAATAGTCCGTCATTAATAAGTAATTATGCAGGAAATAATGCAGGACTAATGAGTAGTTCTACATTAACACTTCAGCTACTTCTATTAACTAATATAGAAACAAGCTTAACTAATCAGTAAGTAATATCAAATTTAGAAGATAGTTCCTTATGTCACAGACACGTCAGGTTCCACCTCCCTTCAATACCCACACACTCAGTCATCAGCACTGCAATCACCACCACCTCAAAAACCCCACACTCACACACAGTCACTGTCCGGTCTCGTTTGTACTGCAACTACATGTGTACTTACCTCAAGGACTCCTACTCTATACTTACCTGTCTCTAACGTATCCAGTGTCTCCAGTATTCCTCGTATGCTTCTCCAACTGTGTGTGAGTGTTCCCTGTCTCCAGTCTCCAGCGTGTTCATCCATCTTCATTCTACGATCAACGAAAAGGACAGTATTATTATTCTGCCATCTACTCTGCTTCAGTAATTGCCTTATACTCACCCATTTCTCTGCTGATATCAATAAATATACCATACTTGCTTTTACATCTGCCTCCGAGCCGTCTCTGTTGTAACAGAAGACCGGACCATAACAACAGGATATCAGCATGAGTCAAGCGGACCCGTTTCAAGAGCTCGTGGATGCTTTGTGCCGAGCACTCACCCCACAACCACCGTCACCATCACCTGCTGCTGCTTCCGCATCCACTTCTTCCATTCCTCCACCCGCGATTCACACCAGTCCCATGGGCAAGCCAGCGCCCTACTCAGGATCGGCGGAGGATTGCAGCGGATTCCTCCTGCAATGTGAGTTGGTCCTGGAGATGCAACCGCATCTCTACCCCACTGATACTGCAAAAATAGCGTTTATCATTTCTTAACTGCAAGGAAAGGCTCTTCACTGGGCAGATTCTCTCTGGACCCAGAAAGGTTCCGTGGTCAAATCATATGCCTCCTTCGTCGCCCATTTCCGTGAGGTCTTTGGTAAACCCCTGGCTGATTCATCTATCGGTGAGAAACTCTATAATTTAAAACAAGGATCCAAGTCTGTGAATGATTATGCCTTGCAGTTCAGAACGCTAGAAGGCTGACCTCGACCAATGGTGAGTGCCATCATTCCCTCCATTAAGAAGATGAAACCACTCACTACTGTTGTAAACCTTACTGCTGTTGATGTATCTGTTCCAGTGGTGGCGCTCCTCGATTCAGGGTCAGCAGGAAACTTCATCTCCGGCTCCCTCTGTCGACAACTCAAACTCAAAACCTCGCCCTCTCCGACTATCTATCAAGTCCACTCCATCACGGGCAAACCCCTGAGCCGTAAGAAGATCAGCCGCTGTGTGGGACCCCTTCATCTCCGTGGGTATTCTACATGTTGAGGACATCCATCTGCTGGTTCTGGAGGATTCCACCGCTGACGTGGTTCTAGGGCGCCCGTGGCTCGAACAGCACAGCCCTACCATCTCCTGGCGCATGGGCGAGATCCTGAAGTGGGGCGAACACTGCTTTTCCAATTGTTTCTCTGAGTTTCCAGTTCTCAAATCTCCACGTTCCAAGAAGATCTCCATCTGCACAACTTCCATCGAAAGCCCCGTAGAGAAACGTTCTGTGGACATTCCATCCTGTTACGCCCCCTTCAGTGGCATCTTCTGCCCACAACAAGCCTCCAAGCTACCTCCACACCGGCCATGGGACTGTGCCATTGATCTGTTACCGGGTGAGCCAGTGCCTAGGGGAAGGATCTACCCCCTGTCAGTGCTGTCAGTTACGCCCACCGGCCATTACGAATACTTGGTCATGCCGTATGGCCTGGTCAACGCCCCCTCCGTATTCCAGGATTTCATTCATGAGGTGCTCCGGGAGTTCCTCCACAAGTTTGTACTGGTGTACATAGATGACATCCTTATATACTCCCGGAGCCTGGCCGAACATCGCCACCACGTTGCGGAGGTCCTCCAACGCTTACGGCAATTCCATCTATTCCTCAAGGCAGAAAAGTGCTCCTTTCACCAGCCCTCAGTCCACTTCCTAGGATACATCATAGATCACAGTGGCATCCGGATGGACGAGGGGAAGGTAGAAGCCATCAAATCTTGGCCCATTCCCACAACCATCAAAGAACTCCAACGTTTCCTAGGTTTCGCCAATTTCTACCGCCGCTGTATTTAAAGTTTTTTTTTTATTTTTTTTATTATTATTATTTGTTATTTGTCATGTTCTTTTCTCAGATTGAGCTCCCTGACAATCTGACAGAAATGTCTTGTTGTGGCTCAAAAATTGGTTAAATACATGTGGTTCATGTATGTCTTCTTTAGTCTGTTGGCTCTATAGGTTTTTACTGGCACACGTCACTTACACATTTTGCACTTACTGCAGAGTGTTGAGACTGTTTACATGTTTGTTCCCATATGTACATTTTATGTACTGGTTTTATTTTTGAATGAATATTTTCTAAAATTGTATCATGTTTTTGTTAAGTTATATTATTTCACAATACTTTTTCTGACCATTTTGAATCTTGCCCCTGACAAATAACCCAAATTACAAAAAAGACTAAAACTAACACTAAAACTAATAAAAACTAAACTAAAACTAAGCATTTTCAAAAAATAAAAACTAAACTAAACTAGCAAACCCACTTTAAAAATTAAACTGAATTTGAAAACAAAAAGTCACAACGAAATAAAAAAAAAAAAACTAATGAAAAATCCAAAACTATAATAATCTTGGTTGTAACTCAGGCATACAATGTTGGATCTGCCCCAAACTTCACAAGTTTTATTAGAGTCCTGGCCTGAAGACATCTATATGCCAATATTCATAGCGCCACCTGCCAGCAACAGGAAATGGCATGTTTTACACTGTGATTAACTCCTCAAAGACATTTAATAATAACAACATCATATATGGTCAGTCTAATCTTAAGGGCTTAACGACATTTAATTGCAAAGATCTTGAGTTTTCGTTAAAGGGCGTGTCCGTGGCGGACTGACAAATTCTGATGTTTCGCCATGAATGATGAAGCTGATGTAACTCAAGCATACAATGTCCGATCTTCTCCAAACTTCACATGTGTGATGAGAGTCCTGGCCTAAAGACATCTATTTGACAATATTCAGTTAGTCATAGCGCCACCTGCTGGCAACAGGAAATGGTATGCTTTACACTTTAGTTCACTCTCAGAAAAACATTTTAATATGCCATGATGTACCAAACATACTAGAAATATGTTAAATCATGAAACACTTGGCTAAGTGCTAATGTATGCGATTAAAGCCAAGAAACAGGAAGTTCTAGTAACTCAAGCATACAATGTCCAATCTGCTCCAAACTTCACATGTTTGATAATAGTCCTGGCCTGAGGACATCTACATGGCAATATTTGGTTACGGTAAAAGTGCCACCTGTTGGCAGCAGGAAGTGTGGCACTTTGAAATGACTTGGCTATATTTCTCCTGTATTTACTCGCTTGCATCCATGCCACCCACTGTTCACTGTTTTCCTGATGCCAACGGGTGGCGGTTAGCCCGGGTGCGAGGGCCCTTTCATCGCTGCTTGCAGCTTTAATTACATTATTATAACCATAAATTTTGATCAGAATAAAGAAGCGATCATCCATATTCAGGACACAAATTAGCCAGTGACCATTGTTGCTAAATCTAGATGTCACTACTTTACCAGGTGAGTTACAAAACAAAATAGCTACACCTGCTGATCTTGTGGACCCATGATCAAATATAATTTTGTCTCCCCATTGGTTTATCCTCTGGTTTTGAATGCATTTTTTGCAACAAAATAAAGTGTGCTTTTTCGCCCTTACAAAAGTCGAAAAGGTGTTCTCTCTTAAGCCCCTAGCATTAAGTGAAATACAAGAAAAAAATTATTCATAACAAACAACTAGCAACCGCCAGTAAATGTGCAACAGACTTCAAGATAATCAACAAAGAAGCCCAAACAGGCATGGTCCCTACAATAAGCAACAAATGCAGATAAACCATCCAAACATATCTTGGACTTATCTTGAAAAGTTCAAGTCAAAAGGCCTTTTCAAACCTTAAACACAAGGCCCTTAATCATGTACCTTGTGTGCTCAAGTAATTCTCTGTCTGTTGATGTATCCAGCACCACTTCTGTAATATGCACGCTTTCCAGCATCTCTTGCTTCTTTTATCTTTGGCCACAGAGCAGCTCGGGTTTCTCTGTCAGCTTTGCAGAGGTCTTCGATGAAGCTGATACCTAGCTCTTTGCAAATCGCGTGATCCTTGGTCATTCTCTACAGCACATCTTGGTGTAATCTCTGAGTAAGCTGAATGATGATGTGCCTTGTTTTGTTTTCTTCACGTCTCCCTGTACGATGAACTGAGTCGACAATGTGGTTGATGTTCAAGGACCACAAAGAGGAGATTTTCACCAGTAAATCAGCGACCGCTTCATGTATATCTTCACCTTTCTTTTCTTTTAGTCCACAAATCCAAAGATTCCACCATCGTTTGTATCGTTCAAGCTCTAAGACACGTTGCATCAGCTCTGCTTTGACGGCGAAATATTCATAGAATCTGGGACAGGCCTAGAGAGCTCAAGACATACAATGCACCCGGTCTGCCATCTTGCCCGGAATCAGTTGCACACAAAGTTAACTACGTCCTATGACAAGACCCCTGTTCCAAGATGGTGGCGGTTTTGACACATGCTTAGAACCCCATGGCGACATCTAGTGTATATATCTATGCTGAGGTAAACCTAAAATCAAAATGGAGAAACAACAGTGCGCTTTTAATTCCAATGCGGCACAGACTAAAGGTAAAGTTAATGTGACGAGCAGGGCGGGCCGTTCTCTCACGGCTCTTGCCTGCCCTGCTCGTCACACTTAAAGCCTGTTTTATTCAGCAAGTTTTCACCTTCGCACACTCTCGAAGATAAGGAAATATTTTATCATTAAATTGCAGCACATCTTCTGAGTCCTCCAAAAGTCTCTCCACTATTAAACGTCACTCCTCTTTGTTTTGTATAATTAATAAATGTAACGGCATTCTCGAAGGGGCTTTTACACTGTGATTTTTACCATTGGATTTCAAATAGGTTTGAAGTTAGGACACAAGTGGGGTTGTCCTAAAGTAAAGACAGCTTTTAGTATTTTTTTGTCGAGTTAGGACGCTTCTGTAATACTCGTTTCCTATCCATAGTTAAGATACGATTATGCACTTAAGAAATGTCATTCTGTGATAGCTTTTGTCCTAAATGAGTTCCTAACTGAAATGATGGTTACCAAACAGGTAAGATAGGATTCTCAAGTTAAGATCTTTCTGTAATATGCCCCCTGGAGTCAGAGTTTAAAAAAAAATAAATAAATTTAAGAATAGTTTGCAGTTTCATCAGCAGAAGCCAGCTTCAAGTCTCACAAGGAGTTCGTAGGCCGCTCTGCGTACATTCACATTTCCACAATAATTATACTCTAACAGAGTCAACTAACTATGTCATTACTTCAGGTTGAATGATTCTGATTGGCTAAGAAAAATAGACAAATTTGGTAATCTACCACACATGGACAGATAGTCAGAAGCATATCTCCCTTTGTCACGATGCTGAAAAGGGGACCCTGTATTTAGGTACTGGATGTCCTTTTGGGGTCATGACATGGTGTCTGCTGGTCTCAAGCAGAATGCCAGTTTATCCACCAGTACAAAAGACCTGCACAAAACACTTAGCGCACATACACAGATACACGTTTCACAGCTTCTTCAAGGCTGAAGTTGATCTGAGCTCTGCTCTGAGCAGGAAACTTTCCCAAAACATACTGATCACATGTTCTTTTCTCTCAGTGAGAGGTACAGACAATATTCAAAATTATTTTATGTGTTTGAAAAGGAAAAGAAATGTTTTAACATACGTTGAAGAAGTCATTCAAATAATTTAATAGAAAGATAAATGTTGGTTAATAACTTAAAATATATATATATATTGAAGCAGCGGTGGATTCCAGAATCCATCCCTTCAGTGTGCAGTTTGGATCTAACCTACTGCTCAGCTTTGTGTATATATTTCTACATGTTTTATTGTTTTATCTCTTGTCTCTCTCTCTTTCTAAGGCCCTTGATTTGGGACTAATGGTCCAGCTTGATAACTAGGAGAAAACTGCCAAAGCAGCATCTTTACCTGGAGCTGTGGATGGGAATAAAGACATCAACCAACAATATCTAAAATCAATTAGGTGTGTTGTAATAGTAATAATCATGTGTCTCTTTATTTCTGTATTGCGTGTCACAATACATGTTGTTTCAAAGCATCTTTACAGAGTTTTATATTGATGCTTAATTGCATGTAACAGTTTAGATCTGAATGATTGAAGTTTATATATGAAGACAATATTAACATATCAAGCATTTGAGATTTGCTTTATAGTGTGATCATGTGAGATTATTGTATGTATGTATGCTGAAAAAAAATTGTATATAGTATATGAGGTTTTATGTGACGACATGGAGAATTATGAATCTGTAAGGTTTTGTATGATTTATAATAATTTGGTGTACTGACAATCCTGTCAAATACTATTTGATGATATTCATCACTGCCACAGATAAATATGTATTAATAACAGGGTTTAAGATTTTGGTCACCCACCTCTAGTTTAACGAAAGGCATTTTACAAAATAAAAGTCCTCTAGTGTGCAAGCTAAAGGTGACTGTGGGAAGAAATGAAAAACTCCATTTGATGTTGGATAATGAATAAAAACTTGGAAGAATACAGGCTACACCAAGAGACTTCACTGTTGGTGTCTTTTAGAAGAGCCGTATTAGAATCTGCAATTCATGTGTTTTGATTTCACAGTATTGAGACTAAAACACAAACTAGGAGAAGGTGGGGTAACACTTCCAGGAACAGTACACCAAAAAATGAAAAAATGTCATTTACACAATCATTTCAAACCTGTATGACTTTATTCTGTGGTTTACAAACAATTTTTTAAACTCTTTCCTCGCCAGCGTTTCTTTAAAAAAAAGTTGCCAACCACCGCCAGTGTTTTTGATTAATTAAAAAAAAAATTTGAAAGGCTCCCAGAATATTTTGTTGTCTGAATATCTGAACATGCAATACATCAAAAGAAGGAAGAGAGCCTCTGCTTTCAAAAAAAAAAAAACTTGTATTGCAGCTTCATGCTTTCTTTTTTATCATCACTTTAATGTGGGCAAGTTTCATTAAAAATAGCAACATTTTGAACAAAAAGCTGAGAAAATAGTTTTTTCCCTCCGAAGACTACAACTTGCATAAACTATTCTTTTATTGCTTGTTTCTGCTCCTTTTTTCCTGTGTTTTGATCAGGAGATTCAGTACTCTTTCAGAAGATGTGTAATAGCGCCCCCTACAGTATAACAGTGAAAACACTGAAAACTGGACAATTCTCAAACATAAAATCACAAACATTTTAAATTAAAACTTTAAATTGGCAAAAACAAGCCTTTTCTTTATACAAGAAAACCTGCCGGTCATAAAGAACTTCTTTTTCCACCTCCACAAAGAGACGAGTGCCATTCATTGTTGTTTTCCTTGCTTTACCCTGGGCAAAAAGCCAGTTTAATTGTATGCATTTATGGTGAAATTACTACATTTTCGTATCAATCCATGTTTATTTTTATGTGAACAATGCGCTGTCACTTTAATTCAGCGTGTGAAGCACAGCAAAAATAGACTCGGTGCGTAAACAATCGCTGCACTGCTGCAGATGCACCATATCCGTGTAAACACGCAAACACACTGCAGAGTATGAACCTGGAGTTAAAGGGTTAGTTCTGTCATTTATTACTCACCCTCATGTCGTTCCACACCTGTAAGACCTTTGTTCATCTTCAGAACACAAATTAAGATACTTTTAAATGTCTTGCTGTCACTGGAGGCCTCACTGAGCCATCGGATTTTATCAAAAATATCTCAATTTGTGTTCTGACGATAAACAAAGGTCTTACGGGTGTGGAACGACATATTTTGTTTATCTCTATATTTCATCTTTTTGAAAGTTGTGAAAACACTGTTGTTGAGTTTTTCTTTTGCTATTTGAGCAAATGGGAACACAAAAAATATATTTAATGTATTCCCTCCTTCACCACTATGGAATTTTACCCAACTATGATGACTTTCGCTTCTGAGAAACCCAGAAATGTGAAAAGGGTCTATTAATTGATCCCTGATAGCAATCCAACTGAAATTAAAAGTGCCCTAGAATTGAAAATTGAATTTACCTTGGCATAGATAAATAATTAAAGTTCTGTATCATGGAAATGACATACAGTGAGTTTCAAACACCATTGTTTCCTCCTTCATATGTAAATTTGATTTGTGCAAAAGACCTCAGACGAACAGGTGAATCTCAACATAACACCGACTGTGACGCAACAGTCGGGATCATTAATATGTACGCCCCCAAATTTTTCATATACCAGCACATGTTCAAGGCATTAGACAAGCCAGTATTAACATCTGGACCTTCACAGCTGAATCAACAGACTTACCAATGCAGGTAAGCAAGCAAGAACAACAGTAAAAAATGGCAGATGGAGCAATAATAACTGACATGATCCATGATATCATGATATTTTTAGTGATATTTGTACATTGTCTTTCTAAATGTTTCGTTAGCATGTTGTTAATGTACTGTTAAAGTTACCATCGTTTCTTACTGTATTCACGGAGACAAGGGCCGTCATTACTTTCATTATTAAACACTTGCAGTCTGTATAATTCATAAACACAACTTCATTCTTTATAAATCTCTCCAACAGTGTAGCATTAGCCGTTAGCCACGGAGCACTATCAAACTCAGAATCAAATGTAAACATCCAAATAAATACTGTGTGAACTTTGTTTATTTAATGTATTATAGAGTCGCGAGCTTGGGGGCGGGGAGCGTGAGCATTTAAAGGGGAAGCACGCTGGATCTGCGCATATTTAATTATGCCCCAAAATAGGCAGTTAAAAAATGAAATAATAAAAAATCTATGGGGTATTTTGAGCTGAAACTTCACAGATACATTCAGGGGACACCTAGACTTATATTACATCTTGTGAAAAAGGGTTCTAGGGCACCTTTAATCTTGTGATGTCGTTTTTACAGAAAGGTCCAACTTGAATCTTTACTGTAATTTAGGGTTTGATGAAGCAGGTTACAGCAACAAAAGGGCAACTGACTCTAAATCACTTATCCTACTGTTAGTGTTAGATAAATGAGTCAAAACTATCCCTCTTAAAATGTTTAGCCTACTGTCATAACAAGACGTGATCATGCAACACAATATCACAGCATGCAATTCATACATAATTTACAAGGTGGTTAATTCGTAAGAATTCGTACAACCTCACTCGTACGACCCAGTGATGAGTAGGTTTAGGGACAGGGTTAGAGGTGGTCCTTCTGGTGATGCTTTTTGAAAAATCGTACAAATTCTTATGAGTGAGGTTGTACGAATTCATATGAATTAGCCACCTCATAAAATATATATGAATTGCCATAATATATGTAAGTGTGGACTCATATTCAACATTTAGATTGAGATGAATCGCATGTCATAGGATGTCAGGGCAATTTCAAATTAATGTGCTCAAAACTTTACCTGAAGCATTTATCTTAAAGGCACAATATGTAGGATTTTTGGATTAAAATATAATTGACTTGTGTACGTACATTATCCCAAATGTTTTCCAAGAATGTTTAAATCCGGAGAAATAAGCAATTTTTAACCAGGACATGGACGTGTCCGACTGTCCGTACGTCGCCTATCAGTTACCCTCAGTTTCCGGTTTTATTTTGTAGAAACCATGGAAACACCAAAGATGCTTTAATATATTACATGTTTTATTAGACAGATGAGCAACTGTTTGGATACATTTATAGAGATGTAAGGCAGTTTATTGTGTTGTCCACAAGGTGTCACTATACCACTGTTGTATTAAGGCAAATTCAACTGCCTTAGCACGGTTTGAGCCTCTTGATGTACCGTAGTGTTGATGCTTTTCTTCAGTTCATGTTATCAACACTATAGGTAAGCCATGTTAATGATAGTGGAGTTTGCAATGTAAAATATCTTTGTTGTTATCACGCTAAAGTTAAGTTATTTGAGATATTTTGTGTTTTAAACTGCTAAAGACCTAAATGCAGAGTAATAGGGAAAGTTAAAATGTTTTATTCTTTGTTTTAAATGTGATTAATGTGTGGTGACTAATACAAAGCTATCTGTTATAATATAAGCAGCGAGAGCTTGCTATTAGATTACATGTACATTGATATGTACTTTGATTGTTTAAAACTTAAGTTGAGTTCATGTTATCAACACTATAGATGCCGTGCTGTGGAATAAACGGTCGAGCCACAATCCCGAACCCCTCTGTGTCCGCGTCCCCTTCCTCTACCACCGTCCACAATCACACACAACACAACGCAGAGTAGCAGCGGCGGTGCTGGAGACCAGTACGCGCACAAAGAGAGAGAGAGAGGGTTACATCTTTGGTGCCGTGACCCGGATGTGGCACTGATGGACCGAAGAGGAAGATAATTCTGCAGCCAGTGGTTTAAATACTGAGTTATATTTAATGAACAAACTGAAATTCTAAACTGAACTGGTGATTTTGGGAGACAGATAACCATCACCGTTATATCCTTTACAGTCTGCTGGGAATTTTAACTGTTTTGCTGTTTCAGTTTGAGTAATTTGCTGTGATGTAAAACATATTTGATGGTTTATTAATAAGATAGATTATTTTTGTCTATTGAGATTTGTTAAATTTATCTGACTGTGCATTTGCTTGATATTCAGTGAGACGCTAAGATGGATATTTAAGTTTAAACTGACGAGCCCTTTTATGAGTCACTTAGTTTTTGGGATAAGTTGGTTACATTTTTCATTGTGCTGATCTAACTGAAATATTCAACTTACTTTGGAACATTTTTATTTCTACAAGATTGTATTATTTTACATAGATTCAGCACCTCTATACAACCTAATTACACTACTATTAAACCTGCTTGCACATAGTAAACACATATTTGGATTCTATGTCACAGACATATACAAACTCCCCTCAAAACATGCAGTGCTCCTCCAACGGTGCATCCAGTCTCCTACCACCAGCAGAGCAAGTCACAAATGACCCTCCAGCCCTTATGAACTCACCCTATGCTGACCAGTATGTGACACCTGTCCATGCACCAAGGCTGCCAGGCGCTGGGGCCTCAGGGCAGGTTCCTCTACTCTGTTTTGACAACAGCCCAGATGCAAGACCAGGTGGCCAGATAGATAAGTCAGTTGATGCCTCTGTTTGCAAACGCAATAAACATGGGCCCTCAGAAGCTATGCCCTGGCAAAGTTCCACACATCATGTTTTCGTTGAGATGCCTGTTGCGCAGCAGTCACTCAAACACTATCCAGTTGCTGCACCGTACCCAGCCCAGCCTATTAGGCCCAGTCCCCAGGTTTACTGTAGTTATTTGTATCCCCCTTATGGGCCCGCGCCGAGTTGTCAGAGCCTGCCTGGGGCAAATACTACAGTTAAGCATGTAGCTGCTGAGCAGGCCTACCAAATGCATTCCCCCGAAGCCACATTTTTTACCACTCAAGTTTCAGGCTATAGTGGAGTCACCCCATCACCTTCATTTGCTAATGCTTGTGTTCTCAACACAACTCAGCACAGCCCTCAGGTAGCATTAGACCAGGCCGCTGCTGTTGCTCCTCCTGGTCTGTCTCCTCAACAGACACCAATTCCAACTTCCCACCTCAACATGCATGTTGATGCTCACTCTCCAGTTGCCCCTCCCCCTGCATCTGCTAGCCAGTCTGCCCACCCATATGTGACACAGTTCGGGCCTCCAGGTCGAGCGGTCACCAACCAAAGCCTTCCCATGGCAGCCTATGGAGGTTTCATGCAAACACATCAGGTAAAAAATGTTCAAGTCTTCACGGGAAATCCAGACTGTAAGATACTGGTGGAAGACTGGATTCGAGACATGCAATACCTCTTGGAGGCAATAGAGCTCCCAATGCACCTTCGTTTCTCCACTGTTGTACGGCACCTGGGGGGTGAAGCTCGAAATCTAATCCTTAACCTACCTCCCCATGATCAGACCCCTGAGAAAGCATTGGAGGAACTGAGG
The DNA here is from genome assembly GCA_036281575.1 of Ancherythroculter nigrocauda. NCBI lineage: Eukaryota > Metazoa > Chordata > Actinopteri > Cypriniformes > Xenocyprididae > Ancherythroculter > Ancherythroculter nigrocauda. The sequence continues at coordinate 3,613,249 of VTFQ01000017.1, forward strand.
GCCGAATACAGTGACACACGAGGCTCCCTAGACCCTTTGGCTGACTTTTATGAGCGGAGCCAGAAATCAGGGGAGTCTGCCTGTTCTTATGCTATAGCACTGGAGGCAAAGCTGCGAACGGTAGAGGAGAAACAAAGAGGAGGTAGGCCCTTCCTAGATCGAGATAGCAAACTAACCCGGCAGTTCATGAGAGGCCTCTCTGATGAGGAAGTGTACACCAGAATTGCACCAATGGCACCCAGGCTCTTGAGCTTCCGAGAGCTGCAGGCGGAGCTCCAAAATTTAGCTAGAGAAAGTAAAAAGTTCCAGGCGCTGAGTACAGCAAAGAAAACATATACTCAGGTGCAGTTAACATCAGGAGGGGGTGGAAACACCAAAGCAGAAAGGTCAAAGCACACATCTGAATTATCAGAGTTGACAGAAATGGTTAAGAAGTTAGCTCTCGTTCAGGAAGAACAAATGGCTAAGCTGTCACAACTGGAGATGAGAATGACCTCCTCACCCCTTGCCTCCCCATTAGCTTTCCAGACAGCAAAGGGAAAAGCAAGCCAGGGTCCAAGCTTTACCTGTTACCGTTGTGGAGAGCCAGGCCACACAGCCAGAGTGTGCCGAGCAGTGCTTCCGGATCCGAGCCCAGCTGAAGCCCAGCAGCCTAAGACTCCAGCTGACAGGCACATACACTCTGCTCAACATTAAAACGCTTAGTGCCCATGGCAGCTGGGGCATCCATGGGTACACAGCAAGGCCCCCAACCGCCTGCAAAGAGGAATCACACTAAAGGAGGGGAAACACCCCTAGTGGGACCCAGGAACGAAGGGGAAGTAGAAGTCAATGGGAAGGCTTGTAAGGCTCTCATTGACTCTGGCTCACAGATCACTAGTATTACATACAACTACTGGCAGAGCCACCCAGCTCTTCAGAAGCAGAAGCTACAGTCTTCTAAAATACCAATTGAGGGTGCAGCAGGTCAGACCGTGCCCTACCATGGTGTCTTGCACATCGATCTGAAAGTGCTGGGGAAAGAGTTTAAGGCTGTACCGACCTTCGTTGTTCCTGATTCCGACTATCGCTCTTCAGTCCCTCTGCTGGTGGGAACCAATGTCATTCGAGCCTCCCGAACCCACCTTCAAGCAGCCTATGGCCCACAGTTCCTGCTCCAGGTCAAAGAGAAGCATCCAGAGTGGTATACAGCTTTACTGAAGGTGGGGAGTGCCGAGCAAAGTGTAATGCATGATGTTGTGGGACCTGCTGTTTACACCGGTCGTACAGTACACATCCCAGGTGGAAAAGAGATGGATTTAAGGTGTAGGATTAAAGCTGGACCTCAAAGGAAGACTTATACGGCCCTGATAGAAGGCCATCCCTCTGTGCAGCTCCCCCAGGATATCCTGGTAGCTAAAGTGCTTGCAAATGTGAAAAGAGGTTGTGCTCCAGTTAGAGTGATGAATCTTTCCCAGCGAGTCATTACAATCAAACGACACACAAATCTGGCCAGCGCAGTCCTAGTGGACAAGGTGGTGGAGTTTCCTGAGAGAAAGCATGGTGAAGCCGGGAATAGAGAGGCATGTCTCAGTCTGGACCAAATAGTGTCTATCTGCGGAGTTGACCTAAGCGAAGCAGCTGTGGAAAGTGAAGACCAACGTGTTCTACTTAAGGATCTGCTGGACAAGAATTCAGATGTGTTCTCCCAGCATCCCACGGACTATGGTCACACTACAACCGTACAGCATGAGATTCCACTGGTTGACCCAAGGCCCTTCCGACTGCCATACCGCAAAATACCCCCCTCCCAGTGGCAAGATGTGAGGCGGTTATTGATGGAGATGGAGACAGCAGGAGTTATTCGACCCAGTAAAAGTCCGTACGCATCCCCTGTGGTGGTTGTGACCAAGAAGGATGGATCTCTTCGATTGTGTATCGACTACCGGAAGCTCAACTCCTGAAGCACCCGAGATGCATTTCCCCTGCCAAGGATAGAGGAGGCTCTAGAGGCTTTAGGGCAAGCAAAGTACTTCTCCACCCTGGACCTTACATCAGGATACTGGCAGGTGGAAGTTGTGGAACACGATAAGCACAAGACAGCATTCAGCACTCCCATGGGGCTATTTGAGGCCAATAGAATGCCTTTTGGGCTGCAAAATGCGCCCTCCACCTTCCAAAGGCTGATGACCTCCTGTTTTGGGGACTTAAATTTCACCCATCTCCTTATTTACCTGGATGATATTATTATTTTCTCTAAGTCCTTTCAAGAACATCTAGAGAGGCTCCAGCTGGCTTTTGATAGACTTCGAGAGCATGGTTTAAAATTGAAACCCTCCAAGTGCCAGCTTGTGAGGAAGGAAGTGCAGTACTTGGGTCACTTGGTGTCAGCAGAGGGCATCAGGACAGACCCAGAGAAGATCAGCAAGGTCAAGGATTGGGTGAGGCCTACTAATCGTGTGGAAGTGCTGCGGTTTTTAGGTTTTGCGGGTTACTACAGGAGGTATGTTAAGGGCTACTCCAACTTGGCTGCCCCATTATACCGCCTAACCTCCGGTGACCCCAGGAAGAAGAAAAGAGGGATAAAGAAAAGCCCAGACCCTGACCAGCCATTTCTGTGGACTGCAGACTGTGAGGAGGCCTTTCAGTCTTTAAAAGAAAAGCTGATAAGCGCACCAGTGCTTGGCTATCCGGACTACAGTCAGCCCTTTCTGCTGCAGACTGATGCCTCAGGAATGGGGCTTGGTGCTGTGCTAGTACAAGTACAAGATGGGGTGGAAAGGGTCATTGCATATGCGAGCAGAGGCCTGAGTCCATCTGAGACAAGGTATCCAGCGCACAAGCTTGAGTTCCTCGCTCTCAAGTGGGCCGTGACAGATAAGTTCCATGACCACCTCTATGGGCGCAAGTTCTCTATTCTGACGGACAATAATCCTCTGAAATATGTAATGACCTCAGCCAAACTCGACGCCACTGGTCAGCGATGGGTTTCTCATCTGTCCATATTTGACTTTGACATCCAATATCGGAGGGGACAAGATAACTCCAACGCTGACGCCCTCTCACGCATGTCCAATCAGGAGGTGGCGGAGACCCTGCAATCATGTCCGCAGCAGGTGAGGACTGGTGGACCGAGATATAAGGAGGCACCAACCACCCAGGAGCCTGAGGAGGTCTTAGGCGAGGACACAGCTGTCACAGAGGAGCCCGAAAGCTGTCTGCTGCTGGAGCCCAGTGAGGTGTATGTGGATGTGGGGATGGAGGCATTACCTGCTATGACCACACAGGAGCTTCGAGCGGGACAGAAAGAAGACCGAGTTATCGGTCCCATCCTCCACTTTAAGAGCAGGAACCACAAACCAAGCCACAGTGAGAGGATGAAAGTGGGTGCCACTGGGGGTCTCCTCTTAAAAGAGTGGAGGAGGTTAGTAGTAAAAAAAGGGATCCTGTATCGCAGTGTCAGAGATTCCCATAAAGGGGTAGTGGAGCAACTAATACTGCCAGAGAGGCTGCGTGAAACCGTCAAAACAGCCCTTCACAATGACTCCGGGCATCTGGGATTTGAGAGGACACTACAGATGATAAGGGAAAGATTTTACTGGCCAAGAATGTTTCAGGAGATCAAGGTTTGGTGCGAACAGTGTGAGAGATGCTGCCTTAGAAAAACTCCCACAGCCAACGTCAGGGCCCCCCTCGTCAGTATCCATACCAGTGCCCCCATGGAGCTGGTTTGTGTGGACTTCCTGATGCTGGAGAAGTCCAAGGGAGGTATGGAGAATGTGCTCATTGTTACAGATCACTTTTCTCGTTATGCACAGGCCTACCCCACCAGGGACCAAAAGGCAGGCACAGTGGCCAGGATCTTGTGGAGGAACTTCTTCTGCCGTTTTGGCTTCCCTGCAAAATTGCACGCAGATCAAGGGCGCAACTTTGAAAGCGCAATTGTGAAGGAGTTATGCAAGTGTACTGACATCACTAAGACCCACACCACGCCCTACCACCCCCAGGGCAACGGAACCACCGAAATGTTCAACCGCACCCTGATGAACATGCTGGGAACTCTAGATGTGCACCTGAAGCCCCGGTGGCATGAGCATGTGGATGCCATGACACACGCGTATAACTGCTCGCGGCATGACTCCACTGGATATAGCCCGCACTACCTTATGTTTGGTAGACATCCCAGGCTCCCAGTGGACCTCATCTTCGGGTCACCCACAACGAACCAGCCTTGTAAATACAGCGAGTATGTCCAGACCCTGCACGACTCCCTGTCCCGGGCCTATGCCCTGGCTAATCAGACATCTCAGCTGGCGAAAGGACAGCAGAAAAAGTATTATGACAAAAAAGCTAAGAGTGAAGACTTTAGTCCAGGGGATAGAGTCTTAGTCAAGGTCTGTCATGTGGAGGGGAGGCAGAAGTTGGGAGATCGATGGGAGGCACGGCCATATGTTGTGGTGAAGAAGCAACCAGGTTTGCCTGTGTTACCAGTACGCGCACAAAGAGAGAGAGAGAGGGTTACAGAGACAAAACAAATTATTGTTATAAAGCGCATTTAGTCTTATTGTTTAAATCTAGTTTTCTTGATTTTCAGAGTGTACCATGTTTTACCATGCCTCAGAAAAAAAAAAAACACTAACACAGCATAATCATGTTACAGAGTCACAACCATCACAGACCAATTACAGCCCATCACCAGATCAGCACTCCACCTACTCGTTCACTTTCCCAGGAATCCTGATTCACTGCACCTCATCATCAGCACTCACTATAAAGAGACACTTCTTGTCCGTATGAACACTAAAGTATGAACTCCTTACCTGCTCATCTTCTGTCATTTGCCCTTCATCTCCTTCTTATCCATTCATCTGCAAAAGAGACATTAAGATTACTTCAAGCTGAGTCAACATTCTATCTGCATATTGTTCTAAACTCACCTGCATTCCTGTCCAGTTCCGTGCCTTTGTTCAACTAACTCTGTGTTTTATATAACTTACCTGTCTGAATCCTTCTGTTGTGTGACATATCAGATGCAGCTTTATTTTTAGTAACAGTATAATACAGCATTTTCTCCATCATACAATATGTATTTCATTGCATGCCATTCATCAGCACAAGCCATCCAGTGTTTATTAATATGATATTCTAAAATTGATCTAGCTTACTGCAGTGTGCAACAAGTGTCTCACAGCGTTCGCTTGGCAGCAATACACTCAAATGTATCTGACATGATAAACAGCACTGCTTAACCTCATACGCTTGACCGAAAGAAGCGGAATCGGTGACTGTGGCATAATAAAAGTTCCTCTGCTGTCGAGCCGTGTGTCACACTCGTCTCTCATTAACAATCGCTCTAGCAGCCTCGTTTCTGCTCCCACATCTCAGCCCTGCTCTGCTTCATACTACAGTAACGTTAATAATTACATCCATGAACATGATTTCTGCCCGAGTCCCATCCCGATTCTTTTCCACCGGCTGTGAGGGGAAGACGACACCTCCCAAGATTCAGCGCTCAAACTCGCGTCATCAAGCTACATCTTTGTTTTGATTTATTTTTTCGTTTATTTCTAGAATATGTGTAACTTGCAGTTTAAGTGTTTGTTTTATTATTCATACTACAATAGTAAATGTCTTTAGAAATTTTATAACATACATTATCTTGAAAAACAAATAAAATGTTCTCTTCATTTTCAATAGACAGCAATATAACTTGAAAAAACATGATTTATTTGGGGTCTGTAAAAGATAAATAAACATTGAATGATCTTTAAGCATTTCACAGATTTCTATGTACACTCATTTTATAAAACTATGCTGTCAGTACACTATAGTTATACAAATGAACTAGATAACTGCATTTATTTGATTAAAACTGATAGAAAAACATTAGGTTGAAAAGATTCCTTATCCTGCGGCTCCCTCTAGTGGACAATAAAACATCATTTAAAAAAGCAAAACATACGCATTTCATAGTGCTTCCCAATGTAAAAAGTCACTTCCTGCCCTCCATCTACATTTCATGCCACCCTGTGACATCATGTGCAAATGGATAAAACATTGTTTAAATATAGTAAATGTGATATCTATGAAAGAGTGTAGCCTATAAAGAGAATTGCAATGCTGACAATCCATGTTCAGTATAGGCACAGAAAAATACAAGATAATCTCCATTCAATTTTAACCAATAAAAAGCTATCACAGCTTTTAGACAAAACTTTCTTATTGTTTTTATCGTTTACGTTTCCTATGCCCCATGAGGCCTTGCCTCAAAAGTGGGAGTGTCTTCCGGTTCAAAGTAAACAAGCTGAATGTGACCTGAGGGGTTTTGCACAAAAGTAGAATTAAGAAAGCCAGAATAATAGAAAAAGCACAGCTTGGACTAGTTTAATTGGTGCGTCCTGGCTTAGTCTGTTGCACGTTAGCTGAGCCAGGATGAGTACGTTCAGCTATGTCAAGCCAGGTTTAGATAGTTGGGATAAGTGCACATTTATGGCATTTTTAAACAGACCACAGGATCGATCACAGAATCAATGATGCAAAAATGGATAAAACCTGTAACAGCTTCTAATGGAAACATATGAAGAGGTGAAACATACAGTTGTGTGAAAAAGTGCTTGCCCCCTTCCTGATTTTTTATTTTTTTACATGTTTGTCACACTTTAATGTTTCAGATCATCAAACAAATTTAAATATGAATCAAAGATAACACAAGTAAACACAACATGCAGTTTTTAAATGAAGGTTTTTAATATGAAGGGAAAACAAAATCTAAACCCACATGGCCCTGTGTGAAAAAGTGTTAAAACATAACTTAACTGTGGTTTATCACACCTGAGTTCAGTTTCTCTAGCCACACCCAGGCCTGATTACTGCCATACCTGTTCACAATCAAGAAATCACTTAAATAGGACCTGCCTGACAAAGTGAAATAGACCAAAAGATCCTCAAAAGCTACACATCATGTTGAGATCCAAAGAAATTCAGGAACAAATGAGAAAGAAAGAGTAATTGAGATCTATCAATCTGGAAAAGGTTAGAGCCACCACAGTGAGAGCCATTTTCCACAAATGGTGAAAATATGGAACAGTGGTGAACCTTCCCAGGAGTGGCTGTCCGACCAAAATTGCCCCAAGAGCGCAGCGATGACTCATCCAAGAGGTCACAAAAAACCCCACAACAACATCCAAAGAACTTGCCTCAGTTGAGGTCAGTGTTCATGACTCCACCATAAGAAAGAGACTGGGCAAAAATGGCCTGCATGGCAGAGTTCCAAGACTAAAACCGCTGCTCAAACATCTTGATGATCCCCAAGACCTTTGGGAAAATACTTTTTGGAAGGTGTGTGTCCCATTACGTCTGGCATAAATGTAACACAGCATTTCAGAAAAAGAACATCATACCAACAGTAAAATATGGTGGTGGTAGTGTGATGGTCTGGGGCTGTTTTGCTGCTTCAGGACCTGGAAGACTTGCTGTGATAAATGGAACCATGAATTCTGCTGTCTACCAAAAAATCCTGAAGGACAATGTCCGGCCATCTGTTTGTGACCTCAAGCTGAAGTGAACTTGGGTTCTGCAGCAGGACAATGATCCAAAACACACCAGCAAGTCCACCTCTGAATGGCTGAAGAATAACGAAATGAAGACTTTGGAGCGGCCTAGTCAAAGTCCTGACCTCAATCCTATTGAGATGCTGTGGCATGACCTTAAAAAGGTGGTTCATGCTCAAAAACCCTCCAATGTGTCTGAATTACAACAATTCTGCAAAGATGAGTGGGCCAAAATTCCTCCACAGCACTGTAACAGACTCATTGCAAGTTACTGCAAACACTTGATAGCAGTTGTTGCTGCTAAGGGTGGCCCAACTAGTTATTAGGTTTAGGGGGCAAGCATTTTTTCACACAGGGCCATGTGGGTTTGGATTTTGATTTCCCTTCATTAAAAACCTTCATTTAAAAACTGCATGTATTATTTACTTGTGTTATCTTTGATTCATATTTAAATTTGTTTGATGATCTGAAACATTAAAGTGTGACAAACATGCAAAAAAAAAAAAAAAAATCAGGAAGGGGCAAGCACTTTTTCACACCACTGTATAATCAGTGCTGTTGTAATCAGCTGGAAGTTGCTAAAGGCGGGTCGATTTGTTGCTAAAGGTTGCTAAATGATGTTGTGATTTTTGCATACACATAAAAAATATAATTTTGTAACATTTTCGTGTTCATAAAAAATAATATAAAATATATTTTATTTGTAAAAGTAATATAAACAACATCTTTATGATCAGATATTTGTATTTTTTAATTCAACATTGAATTATTGAACAGTTACACATTTTTGAACAATTACATTTTATGTATTTTCTTATTTTCTAAATATAAACTACAGATTTTGAGCAATTATAGTTTTAAGCAGTGTATTGGTTAGTCGCAGGGACGTGCACAGGGGGGTTGCTCAGGTTGCCCGGGCAACTGCCCATATGCCCTTCTCGACTCACGTTGCCCTTCCGAGGTGGAAAAAAATAAATAAAAAAATCGTACAATGGATGCAGAATTTCACGTAGGCCTAGATAAAAAAAATAAATAAAAAAAAATCGCAAAGCCTCATTCACTTCCATATTCGGGCACCCGTCCGAAAGTGAAAGTCAGTAGGGGAAGGGCAAACTCTGTTTACGTGGCTGCAGCGCTGCACGCGACCGGCACCTGAGCTGAGCCTGCATGAGCGGCACTAGGAGGAGATTGTCGCGGTTGTCGGGTGAGACGACTTAACGTTGTCGGAAAGGTGAGTAAGGTTATAATCGTTAACGAAAACGAACGAAAAAACGAAAACTAGGTTGGAAAAACATCGTCGTTAACTGAAATAAAAATAAAAACGAGGCATTACAAAAAAAACGATAACTAACCAAAACTGTAATGTGTGTTTGGCAAAACTAACTAAAATAAAATAAAATTATAGATTAAATGTCCTTAGTTTTCGTCTTTGTCGATGTCTTTCATAGAGCAAACGTTCAGCTGCATTTCGTTTCCAACTGCGGTCAAGTGGGCCGCGCGTCGAAAATACACGGTCAAGCCAGCCGCTCTTTTTTTTAGTTTGCGCGTCTATTCCTGCACTTACGGTATGGGTGCTGGAAACGGTCTAAATGCATTTAAAGACGGCAGTTTCCTTTATACTCTTGCAGTTAACCGTAAAAAGGGCAATAACATAAAGAGACATCAGATAAGTTATTTTTATATAAAAAAATATATACTTTTATATACTTTATTTTATTGTAATTTAATGTTTGTATATGCTATATATCATATATTAATGTTAATGTTAATAGTAATGGTAATAATTATGAACCATTTATTAATTTTAATGTTTTATGTATATTATACAGTAATTATTATATAGTATGAATATTAATTAATGTTAATATTAATGTATATAAGTATATATATATATATATATATATATATATAGGAAGCATAGATGTATCCTTAGCTGCCTTTGATATCCCACAATCCTGTGCTTTCCATTCTGTGACAGTTGAGCTAGAAAAATAAATAAATATATATATATATATATATATATATATATATATATATATATATATATCTCGATCTGAGGAAGGTATCTCATGATACAATATATATATATATATATATATATATATATATATATATATATATATTGTAATTAGTACCTTTATAGGTTAGCTCATTTTGTCAACTGATATTTATTCAGGGTCACCCTGGCTATTACTGTACTCTTTTTCATATCATTTTACTGTACAGTTTGGGAGAAAATTAAAGTCAAACTCACCCCCACTATCAAAGTGCATTTTAGCACTTGCACTGTGGCCCATATTCAAACACTCATAAAAATATTTTCTTTATAGGTAAGCTCATTCTGTCAACTGATATTTATTCAGGGTCACGCTGGCTATTACTGTACTTATTTTCATACCATTTTACTGTACAGTTTGGGAGAAAATTAAAGTCAAACTCACCCATAATATCAAAGTGCATTCAAGCACTTGCACTGTAGCCCATTTTCAAACACTCATAAAAATCTTTTCTTTATAGGTTAGCTCATTCTGTCAACTGATATTTATTCAGAGTCACACTGGCTATTACTGTACTTATTTTCATACCATTTTACTGTACAGTTTGGGAGAAAATTAAAGTCAAACTCACCCCCACTATCAAAGTGCATTTTAGCACTTGCACTGTGGCCCATATTCAAACACTCATAAAAATATTTTCTTTATAGGTAAGCTCATTCTGTCAACTGATATTTATTCAGGGTCACGCTGGCTATTACCGTACTTATTTTCATACCATTTTACTGTACAGTTTGGGAGAAAATTAAAGTCAAACTCACCCATAATATCAAAGTGCATTCAAGCACTTGCACTGTAGCCCATTTTCAAACACTCATAAAAATCTTTTCTTTATAGGTTAGCTCATTCTGTCAACTGATATTTATTCAGGGTCATGCTGGCTATTACTGTACTTATTTTCATATCATTTTACTGTACAGTTTGGGAGAAAATTAAAGTCAAACTCACCCCCACTATCAAAGTGCATTTTAGCACTTGCACTGTGGCCCATATTCAAACACTCATAAAAATATTTTCTTTATAGGTAAGCTCATTCTGTCAACTGATATTTATTGAGGGTCACGCTGGCTATTACCGTACTTATTTTCATACCATTTTACTGTACAGTTTGGGAGAAAATTAAAGTCAAACTCACCCATAATATCAAAGTGCATTCAAGCACTTGCACTGTGGCCCATATTCAAACACTCATAAAAATATTTTCTTTATAGGTAAGCTCATTCTGTCAACTGATATTTATTCAGGGTCACGCTGGCTATTACCGTACTTATTTTCATACCATTTTACTGTACAGTTTGGGAGAAAATTAAAGTCAAACTCACCCATAATATCAAAGTGCATTCAAGCACTTGCACTGTAGCCCATTTTCAAACACTCATAAAAATCTTTTCTTTATAGGTTAGCTCATTCTGTCAACTGATATTTATTCAGGGTCATGCTGGCTATTACTGTACTTATTTTCATATCATTTTACTGTACAGTTTGGGAGAAAATTAAAGTCAAACTCACCCCCACTATCAAAGTGCATTTTAGCACTTGCACTGTGGCCCATATTCAAACACTCATAAAAATATTTTCTTTATAGGTAAGCTCATTCTGTCAACTGATATTTATTCAGGGTCACGCTGGCTATTACCGTACTTATTTTCATACCATTTTACTGTACAGTTTGGGAGAAAATTAAAGTCAAACTCACCCATAATATCAAAGTGCATTCAAGCACTTGCACTGTGGCCCATATTCAAACACTCATAAAAATATTTTCTTTATAGGTAAGCTCATTCTGTCAACTGATATTTATTCAGGGTCACGCTGGCTATTACCGTACTTATTTTCATACCATTTTACTGTACAGTTTGGGAGAAAATTAAAGTCAAACTCACCCATAATATCAAAGTGCATTCAAGCACTTGCACTGTAGCCCATTTTCAAACACTCATAAAAATATTTTCTTTATAGGTTAGCTCATTCTGTCAACTGATATTTATTCAGGGTCATGCTGGCTATTACTGTACTTATTTTCATATCATTTTACTGTACAGTTTGGGAGAAACTTAAAGTCAAACTCACCCCCACTATCAAAGTGCATTTTAGCACTTGCACTGTGGCCCATATTCAAACACTCATAAAAATATTTTCTTTATAGGTAAGCTCATTCTGTCAACTGATATTTATTCAGGGTCACGCTGGCTATTACCGTACTTATTTTCATACCATTTTACTGTACAGTTTGGGAGAAGATTAAAGTCAAACTCACCCATAATATCAAAGTGCATTCAAGCACTTGCACTGTAGCCCATTTTCAAACACTCATAAAAATCTTTTCTTTATAGGTTAGCTCATTCTGTCAACTGATATTTATTCAGGGTCATGCTGGCTATTACTGTACTTATTTTCATATCATTTTACTGTACAGTTTGGGAGAAAATTAAAGTCAAACTCACCCCCACTATCAAAGTGCATTTTAGCACTTGCACTGTGGCCCATATTCAAACACTCATAAAAATATTTTCTTTATAGGTAAGCTCATTCTGTCAACTGATATTTATTCAGGGTCACGCTGGCTATTACCGTACTTATTTTCATACCATTTTACTGTACAGTTTGGGAGAAAATTAAAGTCAAACTCACCCATAATATCAAAGTGCATTCAAGCACTTGCACTGTAGCCCATTTTCAAACACTCATAAAAATCTTTTCTTTATAGGTTAGCTCATTCTGTCAACTGATATTTATTCAGGGTCACGCTGGCTATTACTGTACTTATTTTCATATCATTTTACTGTACAGTTTGGGAGAAAATTAAAGTCAAACTCACCCACAATATCAAAGTTCATTTTAACACTTCCACCTTGGTCCATTTTCAAACACTCATAAAAATCTTTTTTTTATAGGTTAGCTCATTCTGTCAACTTATATTTATTCAGGGTCACACTGGCTATTACTGTACTCATTTTCATATCATTTTACTGTACAGTTTGGGAGAAAATTAAAGTCAAACTCACCCATAATATCAAAGTGCCTTCAAGCACTTGCACTGTAGCCCATATTCAAACACTCATAAAAATCTTTTCTTTATAGGTTAGCTCATTCTGTCAACTGATATTTATTCAGGGTCACACTGGCTATTACTGTAGTTATTTTCATACCATTTTACTGTACAGTTTGGGAGAAAATTAAAGTCAAACTCACCCACAATATCAAAATGCATTTTAGCACTTGCACCTTGGTCCATTTTCAAACACTAATAAAAATCGTTTCTTTATAGGTTAGCTCATTCTGTCAACTGATATTTATTCAGGGTCACCCTGGCTATTACTGTACTCATTTTCATATCATTTTACTGTACAGTTTGGGAGAAAATTAAAGTTAAACTCACCTCCACTATCAAAGTGCATTTTAGCACTTGCACCGTGGTCCATTTTCAAACACTCAAAATATTCAAAATATTTTATTTATAGGTTAGCTCATTCCTTCAATTAATTTTTATTCAGGGTTTAGTGATTTTTACTTCGTCCATCAAAGGACACGAAGTAAAGTAGGGATTGGTATTCACGTCACCGCTGACGTTGTGATTTTAGGACCACACGTCACTTAAGGGGTGATTATGAGTACATCAGATGACCACTTCCCCTTTTTACCTAGTTCAGGGCACCAGTCAAGGTGTTTTACCTTGGCAGTATGAGAACACTCCCGGCAGGGGCTTTCATTCATTTAGAATTAATGTAAAGTGGTCAGCTGATTTATCTGAAAGATTGGTGATATTGCTACCTTGTAGAACCTTTTCTGTATTATCAACACAAGGAAGACACAAGTGTAATAAAATAAATTTTATTAACAAAAAGATAAACAAGAATAACTAACACAACTACTAAATGAATACTATGAATGATAAAGGAATAAAGTGCATAAGATACATAGAATACAAGTGATTAAGTTGGGTGTGGCTATGGAAGAGTTACGTTATCTTATGGAAAGATAAAGTGTTTCTCTGAAAATAATAAGGTGGAGAACCTTATTATGCACCAAACAAATAAACGAAAGATTATTTGTTATTAACTAACATCAGCTATATTACATCTAATGGAAATTAGGAAATTATATACTGATAATATACAACAATGCCAAGGTCTCTGGAAAGAGGTTTGGTTAAATGATATATACGTGCTACTTGGTTGAGTCCGACGACGTTGACGTCCTCCACTGGTTGTGCTGGGGGACGATGCAGTGGGGAGAGGAGCCAGAATCTGTTTCAACAGTCTTGAACACGAAGCTCTGTGGGATGCTGATCTCCTGAAGCACCAAAGGGTCCTAAAATCTGGAACATGCAGATGAGGCCCTGGTGTAGGTGCAGAAGGTCCTTAACAATCTGGAACACACAGACGAAGGTACCTTGTAGTGAAGGTTTGCTCTCCTGAGCTTAACCTTGTTGCAGATGTCGTTACTCGTTACTTGATCGACAGGATCTGTTGTTGTCTCTTCTGGATGGACCAGAGGCTCAGAATGGTGTTGTGTCTGTTAATGTCTGTCTCCATGCAGGACAGACTCAGAACGGCATATCTGTTGTGTCTCACCCGATGGGAGACTCAGAACAAGGAGTGTCTGTTGAGAGGGTACCCTTTATCCCTTTCTGATGAGGAGGAGATTGCATTTTGGCGCTTCTCCATTCAAGTGCTGTGATTGGCTGTTGGCATCAGAGGGGACACACAGAGTGTGGCCCACCCTTCTTTCTCCTGTGGAACTCATTTGCATAAAGCACAAAGTTGGAAGTCTTTACAGTGTCTTTAAAGTTTACCTATGCATTTCTCACTTTCCAAACCACCACCAGAATACATTTGGCAATATTCTAAACAGATAGAAAAAGATTGAACTGTCATTCAATTGTACATTAACAGCTGGATTTGTATCAGAGGTTGCACTACAAATAGCTGTCACTGAGAATACTTATTTCCGTGAAATGGATGTGTAGTTTGCATCAGTTCTAAGGTTTTCAAACATAGTTTTGAATGGATTTGGATGGATCTTTGTGATCTCTCTTTGTTTCACCCATTACTGCTAAGGTCCCGAGGAATTTTTATGGCGGGTCTGTGGCCAACCTTAGGAAGTAGTCTCTAGATGGGTGAAGGGCTGAAACTGCCTATGGACCAATGAGAAGTCCTGTCCTTCCCAGGCTTGGTACAAGAGGTCTTCTTCTTGCCCTCTAAGAGAGGTCTGGATGTTGTCCTTACATCTTTATCTGATGGCGTTGGACAGTTTGTATGTGTTAGGCCACCAAGATCCAATAAAAATGTAGCAAACCTTTGTCCACTGTTACAGATAGAGAGGGGCCCGGCCATAAACTGGGCCCTAGAATGTGCTGTTCACTACAAGGGTTAACCTGACTATTACTGTACTCATTGTTTTATCAATTTACTGTACAGTTTGGGAGAAATTTAAAGTTAAACACACCCCCAAACATCAAAGTTCATTCAAGCACATATAATGTCCCGATTTCAAACACTCATAAAAATCTTTTCTTTAGAGGTTTTCTCATTCTGTCAATAGATATTTGCTCAGAATGGCACTGGCTATTACTGTAATTATTTTCATGTCATTTTACTGTACATTTTTGGATCAAATTAAAGGCAAAACTCCACTATATAAGTGCATTCTAACTCTTACAGCACCCAGTCGATGGGACTGAGGATGGAGGCAGAGCTGGGGGGAAGGTAGAGCCAGATGGAGCTGTAGGTGTAGGCAGGTCAATGCTTGACCAATGGGGAGCCTGAGGGATGAGGGAACCCAGATAAGCTACATGGCCGATGGTGGATCTGAAGTGTCGAAGGGCCGAAGTGGAGCAGTGGGCACAGAGGCTGGAGGTGGAAACAGGGGATCTTCTGTGCGAGAAGGAGCTGTTGGCCTGAAGACACTTGGCATCTCTTGCTGGCATGTGGAGGATGTAGAAGGTGATGGTGGGGCTGAGGAACTGGCTGAATGAAGAGGTGTGAGAGGGAGGCTGGGTGGGAATTCAGGAAATACAAGGGACACTACAGATACAGGTGCTGGAGATACAGATGGTACACCAGAGACCAGACAGGAAGAGGCCCCAGGGTGGAGTCGCAGGTGGGAGGCAGAATAGCGCCCCATTGGAAATACAGGGTAGAATCACCATCTCCAAAAAAGTCTATCAAGATCACTTCAACAAATCCTTCAGTTCATCAAAATATTTGCCAGTTTTACATACACATTTCCACAGCAGTGGTGTTGTGGGCAGAGTTTTTTTCCCAGCCCTCAAACTCCACAATCACTAACTCAGTGATGAATGGTGTTGCCAGCTTGCACACCTGGTAAGACTCTGTAGGTGGTCTGAGCTACAAAACACTCTGTCCTTATCATTGGTATGGGCGTGTCTCTCATGGTGGCCGGTCTCCACTGTCTGCGGTGGGCTCAAACAGCATCTCCGTCACATCGTTCATCGTTGGTGGTGGTTGGCTGGCCTCTGGCACTGGAGTGGGACTGGTGGTGAAGTCAAACAAAGGAACTAATAAGGGAGTAAATGAACACTGGAGGAAACTAATTACATAATTAACAGACTGTTCAAACTAAGAAACACAACACAGCAGACATGTGACACTGTAGTCATGTTGACAATTTTATTGATGCTATTACTACTTAATAGTAATAGATTACTACTACTCTGGACCTTGACTGTTGCAACTTTGTTGCTTTCAATGGAGGATGAAAAAACCTCTTGGATTTTGCATAAATATCATAATTTGACATGAAACAAATGTGATTTTTGGGTGAACTAACCCTTTAATATAACTCTGATTGTGTTCATCAAAAAGACAAATGTCATTGAAAAGAACATTCCTCCTCCTCTCAATGCTATAACAGGTGCCGCTCTCCCACTCCAGCATGAGATGCAGCCTGTAACACATCAAGCAAAATTTTGGCATTCTCACGAAAATAGCATTCCCCTCCTCTCAATGCTGTGACAGGTGCCTCTTACTTGCTTCAGTGCGAAACACAGCCAGTAGCACTTTAATAATTCGCCACTCAACTCCGGGCATGGCAGGCCATCCCCATGCTGTCGAGCTGGATATCAGAAATAACAGAACAAGTCTACTAGCTCCATTTCGCTCGCAGACCACCGCGCTTCTTGGGCATGATTTACTCCTCAGTCTCAGGCAACAGGTCTCATGTCCTCCAAGCCAAAGTGCAGTCTCTGCTAGAAAAAGGTGATGTGGAGATAGTTCCCTCAGAATGCAGAGAGTCAGGCTTTTACAGCTGCTACTTCCTCGTTCCAAAGAATGATGGCGGTCTCAGGCCCATTCTTGATCTGTGACGTCTGAACCGGATCCTCATGAGATTAATTTATATTGGTCAATCTGAAAGACTTTGACTTTCATATCTAGAAAGCCCCCCACAAAAGGCCATTCTTGAGATTTGCCTTTGAGGGAGTGGTATACGAATTCCTAAATTCCTTCCATTCATACTCTCTAGAGCTCCGCATAACTTTATGAAGTGTGTAGATGCGGCCCTCTCTTTTTTGCAACAGAACAGAAAATCGGGAGCATGGCAGCCTTTTTCAAGTTGGGGTCTATTCTTCCCCTCAATAGGCCATTTGCAACCACTACAGCACTGGTTGAAAGACGTGTTCCACCTCGTGAGTGGCACACAGGCCTGCACCTTCTTAGAGTTCGCCACCACTGTGTTCTTGGTCCCCTTGAAATCGTCCCATTTTTATTAGAACAGGATAATGCTGGGCTCTGTTTCCAGAAGGAAAGTGGTCATGACAGACATCTCCAAGATGGGTTTGGGGCCCTGTGTGACTGCAGAATAGCCTTCAGCTCATGGGTGACTCCCTTGATGAATTGGCACATCAACCATCTGATGGGATACGTTGGCACTAGATGTACTAGATGGCACTTTGATATTTAGGGTAAATTCACCTTTAGTTTTCTCCCAAACTGTACAGTAAAAATATATGACAATAAGTACAGTAATAGTCAGGTTGACCCTGAATAAATATCAGTTGACAGAATGAGCAAACCTATCAAGA
This sequence comes from Ancherythroculter nigrocauda, assembly GCA_036281575.1. Taxonomy (NCBI): domain Eukaryota; kingdom Metazoa; phylum Chordata; class Actinopteri; order Cypriniformes; family Xenocyprididae; genus Ancherythroculter; species Ancherythroculter nigrocauda. The sequence goes on from VTFQ01000017.1 coordinate 3,630,876, forward strand.
AAAGATTTTTATGAGTGTTTGAAAATAAGACATGATGTAAGTGCTAGAATGACTTTTGATGTTTGAAGGTGAGTTTGCCTTTAATTTTCTCCCAAACTCTACAGTAAAATGATATGCCAGAATGAGCAAACCTATTAGTGTTCGAATTTGGGCCATATGTGCTAGAATGCACTTTGATATTGGAGGTGAGTTTGCCTTTAAGTTTCTCCCATACTGTACAGTAAAATGATACAACAATGAGTACAGTAATATCTAGGGTGACCCTGAATAACAATCAATTGAAGGAATTAGCTAACCTATAAAGAAAATATTTTTATGAGTGTTTGAATATAGGCTACAGTGCAAGTGCTTGGATGCACTTTGATATTATAGGTGAGTTTGACTTTAATTTTCTCCCAAACTGTACAGTAAAATGATACGAATATGAGTACAGTAATAGCTAGAGTAACCCTTAATAAATATCAGTTGACAGAATGAGCAAACCTTTAAAGGAAAGATTTTCATGAGTGTTGGAAAATGGGCCACGGTGCAAGGGCTTGAATGCACTTTTAGTGCATTCAAGTGGAGGTGGATAGTGAAGGTGAGTTTGACTTTAATTTTCTCCCAAACTGTACAGTAAAAATATATGAAAATGAGCACAGTAATATCCAGGATGACCCTGAATAAATATCAGTTGACAGAATTAGCTAACCTATGAAGAAAATATTTTTATGAGTGTTTGAATATGGGCTACAGTGCAAGTGCTAAAATGCACTTAGATATTATAGGTGAGTTTGACTTTAATTTTCTCCCAAACTGTACGGAAAAATGATACAAAAATGAGTACAGTAATATATAGGGTGACCCTGAATAAATATCAGTTGACAGAATGAGCTAATCTATAAAGAAAAGATTTTTATGAGTGTTTGAAAATGGACCAAGGTGCAAGTGCTAAAATGCATTTTGATATTGTGGGTGAGTTTGACTTTAATTTTCTCCCAAACTGTACAGTAAAATGGTATGAAAATAAGTACAGTAATAGCCAGTGTGACTCTGAATAAATATCAGTTGACAGAATGAGCTAACCTATAAAGAAAAGATTTTTATTAGTGTTTGAAAATGGACCACGGTGGAAGTGATAAAATTAACTTTGATATTGTGGGTGAGTTTAACATTCATTTTCTCCCAAACTGTAAAGTAAAATGATATGAAAATAAGTACAGTAATAGCCAGCGTGACCCTGAATAAATATCAGTGGACAGAATGAGCTAACCTATAAAGAAAAGATTTTTATGAGTGTTTGAAAATGGGCTACAGTGCAAGTGCTTGAATGCACTTTGATATTATGGGTGAGTTTGACTTTAATTTTCTCCCAAACTGTACAGTAAAATGATATGAAAATGAGTACAGTAATAGCCAGGGTGACCCTGAATAAATATCAGTTGACAGAATGAGCTAACCTATAAAGAAAAGATTTTTATTAGTGTTTGAAAATGGACCAAGGTGCAAGTGCTAAAATGCATTTTGATATTGTGGGTGAGTTTGACTTTAATTTTCTCCCAAACTGTACAGTAAAATCATATGAAAATGAGTACAGTAATAGCCAGGGTGACCCTGAATAAATATCAGTTGACAGAATGAGCTAACCTATAAAGAAAAGATTTTTATTAGTGTTTGAAAATGGACCAAGGTGCAAGTGCTAAAATGCATTTTGATATTGTGGGTGAGTTTGACTTTAATTTTCTCCCAAACTGTACAGTAAAATGGTATGAAAATAAGTACAGTAATAGCCAGTGTGACCCTGAATAAATATAAGTTGACAGAATGAGCTAACCTATAAAGAAAAGATTTTTATGAGTGTTTGAATATGGGCTACAGTGCAAGTGCTTGAATGCACTTTGATATTATGGGTGAGTTTGACTTTAATTTTCTCCCAAACTGTACAGTAAAATGGTATGAAAATAAGTACAGTAATAGCCAGCGTGACCCTGAATAAATATCAGTTGACAGAATGAGCTTACCTATAAAGAAAATATTTTTATGAGTGTTTGAATATGGGCCACAGTGCAAGTGCTAAAATGCACTTTGATAGTGGGGGTGAGTTTGACTTTAATTTTCTCCCAAACTGTACAGTAAAATGGTATGAAAATATGTACAGTAATAGCCAGTGTGACTCTGAATAAATATCAGTTGACAGAATGAGCTAACCTATAAAGAAAAGATTTTTATGAGTGTTTGAAAATGGGCTACAGTGCAAGTGCTTGAATGCACTTTGATATTATGGGTGAGTTTGACTTTAATTTTCTCCCAAACTGTACAGTAAAATGATATGAAAATAAGTACAGTAATAGCCAGTGTGACCCTGAATAAATATCAGTTGACAGAATGAGCTAACCTATAAAGAAAAGATTTTTATGAGTGTTTGAAAATGGACCAAGGTGCAAGTGCTAAAATGCATTTTGATATTGTGGGTGAGTTTGACTTTAATTTTCTCCCAAACTGTACAGTAAAATGGTATGAAAATAAGTACAGTAATAGCCAGTGTGACTCTGAATAAATATCAGTTGACAGAATGAGCTAACCTATAAAGAAAAGATTTTTATTAGTGTTTGAAAATGGACCACGGTGGAAGTGATAAAATTAACTTTGATATTGTGGGTGAGTTTAACATTAATTTTCTCCCAAACTGTAAAGTAAAATGATATGAAAATAAGTACAGTAATAGCCAGCGTGACCCTGAATAAATATCAGTGGACAGAATGAGCTAACCTATAAAGAAAAGATTTTTATGAGTGTTTGAAAATGGGCTACAGTGCAAGTGCTTGAATGCACTTTGATATTATGGGTGAGTTTGACTTTAATTTTCTCCCAAACTGTACAGTAAAATGATATGAAAATGAGTACAGTAATAGCCAGGGTGACCCTGAATAAATATCAGTTGACAGAATGAGCTAACCTATAAAGAAAAGATTTTTATTAGTGTTTGAAAATGGACCAAGGTGCAAGTGCTAAAATGCATTTTGATATTGTGGGTGAGTTTGACTTTAATTTTCTCCCAAACTGTACAGTAAAATCATATGAAAATGAGTACAGTAATAGCCAGGGTGACCCTGAATAAATATCAGTTGACAGAATGAGCTAACCTATAAAGAAAAGATTTTTATTAGTGTTTGAAAATGGACCAAGGTGCAAGTGCTAAAATGCATTTTGATATTGTGGGTGAGTTTGACTTTAATTTTCTCCCAAACTGTACAGTAAAATGGTATGAAAATAAGTACAGTAATAGCCAGTGTGACCCTGAATAAATATAAGTTGACAGAATGAGCTAACCTATAAAGAAAAGATTTTTATGAGTGTTTGAATATGGGCTACAGTGCAAGTGCTTGAATGCACTTTGATATTATGGGTGAGTTTGACTTTAATTTTATCCCAAACTGTACAGTAAAATGGTATGAAAATATGTACAGTAATAGCCAGTGTGACTCTGAATAAATATCAGTTGACAGAATGAGCTAACCTATAAAGAAAATATTTTTATGAGTGTTTGAAAATGGGCTACAGTGCAAGTGCTTGAATGCACTTTGATATTATGGGTGAGTTTGACTTTAATTTTCTCCCAAACTGTACAGTAAAATGGTATGAAAATAAGTACAGAAATAGCCAGTGTGGCTCTGAATAAATATCAGTTGACAGAATGAGCTAACCTATAAAGAAAAGATTTTTATTAGTGTTTGAAAATGGACCAAGGTGCAAGTGCTAAAATGCATTTTGATATTGTGGGTGAGTTTGACTTTAATTTTATCCCAAACTGTACAGTAAAATGGTATGAAAATAAGTACAGTAATAGCCAGTGTGACTCTGAATAAATATCAGTTGACAGAATGAGCTAACCTATAAAGAAAATATTTTTATGAGTGTTTGAAAATGGGCTACAGTGCAAGTGCTTGAATGCACTTTGATATTATGGGTGAGTTTGACTTTAATTTTCTCCCAAACTGTACAGTAAAATGGTATGAAAATAAGTACAGAAATAGCCAGTGTGACTCTGAATAAATATCAGTTGACAGAATGAGCTAACTTATAAAGAAAAGATTTTTATTAGTGTTTGAAAATGGACCAAGGTGCAAGTGCTAAAATGCATTTTGATATTGTGGGTGAGTTTGACTTTAATTTTCTCCCAAACTGTACAGTAAAATGGTATGAAAATAAGTACGGTAATAGCCAGCATGACCCTGAATAAATATCAGTTGACAGAATGAGCTTACCTATGAAGAAAATATTTTTATGAGTGTTTGAATATGGGCCACAGTGCAAGTGCTAAAATGCACTTTGATAGTGGGGGTGAGTTTGACTTTCTCCCAAACTGTACAGTAAAATGATATGAAAAAGAGTACAGTAATAGCCAGGGTGACCCTGAATAAATATCAGTTGACAAAATGAGCTAACCTATAAAGGTACTAATTACAATATATATATATATATATATATATATATATATATATATATATACATTAATATTAACATTAATTAATATTCATACTATATAATAATTACTGTATAATATACATAAAACATTAAAATTAATAAATGGTTCATAATTATTACCATTACTATTAACATTAACATTAATATATGATATATAGCATATACAAACATTAAATTACAATAAAATAAAGTATATAAAAGTATATATATTTTTATATAAAAATAACTTATCTGATGTCTCTTTATGTTATTGCCCTTTTTACGGTTAACTGCAAGAGTATAAAGGAAACTGCCGTCTTTAAATGCATTTAGACCGTTTCCAGCACCCATACCGTAAGTGCAGGAATAGACGCGCAAACTAAAAAAAAGAGCGGCTGGCTTGACCGTGTATTTTCGACGCGCGGCCCACTTGACCGCAGTTGAATCTCCAGTTGTCACTGATGATTGTCATTTGGATCTTTCTGGATTACAATCCTCAGTCAAAATGATAAGTTTAATTATTTCAGATGCTGTGAGAACAGGCTATAAATGTGCCACTACCGGCAGTGTCCCACGTGATAAAACGACTAGCCTTTCGACCGGTGTTATGAAATATTCGGTGTCTGAGATTTTCGGTGACACTGGGCGGAGCTTACATGAATATTCACGAGATTCCTGTTTTGAGTTAAAGCGCCACTGAAAATGTTAGTGCACGCTCTTCCGCTTGCATTAAAGGTAATTAGCCTATGTTTCAGCGTTAAACGAAGTCAAGCTTATATTCTAACTGTTATTGATGCACAATATTTTATATATAAGCTATATTGTGTTATGTTGTGTCATGTGTTAGCTATGTTTGATATGAACACTGATTCGCCAGAGGTGTCGTTTAGGTGTCGTTAGGATTCGCTAAACGAGCCAATAGCGTTTTAAGTAGCCTATTTTTGTTGTTTCTGTATTACCTTAAATCTTTTAAGCATATAGTTTTGAAAACATGTTAATGTACTTTAAATATAGTACTCATAAATAATGTACTCATAACACCGGACTCCTTCCTTTGTTTACGGACGTGATGTAATGACGCACAGAGGAACTCCTGCATGCTCAAATTTCCCGCGGAAATCCGCCATGTCGCTCTTATTATAAAATATTATTACAAGCTTACTGTTGTGAATCTAGACAAGATAATGAGATAGTTTTGAACACTGGCTGGTTATGTACTTGTTCAAAAGTTGATTTTGGATAATTTTTAACCAAAAAAAGTTGCGGACTGCAGCTTTAATATTGAGTATTAATGAATGTCACACAAAACGGTGTTTTATTTTCTCTGCCAACTAAACTTTCAACGCAGATCAGAACCGTTGTGTGACTAGGGTGACCACCCGTCCCGCTTTACGTGGTACCGCACAGCTTTTAGACTCTTTGTCCCGCACGTCGCATATTGAGAAAATGTCCTGCATTTTCATTAGTCTGTTGGTTTATAATTATAATATTAAGGAAATGTGCATGCGTTCTTTTGCCTTTTTAAGAAAGCATTTTATTTTTCTTTTTGCTGCGTAGTTTTTCACCTAACAGACATTGCAAAAAGACCGACGAGCATACAGCAGCCTGCTGGAGAAATTGTGTAGTGATCATGTTCTCCAACAGAGGGGACTGCAGCTACTTTATGAGGAACGTAATGGATCTGGAGTCTGGACCAGAGCAAATGCACCATTATCGTCAATATCAAAATAAACATCGTTTCAAGGTGGTAACATACTAACTATTCATGTTAAATTAAATACTGTTTGTAGGCTATGTTTTATAACAGGGCCTCAACAGGGTGCGAGATTGTTTTGCACAATTTTAACGTCCAGTTAAAACACTCAGATGAATAAATAATAATAAAAAAATAAAAATAAAATAATACACGTACTATGTGCTTAAAGTGAGTCTAAAATGCGAAATAATAGTTAAAAATAGTTAAAAGTTAAAACAGTTGTAAAAACAGCTTGTGAAAAGTAAAATATTAAATTCAATAATGTTAAAAAAAATGTTAAATGCTGTTTTATATTTATCTTATATTTATGTTTTATTTTTGTAATGTAATGTGATTTTGTAAAGTCATAGTAATGTTATAACAGGCATATTGTTTTGAACTGCTTTTACAGTGGTTAGGCTACTATTAATCATGTAAAAGTTTTAGGTGAATTGTATTAAAAGAGCAAAAATCCTAATAATAAAACTAAATCATAATTATTAATGTAATAATAGCCTATAATGATCCCACAGTTTTTATTTCAGAAATCTGGTCACCTAATTCAAAAATAGTTATCTGCATGATGCCTGCTGCCTTTAGGGTCAGTGATATTTCATTTAAATGACATGTAAAATAAAGACATGTTATGTTACATTATAATGGTGTTTTCTGGAAGGGACTAAAGAACAACGTATTTTTATCCGCTGAAAGGCAGATAAGGCAGAAAGGCAGAAAAGTTAGATAGACATTATATAACAGATTCAGGTTGTGTTTTAGTGTTGGTAACATGTCCCACATTGTCCCACACAAATTTAGTAATCGTCCCACATTTGGTCTGTTTGATGGTGGTCACCCTAATTTCTAGTAGGATTGACAGCAGAACTAACAGATAAATCACTGAGATTAATCTTAGCCTGGTTGTTAATTTAGCGTAATTTAGCCTACTTTCATGCAACTGAGTCAGGGCTCAATTCAGGAAGGGGAAATAGCCTTATCTTGTTTTGTGCAGTACCCCGCCCTCAGTAATCTTTAGAAAACTTCGCCTACTTGGCATTGAGAAACGCCTCTTGTGAGTGTCAGTTCTCTTTCTGACATCCTCTCGAAATGCCGGAAGCGACTGATAACGGAAACACCAGTCTTCAGCGTCATTCTGGCTTTCTACATCCTTGAAAATAAGGTAACTCCACAACTTTTATAAAGTTGTTTTGATGTTCGATATTTCGCAATTATAAAGACGGGACCGTCTCTAAAGTTGCATCCAACATTGGTATGCACGATTCTAACTTCAATAACATTTGAAGAGAATAATTTACAGTCACTTTTCAGCTGGTCTTATGACTGTAAATTATTCTCTTCAAATGTTACTGAAGTTAGAAACGTGCATAACAATGTCGGGTGTGACTTTAGAGACGGTCCCGTCTTTATATTTGCGAATATCAGTGCAAAACTGACGCTAAATAAACTTGTTCTGCTAATAAGACTCCTAACGCAAGCTGTTAACACTATATATATATATTTTTTTTTTCATTTAAGTGTATAAAATATCCTTAAAGTTCTTAAAATTCACATTCATTTTATATTATTGTTTATTATTGTTTGTGTTTCTATTCTTGCAGAGAATGAACCGACTGAGATGGACAATTTTAACAGTAGGCTGTGTCATCTAGGCATTTTCTAAGTATTTTTTGCCTCATGGTTTTGGGTGTAACATGATTTCATCAGTCACAGCGAAAGAGCTTTAAGCTTTATTAGTAGTCTATAAAGTGCTTTTTAAAAAAGTTAGGGTGAATTAAGGGTGATTGGGACAGCTTTTGGATTTCTGCCTTTTGCAGTTTCTTGCCATAAATTAAAAACATCAGTAACACATGATACATTTGGGTGATTGGGACAGCACATCTTTTCACTGATTTAGGGCAGTGTAAGAATATTTACTGTATTGCATAAGTTAGTTCATACTTTGATATATTTTCATATGCAATATTTCCTTTTCTGTCTGTTATGAGTCCATGTTTATTTAGTTTAACTTTGTTTCTCAGTTTATAAATCCGTCCACAATTCATACAGTACAACACATGCAATTGAGGTTAAAAAAAAAGGCTTGAAGTCTAAAAGTAATTGAAAACATTTTAAAATCAAGAAAAAAAAAAAAAAAAAGGTCCAAAATTCATTTATGTAAACTGATCAAAATCCTGAACTGTTTGAAAACACATTTATTCTGCACAAACCATTAACAGAAACATGAATATGGTTTATTTCTGCAACAAAATCTGTTTTTGTCATCTGTTTATCAAAAACTATAATGTTTCTATTTTCAGAATTTGGTCATTTTATTTGATCAAAATCTAGCTAGTTCATGAACATTTTTGTGGTTGATTAAAGCTTGCACAAATAACGAGGTTGGGAACCAATTATCTATTGCAAGGTTAATCATTTTCTTAATAAGCAAAGCCTTTCAGCACTTTCTCAATCACCTAAAATTATGCTGTCCCATCCACCCAAAAAGTTTGTACAATATAGCAGCTATGACAATTTTAGGACCTTATTATTAAAACTATCAAGAGCTTATGTCATTTCCTCAGTTCATGCATTTCACAGTGAACTTCCTGTTTGATGCCTGCCCCGCCCACCTACATGATGTCACGCTAATGAGGTCATCACATTTAAATGATGTGGTCTCACAGCTAGGGCTCAGCAAAAAAAGTTTTTATTTTCACTCATTAAAGGTGCTCTAAGTGATCCTGGGTGGAGTAACTTTCTGTTGACCTTCGAAGTGTTGTCAAACAAAACAGATCCTCCTCCTGCTCCTCCCCTCCGTGCTTCCTGAAACAGTCTTGAACACGCATTTAAAATGTAAGTAGCTTGCATATTGACGCTGCTTGTCGGTTATTGGCTGGAGCACTGTTTATTATGTTTTGTGGTCCAGGCTGCACCAGTTTGTTTTTGTTGCCGTTTTTGGAGCTTGTGGCGACTACAGAGACCGCGTTTTTTTACAGTATGCTCAGGGGACAGGCAGCTAGCGGATAGTGAGGAGATGTTTGCTGTATGTGACAAAAAAATATTTTGGCCTAAAAACGCGTGACATCGCTTAGAGCACCTTTAAGTGAGGAAATCAATTCTATAGTTATACTGTCCCATTTGACCTCATGACCCAATCACCCTTAAAGGATTAGTTTACTTTTAAATAAACTTTTGCTGATAATTTACTCACCCCCATGTCATCCAAGATGTCCATGTCCTTCTTTCTTCAGTCGAAAAGAAAGTAAGGTTTTTGATGAAAACATTCCAGGATTTTTCTCCTTATAATGGGCTTCAATGGGCACCAGACGGTTCAAGGTCCAAATGACAGTTTCAGTGCAGCTTCAAAGAGCTTTAAACAATACCAGACGATGAATAAGGGTCTTATCTAGCGAAACGATCGGTCATTTAAAAAAAAATAAAAAAAGTTTACGTTTTATAAGCACAAATGCTCGCCTTGCTCTGTTCTGGGATGCGCGTTCGTGACGTCACGTAATACGCAATTACGTTGAAAAGGTCACGCTTGACATAGGCGGAAGTACAGAGTCGGTGTTTACAACTTGAACGTGCAAATACTAACCCTGCGTCTCAATCAGCTCCCTAGTTCCCTAGGTCGTGAATCAGTATATCATGAAAGTGAATGTGGCTGATTCCCTGATCAGTGCCGTGACTTCTGAACTAGGGAGCTGATTGAGACACACGGTAAGTCAAACGCCGTTTACAAAAAAAGGTAAAACAACTAATGGTTCTTCCATCCTGTGTTGTCAGTGCCATCAGACTGTCATACCCTTCTCCATCAGAACAAAAACACCTCTAAAGGGGGTCGCACACCGGACACGCACATTATATACGCGCAAGCTCAATTTTGACTCGACTCCTGATAGAAGAGCTGCACAATGGGAGTGTTTTACATCAACAGGGAAACGTTACATATGCTTTAATATTTCGCACTGAGGTTAGTGTACATGGAAAATGGCACAACAGAGCAAAATGAAAGAAAAGGCTACGTTTATTATACATTTTTAGACTTTATTCAAGCTGTTAAAGTGTAAAACTAATGTATCTTGCAGCACAGGGTGAAGTCAGTATGTACGTTAACGGCGATTTGAGAGAAATATAATATACATTTAATGTAAAACATGGCGCTCTGTGGCGCGGCAGGATTTTGAGTCGTAGCTGGGCACCGCGGACAGGCACCGAATGTCGCCGCCGGCGTGTACACTCATAGAAAACAATGCGGTCGAATTTTAAAGACGTGGCGCGGTGCTGAGCTTCGCGTCCGGTGTGCGACGCTGTTGCTTAGTAACGGTGGAAATCCATTTTGTCCGGTAATGCAGCGAGATGGAAACAGGGACTCACCGACTGATTCTAATGGCGGGATTGAAATGGTCCAGTCGTGGCAGCATTGAGATTCTTCCTCTGTTGGCAATGGTTGGCATTTTCCACATGTGCACCACCACGTCTGCCCGATGCTGGAGAGGTGTGTGTCGCCGCAGCAGTCTCTTCCTATCTGCCTAATTTCTTCCTCTGTGTATTCCGGTTCAAAAAGGTAGGGCAGGGTGAAAAACTCATCTTCTCCTCGTCCAACATTGTTGTTTTGCCTTTTTTTGTAAACGGCGTTTGACTTAGTATTTGCACGTTCAAGTTGTAAACACTGACTTGGTACTTCCACCTATGTCAAGCGTGACCTTGCGTATTACGTGACGTCACGAATGCGCATCCGAGAACAGAGCAAGGCAAGCATTTGTGCTTATAAAACTTAAATTTTATTTATTTATTTTTTAAATGACCAATCGTTTCGCTAGATAAGACCCTTATTCATCGTCTGGTATCGTTTAAAGCCCTTTGAAGCTGCATTGAAACTGTCATTTGGACCTTGAACCGTCTGGTGCCCATTGAAACCCATTATAAGGAGAAAAATCCTGGAATGTTTTCATCAAAAACCTTAATTTCTTTTTGACTGAAGAAAGAAGGACATGGACATCTTGGATGACATGGGGGTGAGAAAATTATCAGCAAAAGTTTATTTAAAAGTGAACTAATCCTTTAATTCAGCTTATGTCAAATCATTACACAAAGCTTGAATAAGTGCTTATTTCATTCATGATATTTAAGGCTAAAATGAACATTAATAAACATTAATAATAGAGTTATTGGGTGCCTAAAATAATTTTTTACCTTGTCATTTAGTGTATCGCAATAACACAGACATTGTCAGATCTGATGCTGGGCCAAATGTCAGCGCTGCAGCTCAGAGTGGAAGCCAGATTACAGCATCTGTGCTCACTAACAATAACATAACAGGCAATGTCAACATCATACATAATACACCTAGTAAGTAAAATGTGTTTTTTGATAATATATTGAGTATTTTGATGTGTAATCACAGGTCAAATGCTAAAATGTATTCATTGTTGTATTAGTAAAAGGATCTACTACTTTTAGATTTAGCTGTTGAAATCGTATAATTTACACCTCGGGAGGCATATTACAGAAAGATCTTAACTACAGAATCCTATCTTATCTGTTTGGTAACCATGACAGTTTCAGTTAGGACCTCATTTAGGACAAATGCTATTACAGAATCAAGTAATTTCTTAAGTGCATAATCATATCTTGATGGGTTAGTTCACCCAAAAAACTGAAATTTCTGTGACTTTGGCGCTCCGAACTGCAGATACACTGCTTCAGAAAGCATCGGATCATTGTGAAGCAGTGTTTTAAAATCGGCCATCACTATATAAGTCGTTATTTTGTTTTTTTGGCGCACCAAAAATATACTCGTGGCTTTATAATATTAATATTGAACCACTGTACTCACATGAACTGATTTAGATTTTAGTACATTAATGGATCTTGAGAGAGGAAATGTCATTGCTGGCTATGCAGGCCTCACAATCAGTAGCTATTGGATTTCATCAAAAATATCTTAATTTGTGTTCTGAAGATGAACGAAGGTCTTACGGGTGTGGAACGACATGAGGGTGAGTAATAAATGACAAAATTTTCATTTCTGGGTGAACTAACCCTTTAACTATGGATAGGAAACGAGTATTACAGAAGCATCCTAACTCGACAAAAAATACTAAAAGCTGTCTTAACTTTAGGACAACCCCACTGGTGTCCTAACTTCAAACCTATTTGAAATCCAATGGTAAAAATAACAGTATAACAGCTTTTTTGGGAATGGTGTTACATTTATTAATTATACAAGACAAAGAGCAGCAACGTTTAATGGTGGAGAGACTTTTAGAGGACCCAGAATATGAATATGACCCAGATTTAATGATGAAATATTTCCTTATCTTTGTGAGTGAGCGAAGGTGAAAACTTGCTGAACAAATCTGTTACGATCAGGGCGCGCGAGGCCGGTGGCGCGAGTGATAACAAAGAGCTTAGAACCCAATAGGTGACACTTTGATACTTTTTTGCTAACAGTCACTAGATGGCGCTCCGGTAGCGCGGCCGCCATTATGGGGTGAAAATACTAACTGGACCAAAGAATCCTTCATATCTTACACACCCAAAATCGGCTAAATTCACTGCCAAATCAGAAGCGCAATAGAACAGTTTTTTAAATTAAGTCACCAGTAATTGTATGGCTCCTACAGTAAATGTTGTATTGCCTAATATTTTATTACCAGTTGTGGAACCAACCATTCAACCATCTAAGGTAACGTAGTTAGCCTACTTTATTGTGTATTTCCATTTTATGCAACTTTACACATTTATTAATAGAAAATTAATAATTAATAAATTTAAAATAATCATGTTTGCAGCGAACAATATATTTTAGACCTAGTGGAGTAATAGTAATAATATCTAGGTCTGAATTGAAATAGCTATATTGTATGTTTTAAAGGTGCTAAAGAGGATGTTTTGTTTTATACATTTTTGCAATATTACTTGAAACTGTCTTTACTAACTGATAAAAGACTATTTATTAGGGGCACTGAAAGTAATAATATTAATATACATCATCTGTGCACGAGGTAGGGCCTTAAAAACATCAGCCAATCGTTTACGCGATCAACACAGCAAAGGCCGGTGGTAAACACTCGTGTTCAAATACTCGTGCACGAGTTTTGGAAGGCGTTCCTTTGAAATGAGCTGTGAAGGAGGGGGGCTGTTCTTACGCATGTGCTCATTTCAAAAACTCACTAACAGTCTTTGGATTCTCAGTCGACGAAAAAATCCTCTCTATCACCTTTAATGGATCACGCTACAAACATAAATGATCTTATAATACATGATGCAATGCTGTGTCCGTTATCCCATAATTCACACTTTTGTTTTAATGGACATTAGACAACACTGCAAAATCAAGCTGTTACTCATAATATTGTCAAACATTCCCAATTTTTCTGATGCATGTCCTTAATTTAATTTCATATGTTGGTAATAATTCAATGTTTATAAGCCTTTTAAAGAATTTTAACCAAAACTGACATGGGTTTCTAGTAGGGCTGGGCGATATATCGCATGAGATTGTCACGTGCATTTCGTCAGTAAAGCCGGTTCCCTGATTACCGCTAAATCGCCATCACCTGCTTTCAAATGGAGCGGCATTTAATAGACAGAGCCGTAGTTCACTGATAAGCCACGCAATATCGCGTTCATTATCGAAGGCGATTCATCTGCGATATGAACGCGATATTGCGTGGCTTGTCAGTGATCAACTTTGCAACTTTAGTTTCTAGAGAGCAAAGGTTTTGTGGAGAAAAAAGTGGAAGAAATAAACAAAGTCTGTATAATAAAAAAATTAAATGATCACTAGTCTACTGTTTGTACGTTATTCTGTGTTGTCATCATTCAGGTTTTCGGCTAATTTCAGCTTTAATGTACTTTTTTTTTTTTTTTTTACAAAGCAGCTGATATTCCCATTGAAATGGCGGAAACGCAGGGCGGCTGCTGGGCGCTGGTGTTTTTTTGCTGGTGGGCGCTATTGACTGTCGCTTCTTGTCAGTGTATATTCTTTGGTGATAATGAGCGTAAGCTGCGCATTGCATCGGTCTTGCAGTGTTGTTACAATATATTCGGTTCCTGAAATATTCTGAAGAAAGGTCTCTTTAGTGTTCGAAGTTATTGTAACTGACCTTGATTGACCTATAGGTGAATGTGCAATAATTGAAAGACATGACAAACATTGTTAAAAGGATGGATGTCCAGATCACACACTGCCAGAGCTATCAAAGACTTCAGCTTTCACATCCAATCTAAACAGACAGTGACTTTACAAGATGATGAGTATAATGTGGAAACATCACAAAAGCAAAACAAAACCATATTTTGACATTGGTGATAATAAGTATAACGTCATCTTGTAAAGTAGCTGTCTATTTTTTCTGTGTATTTGTGCTGTGTTAGGCTACCTCAGAAATATATTATTATCAGAATTTTTTTATTTGACTGCTTTTGAAATTGTTTTAAATCAGGTACATAAGGTTGTTTGAGTATGTGTTATGTTTGACACATTTCAGGGTTTTGTGCTGCAATATCCTGCCTTGTCAAACTTTAAATAAAACAATACTAAACTATAATTTCCTATCATAATTATAATATTTTAAACAAAAATAACATTCTTTAAGTAACAACAAAGCTGGCATGAAGACTGTCATCAAAATTGCTCCAAATGTTTATATTCCAAATGAATATTTTATTACCTTTTCGAATTGATCCATTAATCCGATGCGATTTGAGGAGTGTGTGCTAATATTTTCAGTTCCATTCGCTTGCGCGTTCTCTCAAGGACACGCCCACAATAGGAGGATATCATGAATATTCGCGTAAGCGCCACCCAGTGGAACAGAATATTTCAGGAACCGAATATATTGTAACACCGTTCTCTCACGGCTCTCGCCCGCCCTGCTCGTCACATTAACGTTCTTTCCAACGGAACTTCGAGTCTCTGCCGCATTGGAATTAAAAGCGCGCTGTTGTTTCTCCATTTTGATTTTAGGTTTACCTCAGAAGCAGTTTGCGTGTCTTTGGTTGCTTGGTAACAGATGACAGTTGATTGGAACTCATTGGAACTCGATGGAGCGGTTTAAGATTTCCTAAATACAGATAAGATGAGATTTTGTAAGATCCTAAAATTTTGTAAGAATCCTAAATCAAGTTAAGATTTACAAATTTGTGAAAAATCCTAAATTAACTTATCGTATCTGAAAACCTGAATAAGTTGGCAAAACTCAAAAAAAAAAAAGAGTCAATCAGTTACCTCAAAAATTTTAAGTTGAAGGCAGGGGCGGAGCCAGACATTGTAAACATTCGGGGCTTAGCCCAAATCTATATTTGTCCAAAGACAATTTAATTTTCTATTAACAGCTTTACTGACATGAAAGGAGCTTTTGTTGTCATTATTTGACACTGTAATTTGTAAAACTTTGTTGGATGTACCTCCTCTAGGGGGGTCCGGGGGCATGCCCCCCCGGAAGAAAATTTTGTACATTTTAAGGTTAAATGCATCAATCTGGTGCACTCTGGAAACTCAAAATTAAGAGCTTCAACCCATGAACAGTGTGCAAATTCAACAAAGAAACAGCATTGACTTGTACCTGGACATTAAAAAGGGTTCAAACATTTTTTTTACAATACTTTTGTACTCATTTCTTTTTAAAAGATAAATCTTTGGGCTTTTATTTTGATCACTAGATCACCAGCTGATCGCGTGCGCAAATGTGCGCACTTCTCTTTAAAACACGCAGCACGGACAGACTGTATATATACTTAATTGCTGTCTTTTGCTGTTTTATAAAGGCACAAAGCCATATCACAGTTTCGATTTTAGCTCGTTGGCAAACGTAGTATCTTTTAAATTTTCAGTTCATTATGAAAAGCTGGCGGCAGTAGAGGGTCATTAATGGGAATCACTGAATGAATGTATAGCTGATAATTGTGCTAAAGTTGTCATATCGGTTGTTATATAACAAAACCCTTCCACCGGACCGAAAGAGATTCTCGAGGCCTGCCGCTGCTCTGAGTGAGTGACAGGAGGCGTGGCTCTGTACAACTGCGGTGTGCGTGAACTCGCTGTCGGAGAGAAGAGAGAGAAAGCGCTGCAGGTGTATGGTCGGATAGCCCATAGGCTACCGACAGCAAAGAAATGTATTCTATAGGCTAGATTATTTTTAAGGTCTATTTTTACAGGCTGTATGCAGTATATGCAAAGCCAAAGCGCAATGAAATAAAGCAACTTATGATTTCGGAGGTTTACATAGGCTATTGTCCAGTTTCATATTTGCTCAGTGACAGTCATTACATTCGGGGCTTGACTCAAAACATTCGGGGCTGAAGCCCCGGCAAAATCGGCTGGCGCCGCCCCTGGTTGAAGGGTTAGTTCACCAAAAAATGAAAATTCTGTCATTTATTACTCACCCTCATGTTGTTCCACACCCGTAAGACCTTCGTTAATCTTCTGAACACAAATTAAGATATTTTTGATAAATTCCGATGGTTCCGTGAAGCCTTCATAGCCAGCAATGACATTTCCTCTCTCAAGATCCATAAAGGTACTAAAAACATATTTAAATCAGTTCATGTGAGTACAGTGGTTCAATATTAATATTATAAAGCGACGAGAATATTTTTGATGCGCCAAAAAATAAATAAACAAAATAACGACTTATTTAGTGATGGCTGATTTCAAAACACTGCTTCATGAAGCTTCGGAGCGTTATGAATCTTTTGTCGAATCATGATTCGGATTGCTATCGGATTGCATATATATTTTACAAAACAAGTTTTACTCTAAAGCTGCAAGGAAATCAAAGCCAAAAATCTGAACAAGTTGTGTTCCAAATTTCAGGTTGATATCTCAAAAAATGAGCTTTCAGTAAGATTTTGTTTGGGTGCAGTACCACACTTTTTCACTAGATGACAACCAAGCTCCATTACTGACCATATAAAGGCGCCTCCATTTCCATATATGGTTTGAGTGATCTGAACCATATATTTCCATTATTTTCATGACTTTGGCGCTCCGAACTGCAGATTCGACACAAAAGATCATTAAAAAAAAGTCATCAGGGCTAAAGTGGAGAGAACAAAGACGTGGTTCTTTAAGAAGTTTTATTCATCTACAGACATCTTCCCATTCTTTTCTCCTCTTGTTATTGCTAGTAAAGCAGTAAAGACTTAAATCGCTTCTCTTGTGGCTCATTGACTGAAAATTACAACCAAAAGCTGCACAATGTGGCATCGTATATTATATACCGAGTTGTGTTGCAGTAAAAATAGCAATAGGGCAACGTCAGTGGTTGCACCGAATGCAACCATTTGACATCATCGACAGAACGCACTGTGCTCCTAAACAAAATAGCACCCCCTATTGTCCAAAATATGTCATGAAATAATATATATGTCACTAAATAATGTAAATCTTTCATGGGTTTTCTAATACATATTCCAATAAGAGACATAATTTACGTTATATTAAGCCATGCAAGTCTTAATACTTGAGGTTCCCTTTAAAGAAAGTTTTAAAAATTTAATTTTCTGCAGGTTCAACTTTGTTTCGCCCACCCTCTGAAACAACACAAACCTCAGGTAAGAGATAAATCTGATATGTCTTGAATGTTTTACCTTTTGCCTTTTAATTTAGCTGCTACTTACAGTCTACTTTAAATTAGGGATGCACCGATACCAGTATTGGTGTTGGGCCCAAGCTCATGTACTCGTAAAAATACCCCCGATATCAAAGACCGATACCTCACGTGACGTAACTGAAGGAATGTTCTGTGCACAGAGACACCGGCTGCAACAACAGAAACAATGTCAGCCTCAGAGGTGTGGAAATACTTCAAAATGAATGATGACAACACACACATTGTGAACTGCATGCTTTCAATCACAATTCGTTATTGATTAGTGAAGGCGGGATAGGTGGAATCGTGCTGAATGACACTGACCAGAAGCGCTCTCTCTCTCTCTTGAGCGCAATCGGTTCTCCTTGCGCCTGAATGGTCAAATGCACACATAGTTGTCAAAATGTCCAACGTGTTGAGTATCTCATGGAGTATCACGTAAATACAGTTAGTTATGGCTTGAGTGGACATAACCTTTGGGTGAAAACAGGATATGTGGCAGTATCCATGGATTCGGTCTTAAAGGGACCGTAGTCTATATTTGTCATTAATGTTAATAAAACAACAAAATATGTTAAATAAATGTTTACATGGTAAATAAACCTACTGTATTTGAAAAACAAGTTTATTTATTTTATATCTCTATAATATTTGTTGTATTGTTTGTAATTTCTTTGTAAATTTCTTTTTATATAACAACAATTATACATATTGGTAATTATGCCCTTTAAAGGTTAATGGACACTGAAATTTTTGTTCTTTAAGTTTGTGACAAGCACATAAAAATTATTACTTTTTTCATTAGAGTAATAATAAAGAAGCTGTCTTACATTTATTAGTCTTGCTGTTGTGCTTGGAAAACTGCAACATCACCAAAAAAAAAAAAAAAAGAGAGATAGACAGAGAGAGAGATAAATTAATAAATGTATAAGCATCGGTATCTGCGAGTACTATTAAAAAGTATTTGTGGCGAGCAGGGCGGGCGAGAGCCGTGAGGGAACGGCGTGATGCCGGTGACGCGAGAGTTAACAAGCTCCACCTGTGAGGTGCACCGGCCTTGGAGTCTCTCACGGAGGAGCTCCGGAAGCATAAAACGAGGAGCGACGACAGTGAAGGACGAGAGAGGACCAGGCCTGGATATTATTTTATGTTTTATTATGTTTGTGTGGCCGGCAGATGTCCACGAGGGTCTGCCGGCATTACTTTCGTTTTGTTCTTTGTTTATTTTGATATTAAAGGTTTTTGTTGAACGTTCGCCGGTTCCCGCCTCCTTCTTCCCATACTTACGAACTGCGTTACAGTATTGTACTCGTATTCGGTGCTTTAAAAATGGTATTGGTGCACCCCTATCTAAAATGTCAAAATTAGTTTTAAAATGCAATAACCCTGTTTAACATTGCTTATTTTATGTGTGCAGCAACAAGATCTGTGATTTTAAAATATAAGGAGCGGATCCGCAGCGAGTATCAGTGTGTGACCGAGTATAACTCACTGCCTGGTGAACAAGTGCTGCTGTCTGAGCGCTACACACAACCTCTGATCCTTCAGAGACATAGAGATCAAAAAGAGAGAGAAGAAGAGATCAGATCCAGAGGAGAAAGCTTCCAGCAGGTCCTCAGCGCCCGGAGCAGTGATGACTCTGTCCATCTGAACTCTCTGTTTGACCTAGATGGACACGGGATTCATCCCAGTGCTGTTATACTGCAGGGGAATTCTGGGAATGGGAAATCTTTCATTGTGCAGAAGATCATGATGGACTGGGCATCTGGTAACCTCTACAAAGAGCGGTTTGATGTTGTGTTCCACTTAAAGTGTAAAGAAATAAACCGCATTCATGACAAAAAGAGTTTGGTGGAGATCTTGAGCTGCAGTTGTAGTTTAACATCAGATCAGATCTCACAGGTACTACAGCATTCACCAGAGAAGATGCTCTTCATCATTGATGGATTTGATGAGCTGAAACTCACTCAGGAGAAAGCCCCAGCTGAGGTCATTCTTTGTGACCTGCTGAGGGGTCGAATCCTGCCAGAGTCCTTCCTTCTGGTCACCTCCAGATCTACAGCCACAGATACACTGAGTAAACTGCTCAAAGGACCTCAGCGTTTCTCTGAGATTATGGGATTTTCAGAAAAGGGGGTAGAGGAGTACTTCCAGAAGTTTTTTCAAAATGAGGAACTTTTCAGGAAGGCTTACACACTTGTGAAGACGAATGAAACTCTCATCACTGCCTGTTCCATCCCTGTCGTCTGCTGGATCATCTGCACAACTATCAAGGAACGACTCAAAACCGCTGCAGATGTAACAAGTGGACTGGAAACCACCACCTCCATCTACGTTGACTTTGTGTGCACTCTCTTGAAGCATCACTGCCAGGGTTTGAGTCAGTCCATCCCGACCCTGCTGAGGAGTCTGGGTCAGCTGGCAGAGAGAGGGATGGTGGAACAGCAAGTCCTGTTGGATGAGAAAAGTGTTTATGAAACAGTTTCAGACCCTGCTGGCAATCCGTTCCTGTGCAAGTTCCTGTTTAAGAGACGAATCTACCAGGAGATGATGTTCAGTTTCATGCATCTCAGCTTTCAGGAGTTCTTCACTGCTCTGTACTATGTCCTTCTGGATGAGGAAGAGTTCCAGAGAAAATTTACACAGCTATTTCCCATTGATGAAAAATCAATTAATATTTATATTCGTTCACGTTTTTCAGCTGTGGTGCAGTTTGCATTTGGTCTGCTGAATAAGGATGTGAGACGCACACTTGAGGAACATGATCTCTTTGTTCATTCAAAAACACAGACTCATCTGAAAGAATGGATTTTGAAAATGGGTCAAAATATTCACAGATATTCAAATAAAGCATTTTTTTACCTTCACTGTCTCTATGAACTTCATGAAGAGGACTTTGTGAAAAAAGCTATAGAAACCTGGAAAAGAATTTATGCATGTGATGAATTAAGCAGAACAGACGTCCAGGTCCTGCTGTACTGCTCTCAGTGCTGTGAGTGCATCGAAAAACTGGATCTTTCTCTGTATAGATTATCATCTGAAAATTTCCGTATGATTCTGGCTGTTTATCACAAGTTTAAGGAAGTAAGGTAAGTGCTTTGTTCCAAAACAGATACATGATGGATCTAATTAATATCTACAAACCCGATTCCAAAAAAGTTGGGACACTGTACAAATTGTGAATAAAAACAGAATGCAATGATGTGGAAGTTTCAAATTTCAATATTTTATTCAGAATACAACATAGATGAAATATCAAATGTTTAAACTGAGAAAATGTATCATTTTAAGGGAAAAATAAGTTGATTTTAAATTTCATGGCATCAACACATCTCAAAAAAGTTGGGACAAGGCCATGTTTACCACTGTGTTGCATCCCCTCTTCTTTTTATAACAGTCTGCAAACGTCTGGGGACTGAGGAGACAAGTTGCTCAAGTTTAGGAATAGGAATGTTGTCCCATTCTTGTCTAATACAGGCTTCTAGTTGCTCAGCTGTCTTAGGTCTTCTTTGTCGCATCTTCCTCTTTATGATGCGCCAAATGTTTTCTATGGGTGAAAGATCTGGACTGCAGGCTGGCCATTTCAGTACCCGGATCCTTCTTCTACGCAGCCATGATGTTGTAATTGATGCGGTATGTGGTCTGGCATTGTCATGTTGGAAAATGCA
This sequence comes from Ancherythroculter nigrocauda, assembly GCA_036281575.1. Lineage (NCBI taxonomy): Eukaryota > Metazoa > Chordata > Actinopteri > Cypriniformes > Xenocyprididae > Ancherythroculter > Ancherythroculter nigrocauda. The sequence continues at coordinate 3,652,322 of VTFQ01000017.1, forward strand.
AGGTCTTCCCTGAAAGAGACGACGTCTGGATGGGAGCATATGTTGTTCTAGAACTTGGATATACCTTTCAGCATTGATGGTGCCTTTCCAGATGTGTAAGCTGCCCATGCCACACGCACTCATGCAACCCCATACCATCAGAGATGCCGGCTTCTGAACTGAGCACTGATAACAACTTGGGTTGTCCTTGTCCTCTTTAGTCCGGATGACATGGCGTCCCAGTTTTCCAAAAAGAACTTCAAATTTTGATTCGTCTGACCATAGAACAGTTTTCTACTTTGCCACAGTCCATATTAAATGAGCCTTGGCCCAGAGGCGAATGGCACGGTGGATTGTGTTCACCGACAATGTTTTCTGGAAGTATTCCTGAGCCCATGTTGTGATTTTCATTACAGTAGCATTCCTGTATGTGATGCAGTGCCGTCTAAAGCCGAGTTCAGACTGCACGATTTTAGCCCCGATTTTGGTTCGCCGACAGGTTTTGGGAAATCGCCGACAAATGCCCGAAATCACAGGCAAATCGGTGCTCGTTCACGCGAGTGACAATCACGCAGTGTGAATGAGCAAAGACGCGATCTGAGAGAATCGCCGACGAGTCGCCAACACCCGTGATCTCACGGCATGCTTAATATCTGGACCTGTCGGCGATTCAAAATCCTGCTGTGTGAAAAGTGTTCTGACTGAAAACTACATCGGCGATGACCGACAGCCAATGAGAGAGCAAGATACAGAGCAGCGGGAGTTCGGGGAGGAGTTATAGACCAAAATATCAGCAAGCATGGCTTCGTACATAAACATTACAATTCTATCAAACAGAAACAAAGCACAAACCTTTGCTTGACCATCAACAGCAGCACATTGAAAAGTTATGTATTTACCTCCAACTCTCCTTGCAGAATACACAATCCACAGTCTCCCCAACCATTTCCTCCTCCATATTCTTTTTTTCTTTTTCTTGTTTTCGTTGCAAATCAGCGCACCGGCAATTCATATTGCAAGCTTCTTGCGGGCTACCGTTTTTAATAATAATAGCCTAATAACTCCGGTCTTGCACGCATGATAGCGCGTTGTTTCCTTGTCACATCTCATGTGTGTTTGGTTGTGAAATGTAGTTTGCATGCCAGACAGAGTTGTCGGTGATTCTTCCTATTGTAAAGTCATGCAGTGTGAAACCTTCTGTCGCCGATCCATCGTGCAGTTTGAACACAGCAGCGACTGAATGCTGGCCAAGATAGTCATGCAGTGTGAAAAGAACAGTGACCCGACTGGTTTGAAAATCGTGCAGTCTGAACTCGGCTTAAGGGCCCCAAGATCACGGGCATCCAGTATGGTTTTCAGGCCTTGACCCTTACGCACAGAGATTGTTCAAGATTCCCTGAATCTTTGGATGATATTATGCACTGTAGATGATGATAACTTCAAACTCTTTGCAATTTTTCTCTGAGAAACTCCTTTCTGATATTGCTCCACTATTTTTGGCCGCAGCATTGGGGGAATTGGTGATCCTCTGCCCATCTTGACTTCTGAGAGACACTGCCACTCTGAGAGGCTCTTTTTATACCCAATCATGTTGCCAATTGACCTAATAAGTTGCAAATTGGTCCTCCAGCTGTTCTTAATATGTACATTTAACTTTTCCGGCCTCTTATTGCTACCTGTCCCAACTTTTTTGGAATGTGTAGCTCTCATGAAATCCAAAATCAGCCAATATTTGGCATGACATTTCAAAATGTCTCACTTTCAACATTTGATATGTTATCTATATTCTAGTGTGAATAAAATATAAGTTTATGAAATTTGTAAATTATTGCATTCCTTTTTTATTCACAATTTGTACAGTGTCCCAACTTTTTTGGAATCGGGTTTGTATATAATTCATTCTATTTTTTAGATTATTCATTGGTTAACCAGTGAAACATATTTTATACATTTTAAAAATGTCATTATGTTTTTATTATTTGTTATTGCAAGTTAACTTGATTATTTAGTCTGTACACTCATATTCTGGATTTGTTTTTACAGGATGGATGTACACATTTCATCAAACTCTGATCTTAATGTTGAACAACTGATATACACTCTCACAAGAGGACAGACCCTGAGATCACGGAGGTGATGTCTCAAAATACATTTTATACATTTAAAGTATTTTATGTACACATGAGTTATCATCCTTCAGTGTGCTTTTGTTTTATGTTCAGTTCATGAATCTTTTTTCTGTCCTTTGATTTGCAGCATTGATGTCAGACTCCGATTTACAAAATTTGAAAATTGTGATCTTGATTTGTCAATCAATGAAGAAATCAGGTGAAGAAAAAATTAATTGAAAGTTATTCAAAACAATGACTTCTTGATTTATAGACAACATTGATGCAAATACTGATTTTCTTTTTTAATTAATTTATTTATTTTTTATTATAGTATCTGCATAGGAACTTCAACATCTTTGGAGTCGCTCACTCTCACCTTTCAGCGCTCAGAGCCAATCTACATTGAGTGGGACAAACTTATACAGATAATTCTCCAAGAAGATTCAGATGCATTAATGTCAGTTCTCTGTTCTTTCTCTGAACTGGAAATGATGGAAATGAGACTAGACTGTCTAAGTGAGATGTGGACTGTTTGGATCCTCCAAATCATCCAGAACTGCTCCAGTCTAACAGAACTCAAGTAAGAAAAACATGTGAAATCATCTTCTGTCTTGTTCCTGTATGAATTTGTCTGTTTTTAGGAACTGTGTAGCACATATTTAAACTGATAATCCATCCATGAAATATTTATTTTACTCACCCTCATGTTATGACTGACTTTCTTCTGAGGAACACAGAATAACTGTTGATGTCCCAAACAGTTTTGGAAAATACAATGAAATTCAATGGGAATGAAACTGTTTTCTTACCAACCTTATTAGAGGTTCAAACATGAAGCACTGAAACACTATTGTAATTGTTACATTTTCCAAGCATCATCATTCTCCCCTAAACATGATTGGGCTGGTAGTGCTCACACCATCTACAAAACCATCAAGGCTCGTCTGAGCCGCCTGACTTCAAAAGTATGAAATGGTTCATAACTGCTGAACCGTTAGGCCTAGACTCAAAGTGTCTTATATCGTTGGAATCCCTGCCTCAATTTTCAGGTGTTTTGGATTTTTAAAAAAAACCTACTTTTGCGAATTAGTCCTAGATTTTTGACCCGATTGGAACCAATCAAGTGCAGTGAGATTCTCTGGAGTCTGATTATCAATAGTTATCAAAAAAAAGAGATGAAATTATGATTCATGGTCCCTAAGGACCACCAAAACGTTCAGTGTGTGGAGCCACTTTTACTAAAAAGGCTATAACTCGTGAACAGAATGAGATATTTTCACCAAACTCAGCACATCTATATAAGAACTTATTTTGTGGTCACGTGAAAAAGGACGTGGCGACTGGTCACTTGGTGGCTCTATAACAGGAAAAAAACATGAAAATGACTGTAACTACTTCACCGTTATTCTGATCATCAGGTGTCTTCATCTGAGAGGCAACGACTATGAGGAAATGAGGAAATCTCAAAAAACATGTCCGCCGTCCGCCACTGAAATATGAGCAGCTATCAGACAATGTTAACAGAGGCCAATCAGAACCAACCTCACTGGGCCTGTTTGACTCACGGCCCTAGAGGCCTGTGAAAAATTCAAAAGAAATAGTCCGCCAGGAGGTGCCTTCACGTTTTTGACATGCATAAAGCATTGTCATGCATTTTGTGCACACCCATGCCATTCATACCACATGGTAGAACTCCTCATTCTGAGCAACTTTGCCTCTAGGACCGTCACTGTCGATCCAATGATTATTTCAAAAACAAATTTTGCGAACTAGTCCTAGGTTGGTAACACTTTACAATAACAGTACATGAATAATCATGAACTAATACCTGAATTAATAGTTACTTCAACATGAACTCATGATTAGTTAAGATATGAACTAATCATGAACTAATGAAGAGTGATCCTTAACTAAGACAGGAATCATAAGGATTCATGCATGGAAACAGAAGCCTTAACTATGCGTTAATACATGTTTGATAATTAATGCATTAATTAACATTTAGGGTAAACTAATCAAACAGTCTCTATAAGAAGGAATAATAAATACTTGGACTTTGAAATAAATTTAAACAATTTATTATTGTCAGAATTTAAACTACTGACATCAGCAGCTTCATTATCATTACTGAAAGGCACAGGATTCGTTTCACTGATCCTCCTTATCAAACATATAAAATACTAAATACACTAATAATTTATCTTAAAATGTCTTAATATGTTTTGTGACATTCTTTCCTATCAAACTAAACTACTGTGACTTACAACAGTTCCTGAGGAATCGGTTCCCAAAAAAATAACCAAACAGGAAACATGAACTAAGGTCAGGGAAAGTTTGCTGGGATCAGATTCAGAAGTTCACTTTCCATCCAGACGCAGGTGTGATCATACTGTACCTCCATTCTCTGACTTTTTGAAAAGTTACACAACATCACTTAACTGGGCTGAATACTTATATAGTTGTGTTAGTACAAGTGTATTTGATAGTAAGTTAATGATAAATCATGAGCTGAATTTGGTAAGTAGTTAACAGTGAATTAATTATGATTGTGCCCCCTCAAGTAAAGCCATGACATAATTATGCATTATCAAGCTATTAGTTGTTGTTAGTATATGGTTAGTTAATAATGAGTTAATTATGATTGTGCCCCCTCAAGTAAAGACATGACACGAAGCACTTACAAATCATTAACTAATATATGAATAAACACTAAGAGTGCCATCCTTATTCCTTTACACCCCGGTACTAAAAAACAAAAATAAAAAAGTATTTGTATTTTATTTTAATTTATATAATTAAACATATATGGACTTGAAAGCAAGCCATAAACATACCTGTAAAGACATGCATAAGGCACATTTACATGTAAAACCGGGCGCGTCCACAAGCTAATGCTAATCAAAGCATATACATTTAAACAACAAAAATACAAATACAGTTAATAACTGCAAATAACCTCCTGAAAATCCCAATAAAACATACATGTAAATATATCTTTAATTATTAATTCGGTTTACCAAAGCAGTCAACATTTATTAGTTTAAAATGCCAGCAACACAACAAACGCGCCAAGAGAACACCAAGCATGCGCCACTAATGAGTGTCCCGCCAGAAACAAACCCTACATACTTTAGTTCCGGGAATAAACTATGACTATTTAGCTATGACTAAATATAAATGAACAATAAAAATCAGAAAACGGTTTAGATCAAATTAAATGTATTAGTGGTAGTTAGTCTATTTTCCACATTTGATTAGACAGATCTATGTAATTAATGGTTAAATAATCATGTGCCATTCCAATTATTTGTCACAAAGCTGCAGATGGCAGATTATGATATTACAGTGTAAATAATGACAGTATTAAATCACGTTTAATTCAAATTCAGAGTACTTCTTGTTTACTCTAATGGAGCCTGATTTATTTAGTTTACCCTAAATGCTAATTAATGCATTATCAAACATGTATTAACGCGTAGTTAAGGCTTCTGTTTTCATGCATGAATCCTTATGACTCCTGTCGTAGTTAAGGATCACTCTTCATTAGTTCATGATTAGTTCATATCTTAAAGCAGAACTAAGTAACTTTTTTTACCTTCATAAATAGTTTTCTAAGTCCTTACAATGGTTAATTGACTTGTAGTTGTGTGTTTGAGGTGAGCACTAACCCCCTCTGGCACGTCTATGCCAGAAAACAGCACTTGCAACTTGAGCTGCATCGACCCGACACAATCTTGCCTCATGTTCACGTTCACGCGAGAGTGACAAAATGCTTTACGGTAATTCAAAAACAATGTATATATTATGTCTTTATAAGACAATTTCGAAAATTACCCACCTCCATCGAGTGTACTGTATTTACAAATTACCCACCTCCTCTTTCTTTTACTGTATTTGCAAAACTACTGCGCTGGTGAGCGTTGTAGTCGTTGTAGTCCAGAGCTGCGTTTGGAGTATTTATGACAGTGTGATTCACTGAAGGAAACTGTAGAGGGAGCTTCGTGAATCTTGCTTAGTTCAGCTTTAACTAATCATGAGTTCATGTTTAAGTAACTATTAATTCAGCTATTAGTTCATGATTATTCATGTACTGTTATTGTAAAGTGTTACCCTAGGTTTTTGGCTCAACCTGTGACTGTGGCACATTGCTCGGGACCCTCTAGGTCAATAGTATCAAAAAATGTTGAACTTTGGCCTTTTAGCAGGGTCATTTGAGAAACAGGCATGGCCAAGTCTACCCAAAAGCCTGTCGTTCCTGAACTAAAACTTTGCATCATTGTGTGAGCACATGAGGCACATGATTCTAAAGAAGCATGAGATCGGTTCATAGGTGAGGCTATAACTGTTAAAAAGGGGTAAAAATGATGTATTTCTTTGGCAAATCCTATGAAATGGCTGAAAAAACATATATTTTCTCTGGTAAATTGCCTGCATTGGCTGTAAATTGTCTTTACCATCTATGATTTAAATGGTTACATGCTTGCTAAATAAAACATAATATCTTTTTGCACAAGTGCTTAAAGGCCTTAAACGCTTAAACCCGATAACTGCTGCTCGCAGCTATATTTCAAATGATCTTTGTGTTCTTCAGAAGAAAGTCAGTCATACTGGTTTGGAGTGACATGACCCTCATCCATTTAAATCATTATAGAATTGTTCAAATGAATGTGTGAAAAACAAAGTATAAAGTATAGAATTATCAGTCCCTAAAATCTAAATAATTTTATCTGTATAATGTGTTTCCATGTCTAGGGTATATGCTGACTTTTTACTGGAGGAAGGAATCCAGATCTTGCAGAGTTCAGACACAAGACCAGCCTGTAGTGTGACATTTTACGGGTTTGTATTGGTTCTTCATACATTTTGCATCAGTAAATGTCTTATCAATGCAATTTCAAGCTTTAAAAAGGACACAAAAACACCATAAAAGAATGACTTGTGCAGCATATTCCATGTCTTCTGAAGTCACATAATACCTTTTTGTGAGGAACAAATCAAACGTTTGAGAATTGTCATTCATAAATGTATTTTTCTTTATATCCTCCCTAGATCTCATAGTTCATTAGCAGTCAATAACAAGTTAAATGTTGGTCTGTTTCTCACACAAATCATTGTTATAGGACTCTGTAGTGATGCTGTGATTTGTGCTTTCTGATGAAGGTTCATATGCAATAATCAGTCTCGAAAATGCACATACTATTGGGACCGTCGACTTAGCTGCAACCAGAAGGTGAAGATTCATCTGAGTTCCTCTGGCTTTTCTAAGGAGACTTTGTGAAAGTGAGTTAGGACTAAGATTAACATGAATGCACCAGTAACAGCGTGAACTATAATATGACACCAATTAGTGAGTTTTTTTTTTTTAATGATTTATACAATTCCACTTGAATATTGTATATTAACTGTACAAGCTTTCAGTTCAACAGCATATGATCATAGTGTGCAGTGTGGATCTAACCTACTGCTCAGCTTTGTGTTTTTATTTCTACGTTTTATTGTTTTATCTCTTGTCTCTCTCTGTTTCTAAGGTCCTTGATTTGGGACTAATGGTGCAGCTTGATAACTAGGAGAAAACTGCCAAAGCAGCATCTTTAACTAGAGCTGAGGATGGGAATAAAGACATCAACCAACAATATCTGAAAATCATTTAGGTGTGTTGTAATAGTAATAATCATGTGTCAGTTTATTTGTATATTGCATGTCACAATACATACTGTTTCAAAGCATCTTTTATATTGATGCTTAATTGAATGTAACAGCCCAGGGGGAAAAAAGTACACTTCTATAATGTACTTAAAGTGCTCTATTTTCGCACACTAATTTTGTACTTAATATACTAAAAATTCTTCTTTAGTACTTCTTAAGATCATCTTAAGAACATCTAAGTGTACTCAACTGTGCTATTTTGAGACAGCATGAAATATGAGCTAAAATGTGCTTTTAATATACTATCTCTGTATTTAAAAAAAATATTTTGCTACTACTATGGGTTCAACTGTACTATAAGTAGTATCTAAATGCATTTTTTTGTTGCCAACTACGGCCAGTGTTTTTGATAATTAAAAAAAAAATTGAAAGGCTCCCAGAATATTTTGTTGTATGAATATCTGAACATGCAATACATCAAAAGAAAGAAGAAAGTTTCTGCTTTTAAAAAAAACTATTGCAGGTTCTTTTCTATCATCCCTTTATTGTGGGTAAGTTTCATTAAAAATAGCAACATTGTGAACAAAAAGCTGAGAAAATTGTTTTTTTCCCTCCAAAGACTACAACTTGCATAAACTATTATTTTATTGATTGTTTCTGCTCTTTTTTGTCTGTGTTTTGATCAGGAGATTCAGTACTCTTTCAGAAGATGCGTAATAGCGCCCCCTATAGTATAACAGTGAAAACACGGAAAACTGGACAATTCTCAAAAATAAAATCACATGGACACGCATGTTAGAAAATACGTGCCGCATACGCACTGCAAACAGCGTATGTATGAACCTGGAGTTAAAGGGTTCGTTCACACAAAAATGAAAATTCTGTCATAATTTACTCACCCTCATGTCGTTCCACACCTGTAAGACCTTCGTTCATCTTCAGAACACAAATTAAGATATTTTTAATTGTCTTGCTGTCAATGCAGGCCTCACTGAGCCATCAGATTTTATCAAAAATATCTTAATTTGTGTTCTGAAGATTTGGAACGATATGAGGGTGAGTAATTAATGAACTAACCCTTTAACCCCAATCGCCCCAAACTCACTGCTCTGTGTGTGTGTGTGTGTGTGTGTGTGTGTGTGTGTGTTCACTAATCACTGCTCCTAATGTGTGTGCACTAAATTGGATAAGTTTAATGCAGGGGACAATTTACTAGTATGGGTTACAATACTTAGCATTCACGTCATGTCACTGTCACTGTCACTTTCACTCTCAACTAAAATAGTGTGTGCATGCGCTGGGCCGCTGAAAAAGAAGCTTTGAAGTGTTTTTCATTGAGTTGATCAGCAAGTCTTCTGCAGCAACTGACAAACAGTCATAAAACACCAAAGACATTCTAAGGAAAGACAATAAGATGTTAATGACATTTTAGTAATTCAGATTTATTTCTGTCAAATAATTGAATATATTGTTATTAATAGCCCTGTTGTGTTTTTATAAATACTTATTATGAGTAATAATACAGTTGCTAATCTCTACAGTTTGAGAAAGACTATTAATAGACAACATTTTTGGGGTTCAGAAGGAAAATAATAATGACATGGGAGTAAATAATGACAATTTAAATTTTTAGGTGAACTCCTTTAAGATTAACACACCTCAAATGAACATGAAAGGTGATCAACAATATCATTACACATTACAAAGATGCATGATTTAAATTCTTAACATTCTTCAGTGACAGTTCACTGGAAAAACAAATGTTTATTAGAACTGATGCATGTATAGAAAACAGAATATTTTGTGCCTCAAACTTGGCAGCGATGAGTACGGTGGAGCCAATTAGCTGGAAGAGCTTCCTCATTTCAACAACCACAGACAGGTGATGATTTGTGATCTTCATTGCCAAGCATCTTGTGGTTCAGCTCAAATTTTTTCCTCACACAGAGGGGGTGTAATTACACACTATTCCAAAGCGTAGTAAGCGGTAAGATGCATTTTTTACAGCATCATATCATCATACCCAGAGAGAAGCACTGATCAGTCCACTAAAGAACCTCTTCCAAACACAAACATGATCGGAGCATGCTGGATCAACCAAGGATCACATCAGTGGTGAGCCGTTTAACATGGGAATTGGGAGACATTTTTAAAGTAGGAGTCTAGAAGTTGATGTTGAGTCTCCATTAGAGAAGTCCGCTCTGCTCGCTCAGCTTACTCAACCCAGAATGCCGTTGTGATATGGTGGTTTGAGAATCTGTGAAATAAGCAATAGATCTAAGGTTATGAAGTTCAAATATAGTTTAACTGAAGTTGCAAACCTTAAACTGTACATAAATGCACAGTAAAATCAAAGTTGAGAAAGAGGGAGTAGAAATTGAAAGGGATTGTGGAGAGAATGTGAGATTTTGGGATCTTAAGTGGCACATTGTCAGAAAGCACGAGAATGTGTTATGAAAACATGTAGTGCAGGAAACAGTGAGCAGGAAAGTTAAATACCATTGGATAATAAATGAACAGATTAACAGGTGAGGTATCATGCAGCACTGTCGCCTCAAAAGAAGGTCCCCGGTTTTGCTCTTTACAGAAAAAAATGCAAATTTTTCTCTCTCCAGCATCTTCCAGTTCCAGTTGTGTCAAATGCACAGAAGAAAAATTAGATGATGCATTTTCAAAGATGGTTTACTGGGATTATGAACGAGAGAGCATGCATCATTTTGCCAGCGTTACTTTAGCACAAGAGGACACAGCTTTCTAGGTGTTGTGGCACGTGTTCTTGATGAAGTAGGGTGTGTCTCAATCAGCTCACTAGCTCCCTAGGTTGTGAATCTGTATATCATGTACACAAATTCGGGCACTAGTAAGGACCCTGACTCACTACACATCGGGACACTGATGGAAACATGACAACATACTCATTGTACAACATCACTACTGCTGTTTATGAACAACAGCAGAATTTATATATTTCTGATATTTATATCTTTCTTTATATTTTATGTTATTTTAAGTACATTACGATAAAGACTTTGCTTGTTACACATACCTGCAACATTCCAGCTGTAAATTAACTATAAATGTTAGCTAGATTATGTGCACTATCTGTCTAGTGATGTATGTTTATACTAAAATATAAATTAAATAATGGTTTCACAAGTTCACACTTACATATAATAAATAGAGTAAAGGTTATGCATATTTGGCTTGCTGTCCAAGGAGACGGCTCCAAGATCGGAATTTGTCCCAAACCCAGAGTACCCAGTTTGGGATAGGAATAGTTGGAAGTGAGGAGATGGGATGCTGGAAAACTGTCAAGGAACAGAGGTAAGTCTGCCGTGTACATTATTACTGAATGTGTTCCTCTTAATTATCTGAATGTGCTCCTCCCAAACTTTGTTAATAAAACATGCTTTTAAATCTAACTCGTGTCATGATGTGTATTGAGTTGGCTTGAGTGATTTATGTTTAGCGCTTAAGAACTTTTGTTAAGGGAAGAGAATCTGTGTCTGAAATTGCAGTTTCATTCTATATAGGTGAAAAATAGTATGTGACAAAAGTAGCATGTCCAAATTCATAGTACTCATAAAAGAGTAGGCAAACAGTATCTTGATGACCTGCTACTTTTGGAGAGATTCTGAAGTGTGCATATGATGGACACTTTACTATCCCATGAGGCCACGGTAGAGGATTTGTGAATGGAGGTGAAGCAACGCAACTGATGCTGGAATGTCACATGATAATGACATGGCGGATGTAGTACATCCGAATTTCATTCTAACAGATTCATACAATATAGAACATACATTTTTAGCGCTCGCATAGTAGGAATATGCAGCCATAGTGAGCATCGATGCTCCCTTATTTTCATGGTGCATTGTGGGAATTTTTTGGAAACTAACGTTTCAGTGTACTGGAAGGATTTTGCGTTTGAGACATAGACTGTAAAAAAACATGGACGTAGTGTCCGTGACGTCACCCATAGAGTTCTGAACAGCAGTTTTGATGCGAAAATGAGGCCGCTGCCATCTTAGCTGCGCGTCACCGCACGTCACTCACGGATAACTGAAAATGGGCAAAGAGGCGGGACGAAGTTGGAGCCCATGCGACTTGTTGCTTAAACCACGCCCGCCCTAGCTAGCTATCTTAGATACCATCTAAAATATTAATAAAGATAATATCATTAGAAAGTACTAAAGGATTACTGTCAATCTACGGTGCTTTTTTTACGATAACGTTATAGATGCTCTAACACCAGTAGGCTAATTAATTTATGAGGGGTGTGCAAATAACACAAATCAAATGGGATTTCATACCTTTATAATGAAATAGAGATCGCCAGATGAATCCAATCCGTGGCACTTGGGTAAAATATATATATATGTACCAGATGTATATCTCTCAAATGTTCTCTCAAACTAATGAGCACGTGTCCAAAGTATAATTTTTCAAAATAGTGCAGCAGTTTTAGTTATATCCAAGCAGTGCTGTCGGAGTTATATCTTCCTGGTATTGTCATTGTAGTAAATCTCAGGAACAAAACTTTTAGCCAATGCCACGATGATCCAACAACGTGTGTTCCGCATGCGAGCACATGTACACAGACTGACATCTGTCTCGAGTATGCAGCAAGCCATATATTGTATAAAATAATCCAGAAAAAAGCACAAATATGACTGAGATGCCAAATTCAGCGGCTGGAATGAGCTGCTGAGGTAACATGACGGCTCACAGACAGCAGCGGCATACCTGTCACTCAAGTGACCACGCCCTTAATTATGCAGAACTTTAAGGCTTAATATAATTTAAACAGATGAGCTATAAAAAAATTCACCCCCCTCAGAGTTGTCATGAAGGGCAAAATTAGCTTTACAGACCAAAACCACAATATGAACCAGACTGTAAACATGTTTTTTTCTGCTGTAAACTTGGCTAATTTAACATGATGGTCAATGAGATTCTGCTCACTTCTGCAGCCAGTCGATGAATTGCAGTTTAATTCACTTCCGTATTGGCTTCACGAGAAACGGGGAGGTTGCCGCTTGGTTTGAGACAGCCCTTAAAGTGACAGACTCCCTGATCAGTGCCCTGACTACTGAACTAGGGAGCTGACTGAGACGCACCCTTAGTCCAACCCTCCGCCAAGACACATGATTTGCTCTTATCATCCGATCATGGTTGTGTCTCTCTGTTAGTGTTACTGGATCTTAGTGCTGCATTTGACACTATTGACCACAGCATTCTTTTGAATAGACTCAAAAATTATGTTGGCATTAGTGGAACTGCATTGACATGGTTCAAATCATACTTATCTGACCATTATCAGTTTGTAGCAGTAAATGAAGAGAGGTCATAACAATCACAAGTTCAGTATGGAGTACCACAAGGCTCAGTACTAGGACCATTGCTGCTCACCCTGTACATGCTACCCTTGGGAGATATCATAAGGAAGCATGGTATTAGTTTTTGACATTGACGTTTATATATGATTACACTAAATGTTTGCTGGACAAACAGATTGGTTGATTGTCACATTAATTGTTAGATACTTGTGAGAGCTTATCTAAACATATTTATTATAACTCATTCTCATATAACTCACACATTCAACCTCATCTCTTTAAGTGAATCAACATTTTCCATAATATTTGCAAAGTACAACTGTTTAGGTATTAGTTATGTCAGATTGTGTTTGTCAATGACTGACTTAATAGATAACAGCATTAATCTAGAGAGTTTCAAAGGGTTCACAAACTTATTCTTGCCACTCAAAATAAGATGCATTAGGATTTAGAAAAGGGACGAAAACATTAAATCTTATTTGCAACTCTTTTATCTGTGGATTATACCATCAGGCCTCATTTAATATACATTTTATAAAGAGAACACCATTTTAATTTATTTTAGCCTATTTAAGACTATCAAGTTTGAGTTAGAAGTAACCAAAGGGGAAGTGTCAGTTGAATTACAAGGGTCATGTCACAGAAATCCTACGTTTATATATATATATATATATATATATATATATATATATATAGTGGTCTCAAACCACTAAAAATAGTGGTTCTTGGATGGCCACAGCCCTGTAGAGTTTAGCTCCAACTCACACCTGCTCGGAAGTTTCTAGTAATCCTGAAGACCTTGATTAGCTGGATCAGGCGTGTTTGATTAGTGCTGGATCAAAACTGTGCAGAGCTTCAGGAATTGAGTTTGAGAACATTGATATACATCATTGAAACAGTTCAGATTTTTCCACAAACTATATTAAGTTAATGCAACAAGACACCCATTTAAACAAACTTAGTGAATTGGTGTGGAGGACAATTAACTGAATTAAGCCTCAAATCTGACTTGAAGTGACTCAAATGGGTCTCTTTCACCGACTGCATTTGCACTAATTTCTGTGAAAAGTTTCACAAAAAACAAAATGACTCAAGTTTATAAAAGATGAGAAAATTAGAAATTTAAAATTTTTGGGTTCTTATTTACTCATGTCTCAAACTATCAATCCAAACAGGACTTTCTTCAGTGGAACATATTTTGAGGAATGTCTTATTTTATCCATATAATGGAAGTAGTCAATGGTAACCAAAACTGTTCAGAAAACAAATATTCCTCACAATATTTATGTTTCGCAGAAGAGAGAAATCATTCAGGTTTAGAAATGTTTGTAAATGTTTGGAATGCAAGAAAACCTTGAGCTGCCATGATCTTCTGCATAAATCTGGCTAATGAGAGGTCTGTATTAAAGCTGTGAGGATGGCACACTTTCCATTGATCAAAGATCTTCTGCACATGCTCTCTGAAGACCTGCTCTTTTCTGACAAGAATATTTGCTAAGAGTGATGAAGGGCTGTAAAAGAGAGGTTATGCAGAAAGCCCTCATGTGGAGCTGTTTGGGAGCCTTTTATACAAATGACTAGTCTGGGACACATGGTCACTCGTTTAGACTCAATTCATTAACATTACATTAGAACGACATTAAAAACAAATTCATGTGTGTTCCCTCACCTTTTAACAGAAGATCAGATCATGCATCCTCCCAAAAACAGGATCTGCGTGGTCAACATGTGGTCAACATGTGGTCAACATGTGAACGTGCCGTGTTATGACTGGAACTTATGGAGGGTGTAGGGATAAAAAAAAAAAACCTCTTCTTTTGGAACGCACTTCAGCGTCATCTTAACGAGACAATCAAAGAGGTGTGTCTCAATCAGTTCCCTAGCTCCCGATCTCGTGAATCAGTATATCGTGTACACGAATTCGGGCACTGGTAAGGACAGTAAAAGATGCTGGTTCACTACACATTGGGACACTCATGACTCTATTTCCGGCGACGTGACAACGTCCTCATTGTACAACATCACTACTGGTATTTATGAACAACAACAGAGCTGATATTTTCTGACATTACTTGTAATGTTATTTAAAGTACATTATGATTAATTATTTGCTTGTTACATATAAGTGCAACATTTCAGCCGTGAATAAATTATAAATGTTCCCAGCTAACCAAAATACGTGACTGTTACGTAACTGCAACGTAATTTGGTGACCAAACTTTCGTCGTGGCGACATAACTAGTTACGTTGTGGCAACCGGAAAAGTGAAATTCCCGGATATGTTGCCACAACGTAACTTTGTGACGTTGCCAGTTAGTAACTGCGACGTCGTGGCAACGTTGTGTATCAATGGTTGTGTGTTGGTAATCAGTTGGTAATTTTTATATTTATTTATTTTTCTATGGGCGGACATGCAGTAGTTTAACCTAATTTATGTCCTCATTTGCCCAAACTAATTTAAAGGCTATTCCAACAGCTGTGAACAATGAATGCAGAGCTCAAAATGAATTCAATTCATTTATTTTGAAAAACACACAGAACATGAACAAAAATCCAAATAAAAATAATGAAATACACCCAAACTATAAATAAAAACATATCGCCTACAGCGAAACATAAAATAAAAGCATTCAAGACGTTTTGCACTCAGTATCATTAAAAACATATGCTAGCGTAACATTTTGCTAACATATATTTCAGACGTTCAATCACAGAGGTAAAAATATTAACAAAAGTACTTAAAGTAGACTGTGGGTAATGTTACTTAACCAATCTGACGCAGTTGTTGAACTTTATTGCTATAAAACTGACGAGAAACACGGAGAAACGCCGACGCTGTCCTCTCCAGCAGCTTGAATGTTTTCCCGGTTGCCATGGCAACTCTAACGGCCACCAGCACTAACGTAAACATAACAATAAAAAAAGGTTTTGCGTCTTTCCAAAGTTAACTTTATACATTTTTATAAAAGCCATTTATTCGTTGTCACCTCGGAAAAATAAATTCTTCTCTCAGAAAAATTAACTTTACTCTCTTGTCAACATACTGTGCGCGTGGCGCGCACTCCATTTGTGGAGGCGCGCGCTGTATGTCACGTCACTATATATAAAAAGCAGTTATCCATATTCTGACTTGGTGAAAAGAAACTTTTTTTTTTTCTTAAGGGACATTTCAGTCTTGTGTCTGACGTTTAATTACACATTTTAAATGGCAAATTCTGATAATAATAACATATAAAGAATGTGTAAATGATGGTAATGAAATTACCAGCACATGACGTTGCTATAACATTCCCAGGTAGCCAGCGGAATCGGGCCAATTGCGGCTGAGTGTCGGCTCACTCGGCTGTGTACTGGCACCGGCATGCCAGAAGTGAGCCAGCTCTGGCCCAGTAATGGTTGCCAGATTTGGCCAGGCTTTGGTTGTGTGGATCTGGCCCGATTGTGGTTGACAAATGGCACATTAGGCACATTCGGCCCACTATGGGCCATAAGTGCTGGCCTCATTTTAAGTACGATATTGCCATTACAAACCTGGAGAAGGTTAGGTTGTGTATTGAGAGTGATAGTTCAGGGCCTGGGACATGGGGTCTAAGAACTTTTCAAAGTGGGTCATCTTTTAACTATATAGCAAACTGATCTGCATTTGTCATGAAATTACTTAAATGCAATATATTTTAATATAACATAATACATAATTACAACTTATTTATTGTTTTAAAACATATATATTATGCTCTGGCCTCTCCCTATTAATGTTTGTTATTTTGTTCGATTAGTATTTTAATTTTATATAATTAAATAATTACCAAATTCAGTCAATTTTAATGGATTAAACAAAACTTATTTATTGTTTTTAAAAAATATATGGCCTCTCCCTGTTAATGTTTATTTTATTGTATTAGTATTTTAATTTTAATTAATTAATTAAGTAATGGATTAAAATTAATTTTAATGGATTAAACAATCAAAATATACAAACAAAAAAGAATGAAGAAATCACCAAAGTCAATATATAGTTTTTAAAGCTGTATAACGTTTTGCCACATTCTCTTTTTTGTTTAATCTATTAAAATTAACTTAATTTGGTAATTATTTTATTCATAAAATCATACAATCAGTGACTGTCCCAGCTAACAATGTTTTTTAGGGACGGCACCCAAAATTATCAATTAATTCACTCCATAATCAGTATGTAATATAATGCTTCAAATGTAAATGCTGCGTGCCTTTTACGTGTTTTAATGCGTGCGTGCGCGTGATCATTCGAGTCGCATTTGAACTGGAGCGGGGAAAGTTACCATGGAAACGGCGCGGCACCTCTCAACTGACAAGCAGCGAACACCGTCTCTCACTGTTGTTTTCACTACTTTCAGGTAAGTTTAGTCCCTAAAATTACACAAATAGTACATACAAATATTCCTGACTCTTTCTTTAATGTAAATGACTGGCTTTCGTTGAATATTTACTTTATAGAAATGGTTTAGTGTCTTCGAAAAAGTCCGTTAGCATCTCAGCCGTTAGACTAACGTTAACTATAAGAGGTTAACTATAGACTAACTATAGACATGAACTCGTTTATGTAAGTTTGGGCTTTTAATCATATATCTTATGTGTATATGAGAGATTTTGATAGATTTGTAATGGTTTTGCTGGTAAGCTAATTAATTTAACCTAAAAGTATGCACTGTACCGTTAATCGGTGACGTCACGTACATGGAGAGTGTAAATGGGCTGAAACTACTGTATTTCAAACACGTTTTGATATTTCATGGTAAACATTTCCAAACACGAAACTATCTCTAACTTGTTTGATCTTTCATGGTAAAATAGCTTTTACGTCCAAACATAAGTGACAGTATGAGCATTACTGAATATTAAACCTAAAAATGTAAATTCTGTTATCTTAAGATTTTTTTGTGTGTAACGTATATTCTGTAACTTATATTATTCTTTTTCTTTTCTGCATTTCACCTCTGCTATAGTTTATTTATAATGAGCATGCCATTGTTTACTAAATATTGTTGGCTCTGTGACAAATTGTTTATGTTCCCAGATTTTTCCATGCTGATGGCAGTGCAGTTGGACATCTTTAGACACTGTGAACCATGTGACTGGTAAGTGATACCTCAAACATACACTACCATTCAAAAGTTTAGGGTCAGATTTGTAATGTATTTGAAAGAAAGCTTTTATGTCCACCACTGCTGCATTTATTTAAATTAAAATACAGTAAAAAATAATATTGTGAAATTACAATTTTAAAATTCAGGTCTTAAAAAGCCTTAAAGTCCCTGTAAAGTCAATTCTGAGAATTGTTTCTAAACACATAAATGTTACAAATGTATTGCTGAAACACATTACAAAGACTGTGAACTATGTAGTACTGAATTGTGAAGTTAGAGCATTTTATATTTTTTTCAGGATTTTTTGGGCAGAGCTAAAACGGGGGGCTTGATGATGCACTGGAGCCCCTGAGCATTTGTCAGCGCCTACATCTGTCGACAACAGCCTGCAGTATGTGCCCACCAATGAGTGTAAGTTGCCTTGTGTGCTTATAAGTAGTCCACAGTAACTCTACCAAATTTTGCCACCCTCTAGTGATTATTTGTTTATATGCATCAGTATAGCTGTAATTCTAAGATACTGATGACACTAAATCAATTTTAAAGTTTTTATCCAAAGTGAACTTTAAAGTCCTTGTATAAGTTTTTACGTTGTTACATGCCAAGGAACCTTGGCGGGCATGCCATTAAAACCCCACCTGACCAACAAAGATACCAATGATTGTGTAATCCTTAGAACTCAGTTTTGGATGGCTTCTAGAGGGCATGCTGCGGATCTGCACAGTATCTGCTTGTTTATATTTTGAGTACTGCCAATATACATAGACCAGTCATCACGTGAAAATAACAGATCCAATCCTAAAATCCTGAAAGAAAATAAATAAAAAGAATAGACTTGTGTTTGTACTGCCCTAATCTTTGATTTTGTTTTTCCAAAACAGGAAGCCTGCTGAAGAAGACAGAGGACTGAGACAACACATGCACTTGAACACAAATACACACCCTATACATCTGAGGTTTTTTTTTTTTTCTTCATGTGTAATTTTAATATTTGCTTTTGTATGTTTTAAACACTCAATTTTCAATGCATATTTTGAAATGAAATAAAAGCTCAATTTGAATTAGTTAATTGTTTTCATTTTGGGAAACATGGCTATAGGCCCTATGGAAGAACATGGTACTGTTTTCTGTGGTATATTGCTCAATGATTTTACATGGGTTTCACATGAAGTTACAGGTGTACATGGGGTGTAACATACAGGTTTGTCTGAGCTCATCTAAAATATAAGTTGAAGCACCTGCAAAGAGGATTTGTGACTGTCACAAATAGTTTAGAGCCAATCACTGTAAAGCACTACACCTACAGTACAAAAGTGTGACACTTAAAGCCTCTGAAAAAAACTTCCATTCTGCAGTTCAACTTCTTGAAATGAAAAATATTTGCATAGTAAGTTTATATATATATATATATATATTTTTTTTTTTCTTTAAGTTTTTAAAAATATATATGAGAGGTTTTTGATAACCAATTAATTACATGAACTACTTGTCTTAATACTTATATGTACATATAGGTCTACTTAATTTAACAAACAAGCTAATATTGCTTTGGTAAAATGTTTTTTGTAGTTCTTATTAATTAAATAGATGTAGTTATGTATTTCATATACATTTCCCTTTGGAACCCAGACCTGCGCCAGGACCGGCTAATTGTACAATTTATGCTGGCATGATTGTGGCCCTATTCCGGCAGTGTCGGCTCAGTTTCGGCACCCAGACTCGGGCCAGGACCGGCTAATTGTACAATTTATGCTGGCATGATTGTGGCCCTATTCCGGCAGTGTCGGCTCAGTTTCGGCACCCAGACTCGGGCCAGGACCGGCTAATTGTACAATTTATGCTGGCATGATTGTGGCCCTATTCCGGCAGTGTCGGCTCAGTTTCGGCACCCGGACTCGGGCCAGGACCGGCTAATTGTACAATTTATGCTGGCATGATTGTGGCCCTATTCCGGCAGTGTCGGCTCAGTTTCGGCACCCAGACTCGGGCCAGAACCGGCTAATTGTACAATTTATGCTGGCGTGATTGTGGCCCTATTCCGGCAGTGTCGGCTCAGTTTCGGCACCCGGACTCGGGCCAGTGTACTTGGGCCGATTCTGGCGCGTCATTCATTCCCGTGTTTCACAAGAGTCCGGCAACCGCATCTGGGCCGAGTTATTTCTTCTGGCTTGCCGGTTCTGGGCCATTATTGGCCCACATCTTTTTGGCTACCTGGGTTGCCAGTAAGTCATGGAATGACCATTATATTACAAATAGAGTACGTATCTGGAACGTCCTTGGTTTTCTTATAACGTTAGGAGATCGTACTGACGATGTTGTGATATGGTAATTTGATGGTAATAATATTATGGGCATACAACGTTGTAGTTACGTTACTAGTAAGTCATGGAATTACCAATATATTACGTATAGAGTACGTATCTGGAACGTCCTTGGTTTTCTTATAACGTTAGGAGATCGTACTGACGACGTTGTGATATGGTAATTTGATGGTAATAATATTATGGGCATACAACGTTGTAGTTACGTTACTAGTAAGTCATGGAATTACCAACATATTACGTATAGAGTACGTATCTGGAACGTCCTTGGTTTTCTTATAACGTTAGGAGATCGTACTGACGACGTTGTGATATGGTAATTTGATGGTAATAATATTATGGGCATACAACGTTGTAGTTACGTTACTAGTAAGTCATGGAATTACCAACATATTACGTATAGAGTACGTATCTGGAACGTCCTTGGTAATCTTATAACGTTAGGGGGTCGTACTGACGACGTTGTGAGATGGTAATCTGAAGGTAATGAAATTACTGGCATGCAACGTCATAGTTACGTTGTCAGTTAGTAAGTCATGAAATTACCAAAAAGTACGAATACATTACGTAACTGTTACGTCCTGTGTTAGCTGGGTTAGCTAGATTATGTTCATTACCTGTCTAGCAATGTATGTTTATGCTGAAATATAATAAAATAACGGTTTGTATTTTTAAAAACATCTATCGCGTATCGTTATGTGTAGTGAGTTGGCTCACGTGATTCAAGTTTCGTGCTTCAGAACTTCTGTTAAGGGAGCATAGTGAGCATCAATGCTCCCTGGTTTTCACGGTACATTGTGGGACTTTTCAGGGAGCGAACGTTTCAGTGCCCTGGAAGGATTCTGCGATTGAGACAGCCCTTAAAATGGCCGACTCCCTGGTTAGTGCCCTGACTACTGAACTAGGGAGCTGATTGAGACACAGGGGTAGATTGTGCAAGCTGCGCCTTTTGTTTAACGTTAGTTTATATAGTTATTTATTTATTTTTGGTTTATCGCACCATATTGTATATTGTATTTGAAACATTTGAATGGAATAGGTAGCTGTAAAGTATTTTTGTTTAAGTACAAAGTCATAATAATGTACCAAATCTAACTCGTATATATTACAGTAGTGTAGAAAAATACTATACATACATTTATAGGTAAAATCGAACTCCGAGCCTCCTGTACCCATTCTGTGACATCAAACAACTTCCCTGTGCAAAGGATCATGGGGGCCTGAAGTGTCCATCAGTTGTAGGCTTTGAAATCCTTCATTCCGAAGGGCCCTTTGAAGTGGCCAGTTTTGATTATTTTCACTCCGAAGTGCCCTTCAGAGGGCGAAATATCCCGTTTGGAACGCACCGTGTGTCATGGCGACATCATGTGGTCAACATGTGAACGTGACGTGTTATGACTGGAACTGATGGAGGGTCAAACCTGCAAAAACAATGAAGAAATAAATATATTAAGAAATAAATGAAGAAATGTAAAAAAAAAAAACCATACATCAATAATAAATATAAATTTATAATATAATTTTTTTTTTTTCATTTATTTATTTCCACATTCATTTATTTATTTCTACATTTCTTTGTCTGTATGCTAATGAGGAGGCTTGATTTACCTCAGACATCAGCAATCGAGCTCAGAGTGGTGTTGCTGAAGCGTTGAGGCCACAGTGACACCTTGTCAGGCACGTGCACACATAGACATAAAAGGGGGCTTGAGCCCCTGCCCTTTTTCTTCCTCGAGAGAAAGTGCCCTTTTTTCTAGGGTGCTTTTTAAAATAAATAAATAAAAATAAATGAACATATATTCCTGTTTGCGCACAGCTTCCCTGTCAAACAAATATATTTACTGAATAAAAAAAAAAAAAAAACTATATATCAGGTTGGCTTTGTCGAGTTCAGCTGCCCTCCATCCACGACACGCCAATCATTCCCGCACGCGCACACACGCGCGTCAGTCCCACCTCGTGTTTGCTGCTGGCTGAAAACTTGTGACAACTATGCCCAGGAAAATACAACTGCTGTCTGGCAATGAGAAGTGAAAAAGAAAAAATCCCTAGATGGATCCATCCCGTGCATTCCTTTCAGGTGGCCTATATATGTTCACAAACGTGAAATTTTTGGCCATTTAAGGGTGAGATTATTTATATGTTTAACGCCGCGTTAATAGTTTGACCACCATCAACACATCTGCCTGATTTGATACTAATGCAATTTATGTCATATTATAATTTCAATTATTTTAATGTGTGATACATTGCATTTTGAACTATGGTAAAGATATCTGTAGGGCTGTGAATACCGGAAGAAGAGCATTCCATGGACGCAAATCCATGATCCGCCTTATTAGACAATTTTCTAAGGATGCACAATTTATTAAAACTATTTAAATATCATAATACAGCATTACATAATGCTATTCTTAAATCTATGCTTACACAGGAGAATACATCAATAAAAGTTTAAACCCTCGCTCTGTCTTTGCATGTTTGATGTCCACATATTCTTGTTGAAGAAATTACAGTGGCTGTTGCATTTCTATAAAAAAAAAAAGAAAAAAAAAGTTGGCCGAAAATTGTATTTAACTTATATATATGGTGGTTGGCTTTGATCGTGGATTTGATCATGCTGTGCTGTGTAACAACAACAATCAGCAGGCTTTTGGCGCCCTCTGCAGACATTTGTTATAATATATAATGTATTTAACAGTTCAGGGGAAAAAAAACTCTTGATGTGTTTAAATATGCAGATTAGCTTTTTGGTTAATTTAGAAGAAATCTACAGATGCAAACAGACGGAGGGTAGTAGGCTTACAAACAAACACCATCTAAATGTGTAGGGTTAGGGTTAAGTTTTCTTTCCATTAGAGTAAAAGACATGGAATTAAAAATGGACCAAAATCTTAAAATTGTCCTCTACATGAAAGAAGTATTCCAATAACACCAAAAAAATTAAAACAATTTATTGATTTGTGCAAAATAAACAAATTATTGTGAAATGATGTCCCTCTTCTTGGTGCAGTCATTTATTCTAAATATATAGCTACTTGAAAATAGTAGTAGAAAACATGCACATTGTGGCATAGTGTCCTTTGCTGTTGCCTGCATTTGTGATAAACCTAGTGAATACTAAAGAAGACCATAGTCTCGATGTGAACTAATTATTTTGTAGAAATCTGTGGAGTATGAAACAATTGCATGAGTGTGAGGGAATTAAAATAAATTGGTAAGTAAGTCAGAGTTATCTCAATATATTTAAGGGTTTATTATTTTTTTTAAATAAATAATTATGAGAAGTGCCCTTTTTTCAACTTGAGCCCCTGCCTCCCAAAATGTCTGTGCACGTCCCTGCACCTTGTGGTGTATATAGGGTCACCATCTTTATTCCGGACATGGCCGAAAAATATCGCCAATACGGTGTTTATATTAGGACTTCCTCACACCTCAGTCATGCAACAAAAAGGCGTCATGCCTCAGACTGAAAGGCTTCAGGTGTCAGGAAAAACGACGTCAGGTTTCAGGTCTCGTACAATTAGGCATCAAACTAAACAGCCTCAGACCAAAAGGCTTCAGACGAAAAGGCATCGGATGAAATGGACTCAGACTAAAAGGCATCATGGTTTTTTTTTTGTTTTTGTTTTTTTTTTATAGCCTAACATTCTATTGGCTTTTATCCCATCATATGTCGTCCTTCAGTTGTCTTTTTCTTGTTACTATTCCCAAATTAATGTAAGGTGTGTGTGCGTGCATGTTAATTATGTAGAATCTATCTGTTGATGGTATTCATGTAGGCTATTTATGTAATCCCTTGGCGAATAAGAAAAGAAAAGAACAGAAAAGAACATGGCGATTTTCACATTGGTCTGCAGAAAAACAGCAACGGGCTGAATGAAAATGTAAATGTGACTCCTCCATCCAGATAGTGGTGTTTTGTTTTTATTGTTATTTTTTATGCATTCCATTTTTATTCTTATGTATTGGTTTCCTTTTTATGTAAAGCACTTTGAATTACCATTGTGTATGAAATGTGCTAAATAAATAAAATTTATTAAAACCCTTGGAAATACGTCACAACACTGGAGAAAAGTCGTTTGCAACTTCTGGTTCACGCGGACTTTAACACACTTTTAACCATGGCTAATTTCCGTATGTGTTCACAATAGTTTGCAATGCAGGCTAGTTGCAATGTGTTATTTTGCTAACTTTTTATAGCCTACATGCAAATAAAACTAGTGAATAATACAAATTTACAAAATAATCTCAGTGGGATATGTTTTATACAACTTAGTGTAACTTTTAAAGGTGCCCTAGATTCAAATATTGAATTTACCTCGGCATAGTTGAGTAGAGTTCAGTACATGGAAATGACATACAGTGAGTCTCAAACTCCATTGTTTCCTCCTTCTTATATAAATCTCGTTTGTTTAAAAGACCTCCGAAGAACAGGCGAATCTCAACATAACACCGTTACGTAACAGTCGGGATCATTAATATGTACGCCCCCAATATTTGCATATGCCAGCCCATGTTCAAAGCATTACACAAGGGCAGCCAGTATTAACGTCTGGATCTGTGCACAGCTGAATCATCAGACTAGGTAAGCAAGCAAGAACAATAGCGAAAAATGGCAGATGGAGCAATAATAACTGACATGATCATTGATAACATGATATTTTTAGTGATATTTGTGAATTGTCTTTCTAAATGTTTCGTTAGCATGTTGCTAATGTACTGTTAAATGTGGTTAAAGTTACCATAGTTTCTTACTGTATTCACGGAGACAAGAGAGCCGTCACTATTTTCATTTTTAAACACTTGCAGTCTGTATAATTCATAAACACAACTTCATTCTTTATAAATCTCTCCTCATTAGCCGTTAGCCACGGAGCACAGCCTCAAACTCATTCAGAATCAAATGTAAACATCCAAATAAATACTATACTTACAGGAATCGATGTATGCATGATGAACACTTTGTAAAGATCCATTTTAAGGCAGTTTTTTGCCTTAAAATGCCTGTTTAAGGCAGTTGAGAGCTCGCAGGGGCGGGGGAGCGGGACATTTAAAGGGGCCGCACACTTAATCGGTGCATATGTAATAATGGTTCAAAATAGGTAGTTAAAAAAATTAATTAAAAAAATCTATGGGGTATTTTGAGCTGAAACTTCACAGACACATTCAGGGGACACCTTAGACTTATATTACATCTTTTGAAAAGGGGTTCTAGGGGACCTTTAACAGAAAACTGTGTGCACGTGACATCACATTGAGGTGGGGTAATTCACTTCTTTCTAAGTCCGTTTTGTCTGATGCCTTTTGGTCTGAGGCTGTTTCATTCAATGCCCAATTGTATGAGACCTGACTGACACCTGACCTCATTTTTCCTGAGACCTGAAGCCTTTTAGTCTGAGGCATGACGCCTTTTCGTTGCATGACTGAGGTGTGAGGAAGTCCTAATATGAACACTGTACTATGGTCAGGATTTCAACCCAGCACACGTATGTCTGCAAGATGTCTGTTAAAGATCACTTCATCTGGAAAGCATCTGCTGTTTGCAAACATCTGATAGACGTCTTTAAGATGTCAGTTTTACATACATTCTAAATCATAAACATCTGAAAGACGTCTTCTAAACGTCTATTTGACATCTGACAGGAAACGTCCTATAGACGTATTGCAGATGAGCAAACACTCTAAAAAATATGTCTTCCAGACGTAAACACACACATCAAATAGATGTCTCTGAGATATATGTGTGCTATCAGGGAAACAAGTCTTTACACACATGAACAGAAAAAGCTTCCTTTAACAAATCTGAAAACAGATACTGACAACAAAGCGTGTGAAATGTTCCAGTATTATATATATTAATATAATATATCCACTATTTCTACATTGTGCAGTGATACCAAAGAAAGAGCTATTTAAGAAAACTGAGAAGCATAGGATTATTTAATTTCACTATGTCAAATCTTTTAAGCTGTGCCTCAGTCAGGACGGACTAATATTATGAGAGAAATTCTTAGTTTTCTGAAGATAACAGGATTAGAAAGTAGAATTTAAATTTTCATATTATTACTAAACTATTATTTCATATTATTACTATTACTATTTTTCTGTTTTCCCTCCCTCTCATCCTTCACGTCAATGCTTTACACTCTAGTCCAGCTGGTGGCGGCGATACACCATAAGTTGGCTTGTCAACCGCCATTAATTCGTAAAAGAAGAAGAAATGGAGGATGAAAAGGCTGATGCGGATAGTGGAGGCAATGCAAGTAATGAAAGCAAAGTGGAAGAAACTCGGAAAAGAAAGAGAAGTTGGGGACAAAACTCAGAAACGGACGGTGAAAAGGGAAACCACCAGGTAAGAAGGAAGAAAGAGGAATATAAGGTATTGTTTGTAAGTTTGCTAATGAGTCTGTTAATGTCATTAACCCTTTGAAACTAACTAAAACACTTAAAGAAACATTATAGGACGATTGAAAAGTATTAAGACATTGAGGAATGGTAAATTGATGTTGTTCGAAACTTCTGAGGCAGTCTAACAGTTTAATGATCTACAGCAAAATAGCGCGAGCTTTGGTGAGAACTAAACAAATAATTACTACAGTATTAATTTCTCGATAGAAATGATATCAAAGTGGAAATATGATGGTCAAAATTGTACATTAATACACAAACTGTGCAGAAAACGCAACTTTCGGAAGCCATATTTATTTTTCTAGCTCAACTATCACTGAATGAGACAGGAAGTGAAGCTAATATTTAATTCGGACGTGCCTTGATGCCTTCCTACCTTGAAATGTGTCCTCATTTTCCAGTTTTCGGACGAATAGGCGCCGATTTTGTGGGTGTTCGGGGGCTGGAGCACGCACGGAAAAATACGAGATAGCCTATTCTCCATTGATTTAAACCAATAATAAATAATTTCAGCTTTCAGACACGATTTTCACTTTTTTAATAGTTTATTTAAGGATGTTTCTGACGCGTTATTTTAATGACAAACGTCGAGAACGCATCCAAGTGATGCGCGCGCACAAATCTCTCAAGTCAGGCGGATTATGAAGGTAAATCAGTAGCAAAACTCGAGAGATTGCTGATTTGAACGTGAGAACTTTTGTATTAATATTTTGTAAATTGAAATCTACACTCACAGCCCTGATGTGAAAAGCGCACATAGACAATAATCAAAACACCTGTGTTTGCAAGTTGAAGCCATTTTATTGGTCGATGCCTGACCAATGAACAAGGCCAGCTAATTTTTACATAGATTTTAATATTCATTTTAAAAATTATCTGCGTGAACTCTTGACATATTAAGAGAGCAAGAGAGATTGAGAATAAATAAAGGTGTGCGTTTGTGTGTTGTAAAGTCAAATGTGTATGTGCGTGCATGGGGGATATGGGTGAAAAGAAATCGACTGGATTTGATAGTTTAGTTTTGTCCTTTTTCCACACATGAAAAATTACGTTACAGATAGTTGATGTTTAAAAAGCTCAAAATGAGTAAACGCTATTTAAAACAGCTAAGTGCAACTAAAACGTTTGCAAAAGGGCCTAAAACCATTGAGTAGGGATGGAGAAATGAGGCCTCTTAAATCTTTGAAGCTTTTCTCTAAATGTTTCGGGAAAGGTTTCAAAGCATCAAGAGTGTCAAAAACAGCGCCATCTTGTGGCAGGTAAAATTTACAGCAGCCATAAACCTTATGGCGCAGCTCCGTTGTTTTATCCATTAAGCACAAACAAAAGCCTGACGACGCTAAATGTGTTATTTCAATAAGAAAATTCACATATTAAAGTTTGGCAATAAATGAAATTGATCAACAAAAACAATAATAAATATAGCTGCAAGCAGCAATTCGGGGCCAAGCCCCAGAAGGGGCAGTAGCGCAATACGGAGCAGGAAGAGCAAAAACAGCAGAAATTGTACGTACATGCAAAACAGCTGGTTCAGAAGGACAGGTGGAAATGAAATGAAAATCAATAGAAATTCAGATGAGAATGAACACGGAATGAACTAAAAACACTTGTATCTCAATGAAGAGGAATAAAGATTACTACAATGCTTATTTGTATAAAAAAGGTATCAAAATGACTCATTACACACAATTGTATAAAGGGACCCCACACGGGATTCGAACCCACGACCTTCGGGTCTAATGTCCATTTCTCATCTCATTGCACCACTGTGCAGGTGAATGTTGGTACACCTGCCGAAGTTCATTAGTTCATGTGAAAATGGACTCAAAATGAAGAATTTTTATAAAACTGCACTGAATGTTATATTTAATAACTACTTTAGATCATTCTGCAGCTCATCATGCTGTAGCGCAATACAGAGCAGGAAGAGGAAAAACAGCAGAAAATGAACAAACATGAAACAGCTGGTTCAGAATTACGGGCGAGAATGAACTCAGAATGTACAGAAGCTTAGATGAAAATGAAAACAGCATGAAAAAAAAAGTATTTATTTCTAATCTAAGAGGCAATAAAGGAATCAAAACACACAATTTCATAAAACCGCTCCACCTGGGATTCGAACCCACTACCTTGGGGTACAGAGCTCTTCAGGTAACTGGCTTTACACATTGAGCTACTTGAGGATGCACATCCAACAGGCTGTGGAAGAGAACTTTTAGTGTAAGAAAGAATTTACAAAAAAGCATTACTTAGCATGCTAACCATATTAGCATGCTAAGCTAACTTAATGCTAATGAAGCTCATGGTTAACTTGATAGCTGAAGAGCCACAATAAAGAGAATGACAACTGGTTAGCATGCTAAGCAATTAGCATGCTAAGCTAACTAGCATAAGGCAACAAACACAAGCAAGGTCACATTCAGAGACGAATATCTCGGGAATGGTAGCGAATATCAAAAATCAGTTCAGTCATTTATGTGCAGCTCGGTCCAAAGATTATCTGAGCTGATTTTGGACAAAATTGACCAAAATTTGTAGGAGGAGTAGCGAAAAAACTGTTTTTCATTTACTTCAATATGGCAGACAGGTACATTTAAGGAAAATGACAAATGATACATTGTCGGAATCGGCATAAGCCAGGGAATAAAATGACATGAAGCATACACATTTTGGAAAGTGTTTTCAAAAGTTATAAGCGTTTTTGCAATAATCATTACATCTGTGGAACAGTAGGTGGCGCTGTGCTGAAACTTCTCAGGTACCTTCAGGACCTTCTAAAGGTCATACATACCAATTTTTGTGAAGATATGTCAAATTGTTTAAAAGATATTGCAATTTATGTCAAAATTCAAAATGGCGGACACGTGATTCATCCAATATTGACAGAATCGGTATCGTCGGATTCGGCATGATCCAAGGAATCCATAGACACCACGATCTTGATTTTATGACAAACTGTTCAAAAGTTATTGGCCAAAATAGCCATTTTTCATATCTCATGACCTGTAGGTGGCGCTGTTCCCAAGTTTGGCATAGACCCTCAGACCATAGTCCTGATGAAGCGTACCAATTTTTGTTTCGATTGCTCAAAGTTTGGCCGAGATACAGCCTCTATACTAATTTTGGGTCGACCTCGTTAACTTCGTGACATCATAACTTTTGAAGAAAGATGAATAAAAAAAATCTGTTCAGTCATTTCTGTGCGGCTCAGTCCAAAGATCATCTGATCAAAGTTTGGACATAATTGGACAGGATTTGAAGGAGAGGTAGCGAAAAAACGGAATACTGTACTTTTCAAAATGGCCGCTACTGTAATGGGCGGAGACTTAATGTAAGATGTTGAGTAGCATCAGCATAACGAGCTGAATCAGATGTACTAAATTACATTTTTCTAGAGCAAATGGTTCAAAAGTTATAACCTTTAGAATAGTGAATTTTTGAACTGGTGGTGGCGCTATAGAGTTGGTCCTAGAGACTCCAAAATTGGTCAGATTTCTAGACATGACAATCACTACAAGTGTGCCAAATTTCATCATTTTCTCATGTTCCGTTGATAGGGCTGCCATAGACTCCCATTGGGGAGGAATAATAATAATAATAATAAATATAGCTGCAAGCAGCAATGCGGGGCCAAGCACCGAAGGCACAGCAAACAGAGCAACACAGCAAGCAGAGCAGCACTGTAAGCAGAACAGCACATCAAACAGAGCAGCACACCAAGCAGAGCAGAACATCAAACAGAACAGCACAGCATGCTGAGCAACACTGCAGGCAGAACAGCACAGCAAAAAGAGCAGCTTTTAAAGCAGAGCAACATGGCAAGCATTTCAAGCACTCAAATGTCTGAGCTGTAGTGCAGTGCGGAGCAAGAAGAGCAAAAACAGCAAAAATTGAATGTACATGAAAAACAGCTGGTTCAGAAGTAGAGGTGAGAATGAGCTCAAAATGACCAGAAGCTTTTTGGGATGATAGAGGAATTGAAATGACAACATTACAAATAATTTTATGAAGTCACCCCACATGGGATTCGAACCCACAATCTCTGGATCATGTGTCTGTCACTCAACTCTTTGCGCCACTGAGCAAACTGTGTCACACAGCTGTCAGAGTTCCGTAGTTCATGAGAATGAACTCACAATGAAGAGCAACACAGCATACATTTCATGCACTCAAATGTCTGAGTTGTAGTGCAATGCAGAGCAAGAAGAGCAAAAAGAGCAGAAATTGAATGTACATGAAAAACAGCTGGTTCAGAAGTATAGGTAAGAATGAACTCAAAATGATCAGAAGCTAAGATGAAAATGAACATAGAATTAATAAAAATAGATTAATTTCTAATTAAAAGAAGAAAGACTAGTACAATACTTATTTGGATAATAAAGGAATATAAATGACAACATTACAAACAATTTTACAAAGTTGACCCACACAGGACTCGAACCCACAGTCTCTGGATCATGCGTCTGTCACGCAACTCTTTGCGCCACTGGGCAGACGGTGTCACATAGCTGTCGAAGTTTAGTAGTTCATGAGAATGAACTCACAATGAAGAATTTTATAAAAATGCACCATATGTTATATTTATAAATTTTAGTTTAGATCATTCACAGAAACATTCCATATCAGGAACAGAAGCAATTTGTACAAAATAACCATTCAGCATGCTAAGCTAATTAGCATAAGACAACAAACACAAGGAAGGTCACATTAAGAGACAAATATCTCGGGAACGGTAGCGAATATCAAAAATCCGTTCAGTCATTTCTATGTGGCTCGGTCCAAAGATCATCTGAGCTGATTTTGGACAAAATTGGACAAAATTTGTGGGAGGAGTAGCAAAAAAACTTTTTCATTTATTCCAATATGGCGGACAGGGACATTAAGGAAAATGACAAATGACACATCGTTGGAATTGGCATTAGCCAGTGAATAAAATGACATAAAGCATACACATTTTGGGAAGTGTTTTCAAAAGTTATAAGCGTTTTTGCAAAAAACATTATATCTGTGGAACAGTAGGTGGCGCTGTGTTGAATCTTCTCAGTTACCTTCAGGACCTTCTAAAGGTCATACGTACCAATTTTTGTGAAGATATGTCAAATTGTTTAAAAGATATTGCAATTTATGACAAAATTCAAAATGGCGGACATGCGTATCATCTGATGTTGACAAAATCTATATCCTCGGATTCGGCATGGCCCCAGGAATCCATAGACACCAAGATCTTGATTTTCTGACAAACTGTTCAAAAGTTATTGGCCAAAATAGCAATTTTTCAGATCTCATTAACTGTAGGTGGCGCTGTTCCCAAATTTGGCATGGAACCTCAGATCATGGTATTGATCAAGTGTACCAATTTTTGTTTCAATTGCTCAAATTTTGGCCGAGATACAGCCTCTATAGCAATTTCAGGTCGACCTTGTGAACTTCGTGACATCATAACTTTTGAACAAAGAAGAATAAAAAAAATCTGTTCAGTCATTTCTGTGCAGCTCAGAACAAGGATCATCTGATCAAAGTTTGGACAAAATTGGACAGAATTTGAAGGAGGAGTAGCGAAAAAACGGAATACTGTACTTTTCAAAATGGCCGCTACTGTAATGGGCGGAGACTTAATGTAAGATGTTGAGTAGCATCAGCATGACGAGACAAATCAGATGTACTAAATTACATTTTTCTAGGGCAAATGGTTCAAATGTTATAACCTTTAGAATAGTGAATTTTTGAACTGGTGGTGGCGCTATAGAGTTGGTCCTAGAGACTCCAAAATTGGTCAGATTTCTAGACATTACCATCACTACAAGTGTTCCGTTGATAGGGCTGCCATAGACTCCCATTCGGGAAAAATAATAATAATAATAATAAAACTAACGGATACAATAGGGGCTATAGCACCTTCGGTGCTTAGCCCCTAATAAAACTAACAGATACAATAGGGGCTATAGCACCTTCGGTGCTTAGCCCCTAATAATAATAATAAGAAGAAAACGTACAATTACAATAGGGGCTACAGCCCCTTCGGGGCTTGGCCCCTAATAATACTAATAATACATACAGAGTTGTTTGAGGCAAGTAAATTGTGCTGTAGCCTAAATACTGTTTATATTACAGAACATATGATGATGTAATATAGGCTACAGGCCTATATTAAAAATGTTTAGTAAATGGACTTGAACTTCCATATAGTAGGCTAATTGCCTGGAAAATCCAGCCTCACCACTGTACCAGCGGATGAGTCTGGTCGGCCATTGAATCAATTCGATTTCCAGGGCGGAGCAAATCCAAGCAAACAGGAAGCGGAGTAAACCAATCAGAGAAGGGCGGATATGACGTTAGCAAAGCGACAAGAGAGTCAACAGCGAAAAGTAAATAATGAATGTGTTTTTGGTCATTTAAAACTGAATTCACGGCTGAATAGAACAAACTCTCCCGTGTGCAATCTTTGTTGATTGAAGGGACTTTCGCCGCACTAGAGTGACACTGTTTGCGTCACTGAAATAAACAAATCTGATTGCACGGTACGGTTTGGAGTTCACTTGAATCGCGACGGAGGGCGGACTGACCAGACTGATATATCTTGTAGAAGATATATCAGTCTGGCCTTGCCAGGCAAGTAGGCTAATGGTCTTGGTTCAAACATTCTGACACGCAAAGTGAAGCATTCACGTGACTGGAAACAATGTGAGGCTTCGTTTTTCATTAATCGCATGTTTCTCTGAAAACAATACACACATTTCGGGACAAAGCTGCTCAGAGACAAAAAAAAAAAAAAAAAAAAAAATTCACAAAGCATCTATCTACACAAGCACATCAGAGTGCAGTAGGGAACAGGAAAGAGACAGTCGATCACTCGACTTGTACAGCATTAGATCGTTCCCACCAACTCAATGATTGATTTAATAGTTTTTTTGCAGACAGCAAAAAAAAATAAAAGGGTAGGGTGGTGTAGTTCTGTGCGTACCCTGAGATAAAATCCTGCAGGCGCCCCTGTTTTCATTAAAATATCATTAGTTTTAACAGGGTTTTATACTACAGCAAAAGAGTAGTAAAGTCATTTATTGGTTGGAGTCAGCCAATGAAATGGGACGTTTTTGTACGCGATGACATCACTACATAGAGCAGATCATGCTGTTTTGGTGGTCCATGTAGCAGCCACCCAATAAACGACTTTACCACTCTTTTACTGTAATATAAAACCAGTTAAAAGATATTTTAATGAAAATATTGTCTCATACATATGTATAAAAATGTTTATTTCTTCATGCCAAGTCGCACTGGCTGGCATTGTTCATTGGTCAGGCATCGACCAATAAAACAGCTTTTGTTTATGTGAATGCCATTTTACACCAGGTGTGCCTCATACATCCTGAAAAGTGAAGCTGCGGGCTCTTTGATCGCCCCCTGGTGGCTGGATGCAGTACAGGTCATAAACTCTGCACTCTCCATGCAGACAAACAGGACTGGAGTTAAACTAAAAAAATAAATTACACTTCCAATAAAATTTTCCTAAAGATGGTTTTGGTCATTTAAGGTAGTTGTTATCATGCTGATATGTTCAATTGTTTGTTTTTGTGATAAGTTTGATTTTAGCTTGCAATTTGATGCTATAGAAACGAGGCATGTCGTTATGATTGACAGCTTCTCTGAGGACTGTTGGAGCTTCGAGGAGAGATTGAATATAACTAACTATTAATTTTCAATTTCTGTGTTATTACACACCAACAAAATGAGTTGTTCAGCAGTAAACTGTACGAACCAACCTACAGGATCAGACGGATCACTGAACCTTTTTCAGTAACGTTAAATGTGGGCTTTATAAGCTAATTAATAAATGTTATTAGTTTTTAAGATAAGATAACATGCCTAACGTTAGCCACGACGGGATAAAGCAAGTGATTATTATCTGGCAGTTAGCCTACAAATTATTTTTATGGGTAGGCTGTAAAATAGAATTTGCTGTTTCACAAATATTATTGCTTTAGAAACAGAATATTATTTACATGTAGAACTTAAAATTGTGAATAATTTATATATTTAAAATACATCAATTTTGATATGTTGTTTCGACCTTGTTATCACTAGTAATTTATTTGAAAATGAACAATGTACATTAATAAACATTCAAATAAATGTAAATTCCTCTTTGCCAGATGTTAATAAGCCAAATGAAAAAGGAAGGAGGCTAAGAAAAATATAATAAACTATAGATAATAAAACAGATAGGTGATCTGATTTACACTACATTAGGTCTGAATTGAATTATGTACATTGTACATTTTAATGGATCACGCTACAAACATTACGATCTTATAA
The DNA here is from genome assembly GCA_036281575.1 of Ancherythroculter nigrocauda. Classification (NCBI taxonomy): domain Eukaryota; kingdom Metazoa; phylum Chordata; class Actinopteri; order Cypriniformes; family Xenocyprididae; genus Ancherythroculter; species Ancherythroculter nigrocauda. The sequence continues at coordinate 3,687,565 of VTFQ01000017.1, forward strand.
TACATGATGCATTGCTGTGTCCGTTATCACATAATTCACACTTTTGGACACTTTTGCTTTAACATACAACACTGCAAAAACAAGGTGTTATTTTCTGTTATGTATTGTCCTTAATTTCATTTCATTTCATATGTTGGTATTAATTCAAGGGTTCACCCAAAAATGAAAATTTTGTCATCATTTACACACCCTCAAGCTGTTCCAAACCTGTATTTCTTTGTTCTGCTGAACATAAAGGAAGACATTTTGTATCCAGTTTGTAACCAGGCCACTTTGGGGCACCGTTGACTTCCATAGTAGGAAAAAAAAATATTATGGAAGTCAATGGTGCCTCAGTTTCAGTTTCCCACATTCTTCAAAATATCTTCCTTTTGTGTTCAAGAGAACAAAGGAATGTATACAGGTTTGGAACAACCAGAGGGGGAGTAAATGATGACAGAATTTTCATTTTTTGGTGAACTGTCCCTTTCAGTGTTTATAATGCTAAAACTTGAAAACTTCAAAGAATTTTAACCCAAACTGACTGGGTTTCTAGAGAGCAAAGGTTTTGTGAAAAAAGTGGAAGACAAAATCTGTTAAAAAAAAAAAAAAAATTGGATTTTAGCTTTAATGTACTTGTCCGGTTCGAACTAACAAGGACGCAGGTATTGAGAAACGCCTCTTGTGAGTGTCAGTTCTCTTTCTGACATCCTCTCGAAGTGCCGGAAGCAATACATCCTTGAAAATAAGGTAACTTAGCAATTTTTATAAAGTTGATTTGACGTTTGACATTCAATATTCACAAATATAAAGATGGGACCGTCTCTAAAGTTACATCTGACATTGGTATGCACGTTTCTAACTTCAATAACATTTGAAGAGAATAATTTACAGTCATAAGACCAACTGTGAAGTGTTCATCTAGGTGTCAGCTATGATGCACCTTTCATATTTTTTATATTTAAAAATACTGTCAAATCATATGAAAAAATTATGGGCTCTATAATACACCCGGCGCAATGCGACGCAAGGCGCAGCGCAAGTGTGTTTGCTAGTTTGCGTCCGGCGCCGTTCGCGTTTTCCCGTTCAGCGTCACGTCCTTAAATTAGTAAATGCATTTGCGCCAGTTAGTGCGCCCATGGGCGTGCTGGTCTAAAAAAGAGGTGTGTTCAGGCGCATTGCCGGCGCATTGCTATTTTAAGGAGCTGAAAATAGACTGCGCCATAGACCAACTCAAACCTAGTCTAAAGTCAATGGCGCAATATTTTTTTGTTAGAGCGCGTTGGTAGAAACTGCGCCTCTGGGCGCGTCCACAGTGAGCGTTGACTTTGCTTATTACACACAGGGATGCGCATCACACAAACATGCCAAATATTAAAAACAAAAGGATTACAGTATAAAAGAATATTATTGTGTAGGCTACATAAATATAAAAATGTAACTTCGTTTAACTTCTAACTAAACGTTTAACTTCGCGCACAAGCAGATCGGTTTCTTCGCTTGAAAAGCGTTCAGCTTTTCCGCCAACAAATTCCGCCATGTAAATAGCAATCCGCCATGGCGCGAGCGCATCTCGCTCTTAAAGGGAATGGGAGATGACACTCTGATTGGTTTATTGAATGTTACACCCATTACTCATTAAGAGAATAGGGACAACCCATTTCAGAAATGCGCCCCGGCGCACGGACCGTTTTTCCGTCGTTAAAATAGCAAAAGTGGATTTGGACACGCCCTGAGTGCGCCTGCGCCGTGCGCTTTACACTTTGCGTTTAGATCATTAAAATAGGGCCCTATGTATTTCATACTGTATATGGAGTCAGAAATATGTCATAATTTAAAGCTCACATTTGAAGGCAATAATTTATAGTCATAAATCCAACATGTCAGCTATGATGCACAAGTTTTATATTTTTTATATTTACTGAAATAAACCATCAAATCATTTGTAAAAATTTCTATTTTCACTTCTATATCAAAAATATGAAAGGTGTGCATCATAGCTGACATGTTGGTTTTATGACTGTAAATTATTGCCTTCAAATGTTATTGAGCTTTAAATTATGGCATATTTATTTATGAGCTCATATATAGTAGTGAAAATAGTGTTTTTACATATGATTTGACAGTGTATTTTAATAAATATGAAAGGTGAAAAAATGAAAGGTGTGCATTAGGGATGTGACGGTATCAAATTTTCATGTTGCGATTAATGGCCCTTCGCTTAGCCACGCCCGAAAACCGACACGGGCCAATCGTAGTTTAGCAACCGTAACTAGGTGTGGGAGGTCTCTCAAACTTTCGAACAAGGGAAACATGCCGAAGTGTTGTGCGTAGGGATTGTGTAAATCTGATACCTGGTATCCTTAAAGTTTGGTCAGGGTGGTGGAATTTTTTCCCTTCCCGAAACCTAAAACCCAAGGGGAGAAATGCCGGTGTTCTGACAATTTGTGCTACCGTCAGATTTTGCTACCTCCCATTGAAACAGTCGGTAACGTTAGCAAAATCTGACAGCGAAAAATGCTACCTACCAGATTGTGCTTCCAGCATAATATTAACGTGGTTTATGGCTTTATTAACATCTACACCTACCCCAACCCTTAAATCTACCCTTATAATAATGCAAATACAGTGGTTTAACAGTAGTAGCACAATATGATATAGCATTAATCGTTAGAACAAGTATAAATCGATAGCGAAAAATGCTACTTATCAGATTGTGCTTTATTAATGTCTACACTTAAACCAACACTAAACCTACCCTTATAATAATGCAAATACAGTAATTTTGTGTTATTTATCATGACAACAATGATGTAATATTGATGTGCGCACATGCAGTAAGCCCGGGTAGGACAATCTGACGGTTAGGTTAGCTAGCTAACTCAACACATCACTGCTTGGAAATAATGACAGTTCTTTGTTCATAATGCATATATTTGAACGTAAAATAAGATGATTAAAGGCAAGACGGAGTAGCTGGCGCATTAAAAATATAAGTGCGAGAATGTTATCATTGCAAAGTGGTCAGGCTAACGTCATGTGTTTATTCCACGAGACTTATGGATGAGCTGTTTGATTTATAATTATAAGGTTATTTTCACAAATATTTTATAAGGTTATTTTCACTTAACCTGCTGTGGATGAACAAAGCTGTTCCTCAATTTGTGTGTTTCCCATTTGAATGGTCAGCGTATGAAGCAGCTTCTGCTTGCGCTGGGACCTATAGGTTTTAGCTTCAATTTTGATCAAATTATTTTCTAATCGGTTGCATGTTATGTTGTGGATATATCCCTCGAATGCATACTGCAGTCCCTTTTGTCTTGCTCTCTCAGATATTTCACCTGTTCGCCAAAAATGACTAATTATCTCCTTGGAAATATCTGACACCGGTGCATACATACTGTAATAGACTTGCCAGGTGTGAAAGCTTGACAGGCGTAGCAACAGTAACTAAGGAGGGCGGGGCTTAGCGAAGGGTCCATTGCTGAAGCTTTTATCACAGTATTTGGTATCACGATATTGAAATAAGTTGCAAAAAAAGTGTTGTCATAGTATAACAGGTTTAATAACTCTTTTTGTAATAACACAAAAATTCTGAATGTTTAAATACAATAATACAATACACAAAAAAATAAAGACAAATTTTCAAACAGATTAAAGTGCAAAAGAATTAGCTATAAAGAGGTAACACGTTACAGTAAGGTCTCATTATTTAATGCATTAACTAAGATTGAGCAATAGCTACATTTGTTACAGTAAGTATTATCTTTTGTTAATGTTAGTTAAGAAACACAACTGATCATTGTTAGTTTTATCTCAGGTCTATTAAATAAGTTCTTTTGATTTTAGTAATGTTATTAAACAGTAACTAAGAAATTAACAAAGAATAATTAATGCTTTATAAGTATTTTTATTGTCAGTTTGGTAATAATGTAGTATGTCTCAAAGTTTTACTGAACAATAACACATAATTAGAACATTTCTAATCATTAGGGCATGTTGTAGTCCAGATTAAAATATAAAAATGTTTAAGTTTGAAAATAAATAGCCTATTAATTCTTCAAGTATTAAGTATTTGGTGCTGTGATGAACAACATTCAGATTACAAAAACCTGAATGGCTGTTTGAAGCGCTTTAAAAACTAGAGCAGTTGCTTTGTTTGCAGGGTTTCCGGGGTAACCACTGCATTCTGCTGTTCCATCAGCGCCCTCTGCTGTCAGAGAGTGAATGTGCACTTTCATTCAGTGTGTCTCCTTCACTCGTTCCACCATGTGCTTCTTGTGCACATTTGGCTTGTTTACATGAGTGCACGTGTCCCTTTGACGCAGAATACAGCGGTGTTGTGCATTTTATATGGTTGATGGGAAAAGTATTCTTAAATGCATTATAAAAATTTAATAATTGGTAATAAATTATTTACGGTATTTTGAAGTGCCCACGATAACAATATCATGCATTTTCATTATCGTGATATATTGCATTACCGAATATCAGCACATGTCTAGTGTGCATCATAGCTGACACCCAGATGAACACTTTACTGTTGGTTTAATGACTGTAAATTATTCTCTTTAAATGTTATTGAAGTTTGAAACGTGCATACCAATGTCGGATGTAACTTTAGAGCTGGTCCCGTCTTTATATTTGCGAATATCAAACATCAAACCAACCTTATGCCAGTAATGTCGCAAAACTCATGCTAAATAAACTTGTTCTGCTGGTAAGACTCCTAACGCAAGCTTTTAACACTATGACTTATTTATTTCCATTTAAGTGTATAAAATATCCTTAAAGTTCTTAATTCACATTCACTTTTATATTGTTGTTTATTATTGTTTGTGTTTCTATTCTTGCAGAGAAATGAACTGACTGAGGTGGACGGTTTTAACAGTAGGTCAAACTAGGCATTTTCTAATTATTTTTTGTCTCATGGTTTTGGTTGTAACATGATTTCATCAGACACGGCGAAAGAACTTAATCTTTCAAGCTTTATTTTTGGTCTATAAAGTGCTTTTTAAAAAAGTTAGGGTGAATTATGTGGAGTGAATTTTGTCTCAAATATAATTCACGCAAGAAACATGATTCACACATGCAAGAAATCGAATCCATGTGCACAAAAAACAATTAATGTGTGCAGAAAAAAATATAAAATTCACAAAAAGCAATTAACGTGCACAAAATAAAATTATATATTCATAAAATACATTTCACACATGCAAAACACAATTCATAGATATACAACTGTGCACAAAAAGTTTCGAATGTTTGAAACTTACGAGTTTATCCTCACATTCGCATGTGAATCAACTTGGATTTGTGTGTGTATTATTTCTGAGACAGTCCTGGCACCTGACACCTCCCACACAGGTCATTCGTACTCTTTAGCCAATCAGATTGAAGCTTATCAATCGACCAATCGTTATCACATGACAGTGTGCCTACCTGGGTGTTACATTATCAGCTGTCGACCAGTACAGTTTGATCGGTTCATCTGTGTTTACTGAAGTAAACAAAGTTAGAGATCAGAAGCTATAGTTTATTAACTATTAACAGACATAAGCAACTGCTGTGGTAATCAGATGTCCCATTTTGTCCAAAATGAATAGGAAATGATGCTTGCTGTGCACACTGCTGTGCTTAGGGGTGTACAACATTGACAAAAACATTAGATCAATCAGAGATTTTAATCAATAACGACAATTAAATGATATTTTGCTGAGCGTGTTACTGTGCTGGTACCTTGGCAGGTTTGGGACTGTGGTGGACAGCTGACTCAGGAGTTTTTAATATTCTTCATAATCTGTGTGATGGTCAGTTTACAGCAGTTACAATGTTTCAATTGATTTTTTTTTTACCTTTTATGGGCATTTTTACCTTTATAAATCAATTTAAGCCAAATTATACATGCACAATCATTTGCCAATTTCATAAATTTAATCAAATTTAGTTATAATAATAATAAGACACAATAGGACTGTTGCCAGTCAAATTAAATAAGTCTCAACAAAATTCATCTTTGCAATAGAGGAAACAGAAGCTGCATCCAGATGCAGCTTCTGTTTCCTCTATTGCAAAGATTAATTGTAGCAATGTAGCATTTAGATGCATTTACACACAGTGTAATACAGTTCTGATGTGAAAAATGAATAACCTGCAGTTACAAATGCATAAACAATCTTTTGATATTTTAAACAAAACGTTGAAAACTAGGGGTGTAACGATACGCTCAGGTCATGATGCGGTATGTATCTCGATACTGAGTTCACGATACGTATCACGATATTTTTAACAAAATGAAACTGAAAGTCAAATAAGATTTATTTAAAAAACATGAACAATTTTCAATAATTTTTCTTGTTGTACATACAAGATCACATTTCAAGGTTTAATAAAAAACGTCTGTATTCACATTAACAGCTGAATAGGTCTGTCTGTCACTGACATTTTTTTTTTCTTCCCGTTCACATCGGGAACACCGTGATGCGACCGCAAAAGGCACTTTCACTTTCACGATCAAAGTGCACGCCACTGAGAAGCATTGTAAATGCAGTATTACAGTATACACATACCAATGAAACGCACAGATCTCCTCTCGTGCGTCCTCCACTGGATGAGGCAATATCACTTTCGTTTCTATTTCAGATATCTCTTTTATAGATGCCATCAATGCTTTTGCCTTTCAAGATGTAATTACCGAAATCAAAACAGTCCATAAACTATAAATCCTCACGAAAACTTCAGTCAAGCCAGCTCGCGCGTCAACCTGAGAGATCAGCCTCCTTACCTTAAAGTGTCAAATTTCTCGAGAGCGCATTTCCTGTTCACATCCGTGACAAAAAAGCTGATTATTTATGAACAGAAGCTCACAGAAACGTGAAAATGGTCTCATTTGAAAGAAAATATCCTAAGCTAAAAGATGGTATAGTGTGTGACTAATTGAAGCAGCCCTTATCAAAAGTGCGGGGGTCGATTTCTGTCTTTTCAAAACTGCGGGGGTCCTGACCCCCCTTTCCCCCGTGCCAACGGCGCCCCTGCGGAAAGGCATTCTGAAAAGCAGGGAATTTTTCATCTCGATGCGCCTTGAAAACGCACCGCATGCACGTCGCGACCGTGTTGCCTTCATTATGAGCGCTCCTGCCGCGTTGCTACATTTGAAATAACTGACTTGCAAGCGGAAAAGACGCAATATGTGAACGGCCCTTAAGACAGAACGTCTTAAAGCAAAGCATCGCAAGCATCTTTTGCTTTTCTGTGAGCACAGCTGTTGCTGTGGCACTGCGGTGAAAGAAAGACGATTTTTCTCACTCGACCAAGCAAGAGACTAACGCGAGAAACGTTTAAACCTGCTTGCAAGATTCAATGTGCAAGATTTGATGTGTGCACGAAACACTTACTGAACTAGAGAGCTGATTGAGACACACCCTTAATATGCGGTGACAACCGGCTTCTCTCACTGCCACCTCCATGTTACAGAGTAGGTCACGTCGGTATCGTAAAAGTATCGCCATCACTCTACGATACATATCATAAAATTTTTGCATCGCGAAATATCATATTGCGATATATCGTTACATCCCTATTGAAAACTGATATTTGAAATTATTTAAAACATGAAAAGATACAAAGTCGCCACTAAGTGGAAGCAAGTCACCGTTAATGAGTGGGTCACTGAAATTCAAACAGCTGATTCATTCAGGAACAAAGCATTTGACTGTAGTAATCTATCCTAGTCACTGAATCATTGAACTGATTTGTTCAAAAATTTGATTCGTTCAGTAAGCAGTAACCACTGTGTGTTGCTCAGAGACGCAATTAGTGCTGTGGCTTTGTTTTGAACTATTTTCATTGGTGAAATAGAGCAAAAAAAAGGCAATATGATATCTAAAATACAAGTCACTTAATATTAAGTTGTTTATTAAAATTTTATAAAATCAGTGATTCTCACGCGAATGTGAGGATAAACTCGTAAGTTTCAAACATTTGTGCACAGTTGTATATCTATGTGTGGTAAAGGTTCTTGTGTAATGGGAAGGAAGTGGACAGGGATCGGCTTTGGGCTGCTGACAGTCTTTATTCTCACCAGAGAAAAATATCAAACACATAAACAAAAAGACGGTGCAACGCACACTCAATAATTCCACATCCAAGGACGGGCTTCACTCCACGAAACGAGCACAGCTCACTCAGTCTGACTGTCAGCAGTCCCTCTCTCTCTCTCTCTCTCACGCTCCTGCTTCTCCTGGCGTTTTATCCTGTCTCCACGCCAATTACTGGAACAAGAAACAGGTGTTCGTGATTTACATTCAACCCGTTCAATCACCGCACATCCCCAGACGCTCCCTCCTGTTGCAGACCCCGCTAAACCATGCCCCCCTCGCCACACTATGAATTGTGTTTTGTGAGTGTGAAATTTTATTTTGTGCACGTGAATTGCTTTTTGTGAATGCATTTTTTTTCCACGCACATTAATTGTTTTTTGTGCATGTGAATTTAGATTTCACGCATGTGAAACTGCCTACGCATGTGTGAATCCTATTTCTTGCGTGAATTATATTTGAGACAAATCTGTCTCTGTAGAATTAAGGGTGATTGGGACAAGTTTTTGGATTTCTGTCTTTTGCAAGATTTCTTGCCATAAATTAAAAACATCAGTAACACATGACACAGTTCTGTAATACTGAAGATGTTAACTCTCAATTTGAGGAGGAAACATTGTCATATTATATTATTATATATACAGTTTTCTGAACTGAGCCAAAAAAAAGTTTTGGTAACATTTGGGTGATTGGGACAGCACATCTTTCACTGATTTAGGGCAGTGTAAGAATATTTACTGTATTGCACAAGTTAGTTCATACTTTGATATAATTTCATATGCAATATTTACTTTTCTGTTCATCATCATTTAGAGTCCATGTTTATTTTAACTTTATTTCTCAGTTTATAAATCTGTCCACAATTCATACAGTACAACACATGCAATTGAGGTAAAAGATGACTTTAAGTCTAAAAGTCATTGAAAAAAACACTTTAAAGTCAAGAAAACAAGTGAAAAAAAGGTCCTTCATTAGGTGAGAAAATAAATTCTGTTGTTATACTGTCCCATTTGACCTCATGTCCCAATTGCCCTTAATTCAGCTGATGTCAAATCATTACACAAAGCTTGAACAAGTGCTCAATTCATTCATGATATTTAACATTAATAATTAATAATAACATAAAGTTATTGGGTGCCTAAAATTTTTACCTTGTCATTTAGTGTATCGCAATGCTGGGCCAAATGTCAGCGCTGCAGCTCAGAGTGGAAGTCAGATTACAGCACCTGTGATCACTAACAATACAATAACAGGCCATGTCAACATCATACATAATACACCTAGTAAGTAAAATGTGTTGTACATTTCATAAATGTTGATAATATTAACTAAATCCAAATCATTTTTTTGGAAAATATATATTGTGTATTTTCATGTGTAATCACTGGTCAAATGCTAAAATGTATTCATTGTAAAATTATATTAATGCTGAATATGTTTTAGATTTAGCTGTTGAAATTTTATAATTTACACCCCAGGTCTGTAAACCTGAATAAGTTGCCAAAACTCAAAACAAATTAAGGCAATCAGTTACCTCAGTGAGTGGGTTAGTTCACCCAAAAATGAAAATTCTGTCATTTATTACTCACCCTCATGCCGTTCCACACCCGTAAGACCTTCGTTCATCTTCAGAACACAAATTAAGATATTTTAGTTGAAATCCGATGGCTCAGTGAGGCCTCCATAGGGAGCAATGACATTTTCTCTCTCAAGATCCATAAAGGTACTAAAAACATATTTAAATCAGTTAACGTGGGTACAGTGATTCAATATTAATATTATAAAGCCACGAGAATATTTTTGCTGTGCCAAAAAAAACAAAATAACGACTTATTTAGTGATGGCCGATTTCAAAACACTGCTTCAGGAAGATTTGGAGCGTTATTAATCTTTTGTGTCGAATCATGATTCGGATCGCGTGTTAAACCGGCAAACTGCTGAAATCACGTGACTCTGGCGCTCCGAACCGCTGATTCGACACAAAAGATTAATAGCGCTCCGAAGCTTCCGCAACACACCTCGGAATATAATATACGATGCCACATTGTGCAGCTTTTGGTTGTAATTTTCAGTCGAAGGGCAACAAGAAGTGATGCAAGTCTTTACTGCTTTACTAACGATAAAAAGAGGAGAAAAGAATGGGAAGATGTCTGTGGATCAATAAAACGTCCTAAAGAACCATGTCTTTGTTCAAGGGCTGGGTATTGACACAATTTTCACGATTCGGTTCGACTACAATTTCGATTCAATTCGATATCAATTATTTTGGATGTAGTATTTCAGTTACAGAACATGGCAAATTTTCTAGAGGAAAAATCTCTCAACTAATGCTGTAAACTACACATGTTGGTACTGCTATAATAATATTGAAAGTTAAATTTACTTATTTATATACAAACACTTAAATTACACTCAATGATGTTTTTATTATAAATAAAGTTTAGAATTGCATAATAATTTTTCTACTCCAATTAGTTTTTTTGAAATTTAAACATTTAAATCGCGGCTATCATAACTGATTTATTCAAACATGCATTAAATATTGAAGAACATTAAAAATTATAATGAATATGCAACAATTTGATGTCATCAACATAGAATGCACTGTGCGCCTAAACAAAATAGCACCCCCCATTGACCAAAATATGTCATGAATTTTTTAAATAATGTAAATCTTTCATGGGTTTTCTACTACATATTTTAGTAAGAAACATTATTACATTATATTAAAAAGAAAGTTTTAAAAATTTAATTTTCTGCAGGTTCTACTTTGTTTCGCCCTCCCTCTGAAACAACACAAACCGCAGGTAAGAGATAAATCTGATATGTCTTGAATGTTTTACCTTTCACCTTTTAATTTAGCAGCTACTTACAGTCTGCTCTAAAATGTCTTACACTATTAGAATCAGAATTAGTTTTAAAATGCACTAACCCTGTTTAACATTGCTTATTTTATGTGTGCAGCAACAAGATCTGTGATTTTAAAATATAAGGAGCGGATCTGCAGCGAGTATCAGTGTGTGACCGAGTATAACTCACTGCCTGGTGAACATGTGCTGCTGTCTGAGCGCTACACACAACCTCTGATCCTTCAGAGACATAGAGGTCGAAAAGAGAGAGAACAAGAGATCAGATCCAGAGGAGAAAGCTTCCAGAAGGTCCTTAGCGCCCGGAGCAGTGATGACTCTGTCCATCTGAACTCTCTGTTCGACCCAGATGGACACGGGATCCGTCCCAGTGCTGTTATACTGCAGGGGAATTCTGGGAACGGGAAATCTTTCACTGTGCAGAAGATCATGATGGACTGGGCATCTGGTGACCTCTACAAAGAGCAGTTTAATGTTGTGTTCCACTTGAAGTGTAAAGAAATAAACCGCATTTATGACAAAAAGACTTTGGCGGAGATCTTGAGCTGCAGTTGTAGTTTAACATCAGATCAGATCTCACAGGTACTACAGCATTCACCAGAGAAGATGCTCTTCATCATCGATGGATTTGATGAGCTGAGACTCACTCAGGACATTAATGACATGTCACCACACACTGATCTGCTTCAGAAAGCCCCAGCTGACGTCATTCTTTGTGACTTGCTGAGGGGTCGAATCCTGCCAGAGTCCTTCCTTCTGGTCACCTCCAGATCTACAGCCACAGATACACTGAGTAAACTGCTCAAAGGACCTCAGCGTTTCTCTGAGATCATGGGATTTTCAGAAAAGGGGGTAGAGGAGTACTTCCAGAAGTTTTTTCAAAATGAGAAAGAGATCAGGACGGCTTACACACTTGTGAAGATGAATGAAACTCTCATCACCGCCTGTTCCATCCCTGTCGTCTGCTGGATCATCTGCACAACTATCAAGGAACGACTCGAAAACACTGCAGATGTAACAAGTGGACTGAAAACCACCACCTCCATCTACGTTGACTTTGTGTGCACGCTCTTGAAGCATCACTGCCAGGGTTTGAGTCAGTCCATCCCGACCCTGCTGAGGAGTCTGGGTCAGCTGGCAGAGAGAGGTATGCTGGAACAGCAAGTCCTGTTGGATGAGAAAAGTGTTGATGAAACAGTTTCAGACCCTGCTGGCAATCCGTTCCTGTGCAAGTTCCTGTTTAAGAGAGGAATCGACCTAGAGACGATGTTCAGTTTCATGCATCTCAGCTTTCAGGAGTTCTTCACTGCTCTGTACTATGTCCTTCTGGATGAAGAAGAGTCCCAGAGAAAATTTACACAGCTATTTTCCATTGAGGAAAACTCATATCATTATGATAGTCGTCATTCACGTTTTTCAGCTGTGGTGCAGTTTGCATTTGGTCTGCTGAATAAGGATGTGAGACGCACACTTGAGGAACATGGTCTCTTTGTTCATTCAAAAACACAGACTCATCTGAAAGAATGGATTCTGAAAATGTATCAAAATATTCACGCATTTTCAGGTAAAGCACTTTTGTACCTTCACTGTCTCTATGAACTTCATGAAGAGGACTTTGTGAAAAAAGCTATGGAAACCTGGAAAAGAATTAAAGCATGTGGTGCAGTCATAAGCAGAACAGACGTCTGGGTCCTGCTGTACTGCTCTCAGTGCTGTCAGTGCATAGAAGAACTGGATCTTACTGGGTGCAGATTATCAAAATTTCCGTATGATTCTGCCTGTTTATCACAAGAGTAAGAAAGTGAGCGGGTAAGTGCTTTGTTTCAAAACAGATACATGATGGATCTAATTAATATCTATATAATTCATTCTAGTTTTTTTATATTATTCAAACATCACTGGTATGAATACCAGGGATGCATATTTAATACATTTTAAAAATGTCATTGTTTTTATTATTTGTTAACTTGATTGTCTGTACACTCATCTTCTGGATTTGATTTTACAGCTTGATCATAGTAGACGTTTCATCAGACTCTGATCTTGATGTGGATAAACTGATAAACGCTCTCAGAAGAGAACAGACCCTGAGATCACAGCGGTAATGTCTCAAAATACATTTTATACATTTAAATTATTTTATGTACACATGAGTTATCATCCTTCAGTGTGCTTTTGTTTTGTTTAGTTCATGAATCTTTTTTCTGTCCTTTGATTTGCAGCATTGATGTCCTCTTCACATTTGAGAATTGGTTTCTTCATTTGTCAATCGATGAAGAAATCAGGTGAAGAAAATGTGAACTGTTTTTTTCTGTTCATCAAATATCTGTTTCTCATGATAACCAGATGAACTTGTGTGACGATTTATATTTTGGATAACCAGTTATATCATCACCTTGTTCAATAACCATAATAGCATAATCTAGCAGTACATGTGTATGTATAAGCCTTTTCCTGTCATAGTTTGTTCTGCACAATCTAATACCTTCAGATTATAATTATGGTAGTAATAATGCAGATAAATTGGTAACCCAAAAAAGATCAAACAATAAAGTACCACACTATCAGCTAATGATGGAGATAATGGCTGGTGCCCAAAAGACCACTAATTAATCATCATTTTAAAAAATAACAAAAGTTATTAAAAATAATGACTTGTTGGTTTATAGACACAGCAACATTGATGCCAGTTGTTTTGTGTTTTTTTTTAAAATTATTATTATTATAGTGTCTTGGTATCTTCACCATCTTTGGAGTCGCTCAAACTCACCTTTCAACGCCCAGAGCTAATCAACTTTGACTGGGCCAAACTTATACAGATAATTCACCAAGAAGATTCAGTTGCATTATTGTCAGTTCTTGATTCTTTATCAACCATCCAGAACTGCTCCAGTCTAATAGAACTCAAGTAAGAAAAACATGTGAAATCATCTTCTGTCTTGTTCCTGTATGAATTTGTTTGTTGTTAGGAACTGTGCAGCACATATTTAAACTCATAGTCCATCCAAAAATGAGAAATCTGTCATTTATTTTACTCACCCTGTTGTGTCAAACCTGTATGACTTTCTTTCTTCTGAGGAACACAAAATAACTGTTGATGTCCCAAACAGTTTCGGATCCCATTGACTTCTATTGTATGGACAGAAAATACAATGAAATTCAATGGGAATGAAACTGTTTTCTTAGCAATCTTATTAGGGGTTCAAGCTCATATCACTGAAACACTATTGTAATTGTAATTGTTACATTTTCCAAGGATCATAATTTCCTGTAACAGTGATTAGGCAGACCAAACCGTAAGTTGTAGAGACTTGAAACTTTGAGGGCTGGTAGTACTCACACCATCTACAACATCAGTAAGGCTCGACCCTGATCGGCCTTATGGGGGCGCTACAGCAGTGAAAAGTATCAAATCACTAATAATTCCAAAACTGTTAGGCGTAGGCAAAATTATGGGTATTTTGGATTCTTTTATAAAACCTACTTTTGTGAACTAGTCCTAGGTTTTTGACCCGATTGGAACCAAACAAGTACAGCAAGATTTCACGATTTACGGTCTCTAAGGGCCGCCAAAACATTCCAAGTGTGCGGAGCCACTTTTACTAAAAAGGTTATATCTCAGATATTTTCACCAAACTCAGCACATCTATATAAGAACTATATATTTTGTGGTCACGTGAAAAAGGACGTGACGACTGCCCACCGGGGGGCACCTTTGCATTTTTCATGTTCTTAAAGCACCGTGGATCAAGCAAATTTTCACACACACCCACGTCATTTGTACCACATGGTAGAACTCATTCTGGGCTGTCCATCGAATCACTTGTTAAAGATTGTTTCAAAAACAAAATTTGCCAAACTAGTCCTAGGTTTTTGGCTCAACCTCCATAAAACCACTGCCGCACAATTCTCGGGACTCTCTAGGTCAATAGTTATCAAAAAATGTTGAACTTTGATTAGCTGTACAGGGTCGTTTGAGAAACAGGCATGCCCAAGTCTACCCAAAAAACTGTGTTCCCAAAACCAGTGGTTAATCAGTGATGCATATTTTATACATTTTATAAATGTCATTACATTTTTTTATCATTTGTTATTGCAAGTTAATTTGATTATTTAGTCTGTACACTCATCTTCTGGATTTGATTTTAAAGGTTGAACGTAGAAGTTTCATCAGACTCTGATCTTGATGAATTGATAAACGCTCTCAGAAGAGGACAGACCCTGAGATCACAGTGGTAATGTCTAAAAATACATTTCATACATTTAAAGTATTTTATGTACACATGAGTTATCATCCTTCAGTGTGCTTTTGTTTTATGTTTAGTTTAGTAATCTTTTTTCTGTCCTTTGATTTGCAGCATTGATGTCAGACTCAGATTTACAAAATTTAAGAATCGTTATCTTCATTTGTCAAACAATGAAGAGCTGTTCAGGTGAAGAAAAAATGAATTGAAAGTTATTCAAAACAATGACTTGTTGGTTTATAGACAACATTGATGCCAATTCTGATTTATTTATTTTTTTATTATAGTATCTGCATAGGAACTTCAGTATCTTTGGAGTCGCTCACTCTCACCTCTCAGTGCCGAGAGCCAATCAACATTGAGTGGGCCAAACTTACTCAGATAATTCACCAAGAAGATTCAGATGCATTAATGTCAGTTCTCTGTTCTTTCTCTGAACTGAAAAAGATGGAAATGAGACTACACTAAGTGAGATGTGGACTCACTGGATCCTCCAAATCATCCAGAACTGCTCCAGTCTAACAGAACTCGAGTAAGAAAAACATGTGAAATCATCTTCTGTCTTGTTCCTCTATGAATGTGTCTGTTGTTAGGAACTGTGTAGCACATATATAAACTGATGGTTCATCCAAAAATGAGAAATCTGTCATTTATTTTACTCACCCTCATGTTATGACTTACTTTCTTCTGAGGAACACAGAATAACTGTTGATGTCCCAAACAGTTTTGGAAAGTAGGTGTTCAAACGTGAAGCATTGAAACACTATTGTAATTGTTAAATTTTCGAAGCATCATCATTCTCCCCTAAACATGATTGGGCTGGTAGTGCTCACACGGTCTACAACACCATCAAGGCTTGTCCGATCCGCCTGACCCGATTGGAACCAATCAAGTGCAACGAGATTCTCCGGAGTCTGATTGTCAGTAGTTATCAAAAAAAAAGAAGAGATTAAATTACGATTCATGGTCCCTAAGGGCCGCCAAAACGTTCACAGTGTGCGGAGCCACTTTTACTAAAATGGCTATAACTCGTGAACAGAATGAGATATTTTCAGCAAACTCAGCATACCTATGTAAGAACTTATTCTGTGGTCACATGAAAAAGGACGTGGTGACTGGTCACTTGGTGCCGCTATAACAGGAAAAAACATGAAAACGGCTATAACTTCTTCACCATTAGTCCAATCATCAGGTAAAACTGAGAACTTCTCTTTATTGTGTGAGCACATGAGGCACATGATTTTAAAGAAGCGTGAATACTTTTATGGAGATCAGCCCATAGGTGAGGCTATAATTGTTAAAAAGGGGTAAAAATTATGTATTTCTACGGCAAACCCAATGAAATGTCTGAAAGTGCCCTTCTTCCTGCCTGATTTGTGTAAATCTTCTCAAAATCAGGTGTGTACGTCACATGATTTTACAGAAGCATGGGAACTTTTCTGGACATCAGGCCATAGGTGAGGCTATAACTGTTAAAAAGGGGTAAAAATTATGCATTTCTTTGGCAAGTCCCATGAAATGGCTGAAAAAAAATGTATTTTCTATGGTAAATTGCCTGTATTGGCTGTAAATTGTTGTTTCCATCTATGATTTAAATGGTTACATGCTTGCTAAATAAAATATAAAATCTTTTTGCACAAGTGCTTAAAGGCCTTAAACGCTTGAACCTGATAACTGCTGCTCGCAGCTATATTTCAAATGATCTTTGTGTTCTGCAGAAGAAAGTCAGTCATACAGGTTTGGAGTGACATGATCCTCATCCATTTAAATCTTTATAGAATTGTTCAAATGAATGTGTGAAAAACAAAGTATAAAGTATAGAATTATCAGTCCCTAAAATCGAAATAATTTTATCTGTATAATGTGTTTCCATGTCTAGGGTAGATGCTTGGTTTTTACAGGAGGAAGTAATCCAGATCTTGCAGAGGTCACGCACGAGACCAGCCTGTAGTGTGACATTTGAGGGGTTTGTATTGGTTCTTCATACATATTGCATCAGTAAATGTCTTATCAATGCAATTTCAAGCTTTAAAAAGGACACAAAAACACCATAAAAGTTTGACTTGTGCAGCATATTCCATTAAAAATCGACCGATATATCGATTTACCAATATTTTTCCCGATATTTAAGCATTTTACCATAATCGGATATCAGTTTTGTAATATCGGATTTACGGGTAAACACCACCATCTTATGGGTGTTTTGAGAATTGCGCGCAGGATCGCCATTACAGCATATCTGAGGGGAGACGAGACAACGGCGTGCACATGTAAAGTATTTTTACCTGCTTTGCTGTAATTAGTAAAGTTTATTTAACATAACAGACATTAATGCACAAATTAGATGTGTTAGATAAATGTATGAAATGTAGCTATTATTTTGTCTATAAGAAATAGACACAAGCTCATGGAGTCACGTAAGATAATCCGTCAAGTACTGTCCAAATAAAGATGTAACTTTGCATGTATTAAATAATACAGCCATGAATGAGCACAGTTGGAAATAAAAATGCTAAATTTAATTCTCTCTGTTGTCTGTGCTCATCATTAGTCTCGTGAAGTCGTCTGTATTTTGCTGTTCATTCAGATGCTCAGAAAATGCTCCATAGCCACCACATGTAACTTTTAACAAGATTCACTTGTTTAAAACACCATAATTATATAAACATTTGCTATATAACCATTAAATCGCTAATAAACATCCAAGTAAACACAACTCTATGGAAATACTCAGTTTGAGTATAGTTCTGTGTAAATGCAGAGATAAACAGCGCTTTGTCAGCAGATATTTCATAATCTAGAATGACAAATACATTCATAATTCTGATATAACAAACCAGTTGAGAAATGCAATGTTTTGTGTTATATTACAGTATTCCAGAGAATATTATTCAGTTATTTAATGTTATCCAGTGAATCATTCTTCACTTTTTAGCATATTAAACAGCTTAAATCTACTAAAACTGTAGATTTTTATTACATTTCTGCAAAGTTGATATGAGTCCTGTCTTTATTTGCTCCATTTGAAAATATTAGACATTCTACATTTATTTTGCTTATTGTTCACATTAGTATTGCTGCTGATGCTTTTTTTTTATTATTTATAAATACATTTAAATACAATTATTTTTTGAAATATGAAGATTAAAATTAACAATACAACAATGAATCAGGCTTATGTGGCAGAATGCTGAAAGACTGTTTTTTACAACCTAGTTCTGCTCAACTGGGAGTATTAAACTACATTAAAATAACAATGCGATTTTTTTTTTTTTTTTTTTTTTTTTTCAGGTGGTTTAGATTGTTTTATTTTATTTTTTTATTTATTTGACTTTTTTTTTTTTTGCTTATTTAAAATTTTTATTTTTTAAACAAATCTAATTTTTTGCACTTTCAGACCCCTCTATTTATTGTTTATTGGTCTATAAATAAGATTTGTTTTCTATGTAGGAGGAAGTGATTGTAAATAAAATGGTTTGTTCAGTTCAGTGGTGTTGTAATCGTGTCAAAAACAGAAATATAACATTAAATAAATATTGGTTCTGCATATCGGTTATCGGGCACAAAAACACAAAGATTATTGGTATCGGTTCTAAAAAATCATTATCTGTCTTCTGAAGTCACATAATACCTTTTTGTGATGAACAAATCAAAAGTTTGAGAATTGTCATTCGTAAATGTATTTTTCTTTACATCCTCCCTAGATCTTATAGTTCATTAGCAGTCAATAACAAGTTAAATGTTGGTCTGTTTCTCACACAAATCATTGTTATAAGACTCTGTAGTGATGCTGTGATTTGTGCTTTCTGATGAAGGTCAATATGCAATAATCAGTCTGGAAAATGCACACGCTCTGTGGACCATCATCTTCGCTGCAACCAGGAGGTGAAGATTCATCTGAGTTCCTCTGGCTTTTCTATGGAGACTTTGCGAAAGTAAGTTAGGACTAAGATTAACACAAATAATACACCAGTAACAGTGTGAACTGTAATATGTCACCAACCAGTGATTTTTTTTTTTTTAATGATTTATACAATTCCATTTGAATATTGTATATTAAATGTACAAGCTTTCAGTGCGACAGCATATGATCATAGTGTGCAGTGTGGATCTAACCTACTGCTCAGCTTTGTGTATTTATTTCTACATGTTTTATTGTTTTATCTCTTGTCTCTCTCTGTTTCTAAGGTCCTTGATTTGGGACTAATGGTCCAGCTTGATAACTAGGAGAAAACTGCCAAAGCAGCATCTTTACCTGGAGCTGAGGATGGGAATAAAGACATCAACCAAGAATATCTAAAATCATTTAGGTGTGTTGTAATAGTAATAATCATGTGTCTCTTTATTTGTATATTGAGTTTCACAATACATATTGTTTCAAAGCATCTTTACAGAGTTTTATGTTGATGCTTAATTGCATGTAACAGTTTAGATCTGAATGATTGTAGTTTATATGTGAAGACAATATAATCTATCAAACATTTGAGATTTGTTTTATAGTGTGACCATGTGAGATTATTGTATGTATGCATGCCGAAAAAAAATTGTATATAGTATATGAGGTTTTATGTGACGACATGGAGAATTTTTGTAAGTTTTGTATGATTTATAATAATTTGGTGTACTGACAAGCCTGTTTACTATTTGATGATGTTTATCACTGCCACAGATAAATGATATGTGTTAATAACATGGTTTAAGATTTTGTTTTTCAAGATTTTGCATTTTACAAAATATCTCTAGTCCTCTAGTGTGCAAGCTAAAGGCGAAGGAATGAAAAAGTCCACTTGATGTTGGATAATGAATAAAAACTTGGACGAATACAGGCTACACCAAGAGACTTCACTGTTGGTGTCTTTTAGAAGAGCCGTATTAGAATCTGCAATTCATGTGTTTTGATTTCACAGTATTGAGACTAAAACACAAACTAGGAGAAGGTGGGGTATCACTTCCAGGAACAGTACACCCAAAAATGAAAAAAATGTCATTTACACACTCATTTCAAACCTGTATGACTTTATTCTGTGGTTTACAAACAGTTTTTTAAACTCTTTCCTCGCCAGCGTTTCTTTAAAAAAAGTTGTCAACTACCGCCAGTGTTTTTGATAATTAAAAAAAAAAAAAAAAAGTAAGGCTCTCAGAGAATATTTTGTTGTATAAATATGTGAACATGCAATACATCAAAAGAAGGAAGAAAGTTTCTGCTTTAAAAAAAAAAAAAAAATGCAGCTTCATGCATTCTTTTTTATCATCACTTTAATGTGGGTAAGTTTCATTAAAAATAGCAACGTTTTGAACAAAAAGCTGAGAAAATAGTTTTTTCCCTCCAAAGATTACAACTTGCATAAACTATTCTTTTATTGCTTGTTTCTGCTCCATTTTGTCTGTGTTTTGATCAGGACATTCATCACTCTTTCAGAAGATGTGTTATAGACAGAAGGTGGTCTGGCGGAAGCTAGATATTTTACTTCATAACTTGTTAAATATGGATAATTATTTTACACAAATGCATTGCTTCGCTTCAGAAGGCCTTTATTAACCCTCTGGAGCCGTGTGGAGTATGTTTATGATGGATGGATGTGGATGAAAAACACTTTCTTCAGCTCATACTCATTGATCCCGCTCACTGCCATTATAAACCCCAGGTGCATCAGGATATTTATTAAAATATATCCAATTGTGTTCATCAAAAAGAAGAAAGTCATATACATATACAAGGATGGCTTGAGGGTGAGTAAAGTTTAGGCTAATTTTCATTTGAAAGTGAACTAATCCTTTAAAGGTAGCCTATTAAAATTATAATCAGATATTTAAAATGAAAAATAGACAAGATTAGAAATTTTCCACACGTGGACAGATAGTAAGAAGCATATCTCCCTTCATCACAGTGATGACGAGGGGGACCCTGGATTTAGGTACCGGATGTCCTTTTTGGGGTCATGACGGCGTCTGCTGGTCTCAGAGTGCCAGTTGTCCAGTACAAAGAGACCTGCACAAAACACTTAGCGCACATACACAGATACATGATTCACAGCTTCTTCAAGGCTGAAGTTGATCAAATAATTTAACAGAAATATAAATGTTGATTAATAACTTAAAAGATGTATACTGAAGCGGCAGTGGATTCCAGAATCCATCCCTTCAGACTCACTACACATCGGGACACTGATGGAAACATGACAACATACTCATTATACAACATCACTACTGCTGTTTATGAACAACAGCAGATCTGATATCTTTCTGATGTTATATTTCATGTTATTTTAAGTACATTATGATAAAGACTTTGCTTGTTACACATACCTGCAACATTACAGCTGTAAATTAACTATAAATGTTAGCTAGATTCACTACGTCTAGTATATTAAAATCATATTTTAGTTCATATTTCATACTGTCTCAAAATAGCACAGTTGAGTACACTTAGATGTCATTAAGATGATCTTAATATACTAAAGATTCTTCTTTAGTACTTCTTAAGTACAAAATTAGTGCACGAAAATAGAGCACTTTAAGAATATTATAGAAGTGTACTTTTTTTCACCTGGCCCTGCAGAGTTTAGCTCAAACCAGCTCCAACTCACACCTGCTTGCAAGTTTCTAGTAATCCTGAAGACCTTGATTAGCTGGATCAGGCATGTTTGATTAGGGTTGGATCAAAACTGTGCAGAGGTGTGGTCCTTCAGGAATTGAGTTTGAGAACATTGATATACATCATTGAAACAGTTCAGATTTTTCCACAAACTATATTAAATTAATGCAACAAGACACCCATTTAAACAAACTTAGTGAATTGGTGTGGAGGACAATTAACTGAATTAAGCCTCAAATCTGACTTGAAGTGACTCAAATGGGTCTCTTTCACCAACTGCATTTGCACAAATGTGTGAAAAGTTTCACAAAACAAAATGATTCAAGTTCATAAAAGATGAGAAAATGAACATTTTTAAATTGGGGTTCTTATTTACTCATGTCTCAAACTGTAATTTCAAACAGGACTTTCTTTTGAGGAATGTCTTATTTTATCCATACAATGGAAGTAGTCAATGGTAACCAAATCTGTTCAGAAAACAAATATTCCTCACAATATTTCTGTTTCGCAGAAGAGAGAAATCATACAGGATTGGAAAAGTTTGTAAATGTTTGGAATGCAAGAAAACCTTGAGCTGCCATGATCTTCTGCATAAATCTGGCTAATGAGAGGTCTGTATTAAAGCTGTGAGGATGGCACACTTTCCATTGATCAAAGATCTTCTGCACATGATCTCTGAAGACCTGCTCTTTCCTGACAAGAATATTTGCTAAGAGTGATGAAGGGCTGTAAAAGAGAGGTTACACAGAAAGTCCTCATGTGGAGCTGTTTGGGTGCCTTTTATACAAATGACTAGTCTGGGACACATGGTCACTCATTTAGACTAAATTCATTAACATTACATTAGGAAGACATTAAGAACAAATTCATGTGCATTCCCTCACCTTTTAACAGAATATCAGATCATGCGTCCTCCCAAAAACAGGATCTGCTCTCACTGTGTCATGGCGACATCATGTGGTCAACATGTGAACGTGACGTGTTATGACTGGAACTTATGGAGGGTCAAACCTGCAAAAACAATGAATAAATAAATAAATATATGAATGAATAAATAAATAAATAAGAAATGTAGAAAAATACATCAATAAATGCATAAATATAAAAGGAAATGTGCAAAAAGAATGAATTTTATACTTTTATTTTGTTATTTATGTTATCAAAAGCACTGTTGAATAAATGTCAAGAATACTGTTGAGTATCAAATGTCAAGTGTCCCCAAACACAGTCACCATTTTGAAATCGAAAGCAAGGCTCGAGTGGGAAGAAACCCTGAAGGTAAACAACAATGCCTTGGACTACCAACCTACAACTGCTGCCACGATTTATGATCTTAAATGTGGAAAAATGGGTCGAGGATGGATGTTGAATCCCACAAGCTGTTTTGTTAAAAGGATACAGCAACTGGATTGAGGGTTAACTCACTGATATTGAAGGTAAGGTTAATATTTCATGAAGCTAAATAAGCTAGAGAGATACCTCTGCCTTACCATGCGAAATACATTCTTTTTGGTTTGCCTGTTATTTTGTTTTTACTAAACATCAGCAGGACATTTTATGTTAGCATGCATTTCGCTCAATGCGAAAAAATGATGCCCCATAAATGGTGCAGGTAACAGTTACATGAGTTTAAGTTCAGAAGTTCAGGCACTAGTTTAAGTGCCAGAGTTCGTTTCTCTTTTTTTCTCCTTTCTGACTTTCTGAATTAATCACCTTTTTTTTTTTTTTTGCAATGAGACTGGACAATTTGACACCTGTATGTGTGTGTATACACACATGTCAAATTGTCAGATGATAGATAGATAGATAGATAGATAGATAGATAGATAGATAGATAGATACGCACATATATAGTGCGTGTGCATAATTATTATGCAAGTCGATATTCTGATTGAATATTGTTTCCAACAACCAGGACCAAACATAATGTGAACAGCAAACCTGTATAGTATGAAAGTTTGAGTGTTCTTTGACTTCCCACGACTTGCTGGACCTTTTATATTGTCATTACTTTGAATAAATACTGACTCTTCTATTTTGTTTCTTTATTTTCAGATGGAATTTCCATCTGACGGTGCCTTTGTCATCGGACATTCAGAATGCAACTGCAAAGCTGGCCTGGGTCACTGCAATCATCAAATTGGGCTACTGTGGTGCCCACAAGTTGAACTTATAGAGACATTCACCCAGAGACTGCCCCTTTAAGGGAGCGGGTTGCGGGATATAGAGTTTCCGGGTTAATGTGGTGAGATTGTTGTTTACATCTCTCGCTCTACCGCTGTACCGCTGTTGTGTTGTATTGAAGTGGAGAGTAAAACTGACTCGACGTACATCTGTCTTCTGTCTCCTCACTTATCACACTCCACATTTGGTGACCTCGACGTGAGTTGGATAAGGCTGAAATATGTCACACAACGGCGGTGGTGAAAATGATGCGGCCGCGGCGCCCATCGCCGCTAGCGGTGCGGCTAATCTCGGCGCGATCTACGCTGCCACCATCAAGTTGCCGGACTTTTGGCAGCACAATCCACGGCCGTGGTTTCAACATATCGAGGCCCAGTTCCAGCTGAGAGGGATAACGCAGGATGTTACAAAGTATTTTCATGTAGTAGCGGCTTTGGATGCCTCGACGACAGCCAGAACTATGGCGCTATTAGAGGCTCCTCCGGCGGACGGCAAATACGACGCACTTAAAACATTCCTGTTAAGCCTCTTTGAACTGTCGGAGCTAGAGAAGGCAGAACGCCTGCTGTCCCTGAATGGCCTTGGCGATAACAAGCCATCTGAGTTAATGGAGAAGATGCTGGCTGTGTTGGGCACGGCGGATCCATCATTCCTTTTCGCCCACATATTCCTGCGGCAGCTTCCAGCACCTGTGCGCACCGCACTGGCCAGTTCCCCCCTCCCTTCCTCCAGAGACTACCGGGCATTGGCTGTGGAGGCAGACAGGATTTTCCTCGCTAACCGGCAGCAGTTTGTCCATGCGCTGTTGCCCCCTCAGCACACGTCTGCCCCATTCACACCGCCAGTGGATGACCAGGGTACGGCAGCTGCTGTGACAGCCCGCCGACAGCGTGAGGACGGGTGGTGTTATTACCATTCCAGGTTTGGGGCCAAAGCCAAGCAGTGTTGCCAGCCTTGCAGTTTTGGAGCACAGGGAAAAGCCAGGGCCGGCGCTCATTAGCAGCTATGGGCGCTGGCCGGGACTGCAAGCTGTTATTCATCACTGACGTTTTGTCTGGCCGGCGGCTGCTGGTCGATTCTGGTGCTCAGCGCAGCATCCTGTCAGCGAAGTCTGTGGACACCATGGCTGGCGGACATGGCCCCCCTATGGATGCCGCTAACGGCACACCCATTCGTACTTATGGCACGAGGTATGTGGAGGTGTGTTTCGGCGGGCGGCGTTTTGGCTGGGATTTCGTCATGGCTGCTGTGTCTACATCTCTCCTGGGGGCGGATTTTCTCTGTGCTTACAGATTGTTAGTGGATGTTACGAACTGCCGCCTGATAGACGCCCTTTCTTTTGCTTCGTACCCCTGTACACTGGGAGGGGCGGGGGCGCTTTGTCTGTCGAACACGCTTGCCACAGGAGACCTGTATCAACGCCTACTGGCTGAGTTCCCTGACATCACCACGCCCACATTCTCATCAGCGGTGGCTAAGCATGGCGTGGAACACTACATCACCACAGTGGGCCCCCCAGTCTATGCACGGGCCCGGCGCCTCGACTCTGCTAAGCTCGCGATCGCCAGGGAGGAGTTCGCCACTATGGAGCACCTCGGCATCGTGCGACGCTCCAACAGCCCGTGGGCTTCCCCCCTGCATATGGTGACCAAAGCTGATGGCAGTTGGCGTCCCTGTGGTGATTTCCGTCGTCTAAACAATGCTACCACCCCCGATCGGTACCCTGTACCGCACATACAGGACTTTTCCGCTCACCTAGCCGGTGCCACCATCTTTTCGAAAGTGGACCTGGTTCGCGGTTATCACCAGGTGCCGGTCCACCCGCAGGATGTCCCCAAGACAGCAGTCATCACACCCTTTGGCCTTTTCGAATTCCTACGGATGCCCTTCGGCCTCAAGGGGGCAGCGCAGACATTTCAGCGCCTTATGGACTCTGTCCTGCGGGACATGCCTTTCCTGTTCGTTTATCTGGATGACATTCTTGTGGCCAGCGCGTCCGCAGATGACCACCTGACACACCTCCGGCAGTTGTTCGGCCGGCTCAGTGAGCATGGTCTCATCGTCAACCCAGCCAAGTGTGAGTTTGGCCGGTCATCTATCACCTTCCTGGGCCACCACATCACCCCGCAGGGAGCCGTCCCCCTCCCTTCCAAGGTGGACGCCATAGTCAGTTTTCCATATCCACGCACTGTGCAGTCCCTACAGGAGTTTCTGGGCATGGTGAACTTTTACAACCGTTTCCTCCCCCATGCGGCCCAACTCATGCGTCCCTTGTACAATGCTTTGCGGGGTGGGAAACCGGCAGATGTGTTGGATTGGTCCCCGGAAATGACCGATGCCTTTGATGCTGCCAAAACCGCGCTAGCCAATGCTGCTCTGCTGGCGCACCCGTCTCCGACCGCCCCAGTTGCTCTTACCACGGACGCCTCTGATTACGCCGTGGGCGCTGTGTGTGAACAGTGAGTGGGCGGAGCCTGGCAGCCGCTGGCCTTTTTCAGCAGAAAGCTCCGTGACAACGAGAGGAGATATAGCACCTTCGACAGAGAGCTCCTTGGTCTTTTCCTCGCTACCCGCCATTTTCGTTTTCTGTTGGAGGGCCGGCAGTTCACGGCTTTTGTTGACCACAAGCCACTGACGTTCGCCATGGCCAAGTCTTCGGAGCCATGGTCTGGTCGACAGCAGCGTCAGCTCTCTGCCATCTCTGAGTACACCACTGACATTCAGCACGTGGCTGGAAAAGACAATTTCGTCGCCGACTGCCTCTCCCGGGCGGTCACGGGGTCTGTCCACTTGGGACTCGACTACGCAGCAATGGCCAAGGATCAGGCCGTGGACGCTGAGGTACAAGCCTACAGAACGGCCCCCACGGCGCTGCTCATGGAGGATGTGACGTTTGACACGGCCAACGCTACACTCCTCTGTGACGTCTCCACGGGCCAACCGCACCCCATGGTACCTGCTGGCTGGAGGCAAAAGGTTTTTGACACCATCCATAGCCTTTCCCACCCCGGGGTGAAGGCCTCCACCAAGCTGGTGGGAGCCAAGTTTGTCTGGCCAGGCCTGCGGAGGGATGTTAAGGCCTGGGCTGCTGCCTGTGTGGCGTGTCAGCATGCAAAGGTGACTCGTCATACCAAAGCTCCTTTAGCGCCCTTCAAAGTGCCAGAGAGGCGTTTTGATCATGTGAATGTGGACTTGGTGGGCCCATTGCCCCCCTCCCGTGGTTATACTTACCTCCTCACCATGGTGGACAGGACCACTAGGTGGCCAGAGGTGGTTCCCCTGTCTTCCATTACATCAGTGGAAGTAGCCCGGGCGTTCATTATGGCTTGGGTGGCCCGTTTCGGCACACCATCGGACCTCTCTTCGGACCGGGGTCCGCAGTTCACGTCAGAGCTTTGGACAGCAGTCGCCGAGGTCCTGGGGGTGAAGGTCCACCGTACCACAGCCTACAACCCACAGAGCAATGGGCTTTGTGAGCGGTTTCATCGGGACATGAAAGCTGCGCTCAGGGCCAGCCTCACGGACAACAATTGGGCTGACCGCCTCCCATGGGTTATGCTGGGCCTTCGCTCCGCCCCCAAGGAAGATCTGCAAGCCTCATCAGCCGAGCTGGTGTACGGCCAGCCTCTGCGCGTTCCGGGGGAGTTTCTTCCAGACGCCACGGCCCCGTGGTCGGTTGCTTCCCATCGTGCTGTGTCTCGGGGGATTGCAGACGCTTTTGTTCCCATTCCAACGTCTCACCATGGCCTTCCTCAGTCCTACGTGCCCAAGGATTTACCTTCAGCCAAGTATGTTTTCATACGCCATGATGGCCATCGTACCCCACTGCAGCCCCCCTATGATGGGCCCTTCCGTGTCCTGGCCGGAGGGTCTAAGAACTTTGTTGTGGATATGGGGGGCAGGCCTGAGCGGGTGGCTATAGACCGTCTCAAACCTGCTCACGTGGATATTGGTGAACCGCCTCAGCTGGCCCAGCCCCCACGGAGAGGGCGCCCTCCTGCGGCAGCCTCGGCCCCTGTCCTTGTCCCTGACACTGTCCCTGCTCCGCCTTTTGCCCCTTGCCCCTCTCCTGTTAAGCGCAGCCGGTATGGCCGCCTCATCCGCCCCCCTATACGTTGACTCTTAGGGACTGTTTTGAATTGGGCTGTTCGGTTTTGCACTAGTGAATAGTGTTCCTGTTCGGTTTGGGGACTGTTATTATGGGTGAATTCTGGGGGGGCCTGTGTGGTGCCCACAAGTTGAACTTATAGAGACATTCACCCAGAGACTGCCCCTTTAAGGGAGCGGGTTGCGGGATATAGAGTTTCCGGGTTAACGTGGTAAGATTGTTGTTTACATCTCTCGCTCTACCGCTGTACCACTGTACCGCTGTTGTGTTGTATTGAAGTGGAGAGTAAAACTGACTCGACGTACATCTGTCTTCTGTCTCCTCACTTATTACACACTACTGTATACCCCGGCACACTATATCAAGATAGAATATAAGTTAGTTAAACCTCCCCGCCACAGACATGGCATATTCCCTCACGTTCTATGGGTCTAACCCCTAAACCTATTAATACAGTTAAAATATCAAAATTGAAGCCGCCAACAGCTAATGCACCTCAAACAACCTACAAAAGATCTAGTCATGGAATCATACCTAACATGTATTGTGCTATTTCAACCCCTCTGTCAAGTGATCAGTTTGCTAATGACCTTCATGAACACCTTGCTAAAATTGGAAGCAACAGCCAAATGTACAAATTGCTGCAGGCATCGAAGACATGCCCGGTGGACAAAGTTGAAACTGAATTCGGACATCTGCCTCATGGATCAGCATTGACCTACCAGGTCGTCGGGTTGCCCACCACCTCCACCTTTTCCTCTTCCACCACAACCGTGCACTTATTTAACAGCTCTGAGTGAAAAGGAGAGCACTTTTTATGATGGTATGACTGTTACTCTTTCTGATTCTGAGGCACTAGAAAAAGAAACAAGGGGACTTCATCCAATTTTAAGTGAGTAGCCTCACGGGTTGCAGACTTTAACAGCCTTGCCACCAGTATGCAGAAGCAGAAAAGGTCAGTTCAGATAAAGGCAATGAAGAGAGGGCTGGAACTGGAGTCCGATGCAGCTGCGCAATATGAGCAGATAACCATCAATCGCGTGGCGATTGATATAAGATTGTGGCTTTCTTATAAATCCCTATGCACCACATTTAGGCACATCTCCCGATCGGAAGGTGGTTGACAGCACTGGTGCTCTGGGGTTACTTGAAATCAAATGCCCTGATGTAGACAGTGTCCTAGAGTGCAAGTACCCCTCTGGAAGAGCAGATGGTATGCTTACTCTCAAAATCAGCTATGAATACTATTATCAGATGATTGGACAAATGCGAATCACAGGGATGGCATGGTGTGACTTTTTTGTCAAAACCAGAACAGACTTCCACCTGGAACGCATTCACTTTGATGTAGAGAAATAGGAGTCAGTAAAAACTAAGTTGGACTCATTCTTTTTTAACTACTGGCTGCCCAACCTGTGCTTATAAACCCAGGAATATCGCGCGCACACACACACACACACACACACACACACACACACACACACACACACACACACACACACTTGCTCCAAACATGCAATGCACACTGTAGGAGCCATTTTAATGCAATTCACGTTTTGTCCATTGGGTGTCACTCTAATATGGCCATATTTAAAGCACGGGGTTAACGAGACGACAGGTGTGTTTGGTGGCTGGGAGGCAAACAGTTTTTGACCGTGCTAAGCCATACATTATTTTACTGCACAGATGATTGCTTACGTGTTGACATGGATTATGGATAAAGTGTTCTGTCTGCAAGGTATGAACTTTATGCTTAAGAACAGTATAAGAACGAGAGCTCACAGGAAACTGATTGGAAGCAGTGTTTATTGACTGGAACAAAATAAAGAGACAGTTTGCATTTTAACATCTATGTGTATGGATTTCATGGGCACGCGTAGGCCTACTTAATGTGCTTACTTCTGCCACCGACACCAGCGGCTTAACCCATTTTAGCCCACCGGCAACTATAGTTGCCGCAGTGTATGGTTGTCATTTTTCTTTTGTAAGTATTTTTCTAGATGTTTTCCATGTTTTATGTCTCAATGACATGCAAGAAAACATCAAAATAAAGGATTTCAAGAACAAAAAAAAGGTATTCACTTCCTTCCTGTGACATGAGGCTGTCAACTTCCAACCCCTACTTCCAGGAAGCATATTGAAGGCAAACCCTCCCAAAGAAAAGTAATTTTCATGTTAATATTAAGAATTTTTTTGTTGACATATATATATCTACGTAATCATGAGGGTCTCTAGAATCATCCAAACAAAACAAATCTTACAAAAGATCTATAGTTTTTTGTATACTTAGAAGTACGAGCGGCAACTATAGTTGCCGGTGGGCAAATGACTTGTAAGTACATATATCATGGGGAAATGGGGTATACTGTGTTTAATGGGTTAATAAATCAAGGTTATTGGTCTTGTTTAGTGCTTTTTGCTTTCATAATATTTTATATTGTTATATATTATATATTGTTATTTGATGATTCATTTATTTTTTAATTTATTTATTTTTAGTTTGTTTGTTATATGTGACCCTGGACTACAAAACCAGTCATAAGGGTCGATTTTATTAAATTAAGATTTATACATCATCTGAAAGCTGAATATATATATATATATATATAAAGCTTTTCATTGATGTATGGTTTGTTAGGATAGGACATTTGGCCGAGATACAACTATTTGAAAATCTGGAATTTGAAGGTACAAAAAAATTAAAATATTGAGAAAATCACCTTAAATTTGACCAAATGAAGTCCTTAACAATTTATATCCACTCACAAAAAGAATTTGTTATATATTTATGGTAGAAAATTTACAAAATATCTTCATGGAACATGATCTTTACTTAATATCCTAATGATTTTTGGCATTAAAAAAAAAAAAATCAATAATTTTGACCCAAGCAATGTATTGTTGGCTATAGCTACAAATATACCTGTGTGAATTATGACTGGGTTTGTGGTCCAGGGTCACATATAGATGTAATTTTTTCTAATGAACAATGAAATTTAACATTTTTATTCACAATGCTCTGTTGGAGCAACTTAATGGCTGCACTTTGTTCTTCACTATGTTCCACCACTTTAAAACAAAAGGATTTGTTGTTTGTTGTGTTTTCATATTCAAGAGATTATAAGCTAGATGCAACTTTTTTTGTGTTCGCATCGAATGTTCTTCAACTTTGATCTGTTGAAAGCAGCTAATTTGAGTTAGATGCATAAATGTTACATTGAGAGGTGCATACAACATATTTGCCCACCGGCAACTATAGTTGTCGCACATTCAAACACGTTTTTTAAGAAAAAAAAAACAAAAACCTGGGGAAAATAAATGCAGAACATGTTCACATAGGACACTATTAACAGGACTATATGCATGAAACCATTCAGAAAAATTTGGGCACAAATGGGTTAATGGAAGGCCGTAATACACACATTAGATAAGTTTTAAGTAAATATTTGTATAGTTTTAGAAAAACTCATTTCTACATTAAAGAAATTGAATTCCACTGATTGTACAAAAAGTTTTATTTATAAATGAATTTCACTGTATTGTCTAAAGTATGAAATTTATGTACAGTTTTAGAACTCATATTTACATTTACATACATACATATTTACATATATAAAAATGTATAAATTTGTTCCAATGTATATTTTCTATCAACTGTACAAATTATGACATTAAATCAAAGTAACAACATTTAAATGATGACTTCTTTTTGTAAAAAAAAAAAAAAAAAACTCGAACAAGTAACCTAAAATTTTTGGAATTAAAAGGAATATTTCACCTGAAAATAAAAACTGATGTAAGAAAGATGTAGATCAGTTAGTTTTTTCATTAGAACAGATTTGGAGAAATTCAGCAATACATCACATGCTCACCATTGGATCCTCTGCAGTGAATGGAGGCCATGAGAATGAGTCCAAACTTCTTGAAGTGAAAAGCTGCATGTTTGGACCCATTCACTGCAGAGGATCCATTGGTGGAGAAAATGATGTAATGCTGAATTTCTCCAAATCTGTTTCAATGAAGAAATAAGCTCATCTACATCTTGGATTGCCTGAGGGTGAGTAAAATTTCAGAATTTATTTGGGGTGAAATTTTCCTTTAAAGTAGAGGTCCTTGGAAATTTGTCAGTAGAGCACAAACAGTCCACGTCTGGACTGTATACACACACACACACACACACACACACACACACACACACACACACACACACACACACAGACACACAGACACACACACACACACACACACACACCACTGACAAGTTTGGTTTTATGAACAATATACTTGGTTCTCGATACAAGAAAAGTAAAATTCTATCACCAATCAATTATTAAAAAAAATGAAACATAAAAAAGAAGAAAAGAAAAAAAAGTACTTAATGCCAGTGCTTCCCTAAAGAAAGAAAGAAAGAAAAAGAAAGAAAGAACATAATGCCAATGCTTCCCTGTAATATATGCGATTAAATTTATGAGTAAACAATAAAACCTTAGATACAAGAAAAGTAAAATTTCATCACCAATCAATTATTACAATTTTTTTTAAAAAGTACATAATGCCATTGCTTCATTGTAATATTTACTGTTAAACTGGTGCATAAACAATACAACCTTTAGTATAGCAGTTCCTTCATCAGATGTTCTTCATGTTCAAACAATGCATTGACCAGGTCCTTAGCCATGCTTTTACAGTTCACACAGTCGAGCAGTTCCCTCATCTTCTTCTGGCGTGTTGGATGTGCTCTCACGTTTGCAACTGATTCCTCGTGCAACTTAAGATCATCAATAATTGGATCAATGTTCTTCACTTTTTGAACCAACCGACTGGTGTTGTCTTTTAGAAACTTTTGATAATCTGGGAATATAAAAAGAAACATAATAACGGAAAAAGAAAAATTAAGGCAAAATGGGAAACATACATATACATATATATATATATATATATAAACTATAACTATATATATATTGAATCTAACCTTGTATTGCCCTGCTACCATTTTCTCTTCTTTCACAGTCTCTATCAGGGTTTTGACCTGAACCATTAGAAAAAATAGGATTATTGTGAGATTATTATTATTATTATTATTTTTTTTAATTTCTGGCATGAATTTAATAAAAAATTGGCCAGTCCTTATGGCCTCTTTTGCTTTGAGTCTGCTGTAAAATAAATCTGAAATATTTAAAATAATGATTACCAATATGAGTCATTACACTAAAAATAAAAAAAAATAAAAATAAAAAAAATGAATGTCTCTTGGCATATTATCCAAAACTCAATCTAATAGTTAAATCTAAAAACATGACATTTACAATTTAGCTGTATCCCAGATTTGAACATGACACTAGTTAACCAAACTAGTTAACCCCTGAGTGATTAATTAAGCTTAATTTAGACAGAGTTACCGAGTCTAATTGTATACATTTACATTGGCAAAAACTGTTTTAATAGATTCACATGTATTACACTTACAATTTGTGTCCACATTTGATTTGCCAGGGGGTGCAATAGTCATATTCATTTCAATGGATCCTAGAGTTGAACCAGTTATGTTAGGGGAATACACAATGCTGCCACCAGATGCAGAGATGTTGCCTGTTTGCATAAAATGTCTGTTAATTCATACAATTGTTCATTATATAATACATCCAATAGAGTGCAACAGTGCCCGTCCCCTTTTTCAGAAGTATTTTTTAATTAATTTTTTCATTCCCATAGGGAATTTAAAATAGTCCTTGTTATAAGACATGAACAGCCAATCAGCTACGAGGTGAATCACACAACACTAGAAACTTTGATTTGAAGCAAAAAAGTCAGACAAAATGACAAAGGTACAAGACTGTGTACTTGACGGTTTTAGTGAGGAAAAGAACTACAATAATCAGAACAGCAATCAGATTAAAAATTATATACACAAACATTTCAATATTTTGAGAGCATAGGGATATTACATTTGCAGTGCTTCATGGGAGTGGGCGGAGCTAAAGAGCTATTTTGGAAAGTATTGATTTTTTTTAACTCTCTTATTGGTGTAATTTTCTGTACAGCATCATGGGTAATGTAGTTTTTCACTAGGAATTCCACTATTAAACACGATTATTTAAAAATAAGCTAAAATAATGCAGGCTGATGGCTTCAGCTGAAGCAAATACCATGCATTAACAACATCGTGGCTTACAGTAGGTCTGTCTTTAAAGTTTTGTAAGTTATAGTTCAAAAACACTCTTTAAAGTGGTCTATTGGTTGGGTAATGTAGGGAATAGTGAATGAGGGTTGGGTGATTTTGTGTGATTTTGAACACAGACTTGGTCTTGGATGCCTGAAATAGCTGCCCAGATCATTGGAAATATGGCTGCCGAGTGAACAGACTTTCCTTTAAAGGGACTTTGAATGAATCTTTACTTCTGGAACCTGGCCGTTGCACTCTATAATGTTTCCCATTATATAATATATAAATAATATAAACCACACTAACTTGTTACTTGGAAGCCTGATTGTGCTGCTGTGTTTGCTTTCTCTAGAGAAAATAAAAAAAAGGCAAAACCATGTTATTTTAGATGGCAAAAATCATGCAAAGCATCCTATGGTACAGTATATTACACAGGCCCGGTTCTAGGATTGCGTGACTGGGGGGGCATTTCGAAAACTTGGTGGGGCAGCATAATATGATTTATGATTCATAGGTTTATGATCCCCCTACCCCCTTTTAACTACTAAACAGTTTCCTCCCTTTTTCAGATTTTTCCGATTAATAACCGCTTCAAATTTAATATTAGCTAATCACAAAAATACTTTCTATAATTCTGAAATTGAAACATTTGGTTTTTTTTAGTTAGTACAACTGTTTAATTGGACTGTTTAGAGACTTTTGGTCTAAGATACGAATGGCTTAAAATTACAATTAATTTGATTACTTTATTTTCTAAATATTACATAACTTTTGGTATAATAATGGAAGATGAACACATTCAATGTCTACTGAACAATATTTTCATTTTGGGAAAATGTTATATTCATGTTATATTAATTTACTGTAAGTTCCTTAAAACAAAGCCATTGTTTTCTGTTTTGCAGAAAGAATTTTGGATTTACTCTAAATCTTTAAGAATGGTAAAATTTAAAAGTGGAAGAAGACAACTTGGTTCATTGAAGAAATTTAAACCATTAGAAGACCTGGTTGCATGATTCTTTCCTTTTTCGTGTTTTATTATATATTGTGGACTATATGTAAACATCTCATAATAATACATTTTTGCTGCAGTGCCAAAAAACAAACAAAAAAATTTTTTTTGGTCTCACTTATTTATTTTTTAAATTATTGATATTTTGCAGATTCTGAAAGGTGTTATCACATCAAATAATAGGCTACTATTCAACAAATAGCGCAATATGCTGATAGAATATTTTAGAGCTGAACATAAATTAGCAAAACTATATTAACTTTATATTTTACTATAATAGTTACATCTATATTTTTTTTTTTAGTTTTTAATTTATTAATTTTCAAGATTTTTCATGACTTGGAAATCACATTTTTAAAATTCCAAGCTACATTTCCAAGTGTTCCATGATCGTGTAGCAATGTATTAACGGTGTGTGCGCGTTTAAATATTGACTAGAGTGCATTTATAAAGGAGCTGCATGTCATCTGCTCAAGTGATTGTCAATGGCCGTCTTGAGAAGTGATCAGATAAGGTGTGTCTTGGAAAACTGCTTAGAAAAAGGATGTGGATGAGGACATGAATGCTTTTTACAAGTTGAAATCTTGTAATTATGGCAATTCTAGCATGGTGTGAGTGAGCACCTGAAGTGCTGAGCATGTCTGTGAGGGAGAACTGTAAAAGGATGCGCGCCAGAAAAATACAACCGCACAATGTTTCTAGTAATTCGCGTATAAACTAATTTAGTGTTTATTTTTTACATTTTGAGTGCTATCACAAAAAAATTAGTATCCTGGGGATGTTGGAGGGGCACAAGAGAAATCTGGGGGGGCATTGCCCCTCCTAGCCCCCCCCAGACCCGGCCCTGATATTACAGTATATTAATCTGCTCGTCTTAACACAACACATGGCTATTTAGGTGAGACTAAAAAAAAGGGATTGAATCTAACCTTGTAATGACCTGTTAGTAGAATTAGGGCTGCACAATTAGTCGTATTTTAATCGCGATAACAGTATCTGCTTCTCTCGATTGATTTTAAATAATCGTCACGATATTGGCCCGCTCATTTATCCTGAAAACGTGTTTTTTCTTTGGGATATGCTTGTGGTTGCCAGATTCAAAGAGCTTAAATCCCCCAAATAGAGCTTTTCCCTTAAATCAGGGGTACTCAACAGGCGGCCCGTCAGCATTAAATTTGTGGCCCGCATCATGCTACATATAAATGTATTTTTATTATAATTTGCGTTCAAAATTAGCGTGAATATTACTTCGTTTTTTTACACGTACACTAGGGTAGGCGTACAGTGCGCATAAGGGCCGTTTCATAGTCAACGCATCTGTACGCATACGCGTCCCCGAGGCTACGCATCGTTACGCTTCGGCCGCCATTATGCGTCGGTGCGTAGCCAAATGTGTCGTCCTAGTTTTTGATACGCGACGCGCCGATGCACGCAATACTATGCGTTGTCGGTGGGGGCGACATTGCAAGTATTGTACATTAATTCAAGTATATTGTGTTTACAGAAGAAGAAGGTTTGAATACAATGGCGGGCGAAGAGGAAAAATTATGCAAACTTATACGTATTCATCCTGATCTCTTTTTTGATTTAAAGGGCGAACATACCACCGTCTATCTCTGCGTTGCCTTTGTTGCCGCCGATGTAAAATCAGCAACAGAATACACTCCTCTTCAGTTGCCATTTTGATCTGAATATCACCCGACTCTACTACCCCCTGTTGCTTGAGCGGTGTATTGCATACACGCATCGCCCGTGACGCTTGCGTCCACTGTTTAGACTATGAAAGGGAGCGCGTCGCTCGCGTTGCTTGCTCACGTTTCTCGCGTTGACTATGTAACGGCCCAAACGCTGTAACCATCAGCAGAGAACGCGTTTAGTGTACGCGCGCAGCAGTTTTTCTAACCGCAAAGAACAATATAGACTGAAGGCACTTTGCACGCGCGCATTGAATAGTTTTTGCACTAATTTAGTTTGTCCACAAGGTGTCAGCACTGAAACGGGCTGTTGTTTCAGTCTGAAAAGAAACGGAGAAGACAGAACAAGAGTAACAAAAAACACAATAGCCGACCGTGTTGAAGAGCGCTCGTTTGAGGTGATTAAGAGATACCAGCAACTCTAAT
This sequence comes from Ancherythroculter nigrocauda, assembly GCA_036281575.1. Taxonomy (NCBI): domain Eukaryota; kingdom Metazoa; phylum Chordata; class Actinopteri; order Cypriniformes; family Xenocyprididae; genus Ancherythroculter; species Ancherythroculter nigrocauda. The sequence goes on from VTFQ01000017.1 coordinate 3,724,933, forward strand.
TTTAAACAAGTATAAAGACATTTTATTGTAACTATTTGAGCGAAAAAGACTAGACAAGCATGAATCTCTCTAGTGCGCATGTGTCGAGAACTTGTGTTCGTGAACGCCATCAAAGGCTCGAGACTGTGCGCGCAAGTAAAAAACAAAGTAACCTTATTTTTCCTTGATGAAATGCAGTTGACATTCCTCAAACTTTGCAGAGTGTAAGTTGCCGAGCAGCATGAAAAACAAACCTTTTATTCTTAATGTCAATGTGTTATAAACAGAAAGCAAGCAGAGAGCGCTCCCATTACAGAATATCTTATTTATCATGTTTACAACGTTGGTTATAGTTAGATAATTCATGAGATTGTGATTGAACATTAAAAAAAAAAAAAAGATTTTTAGATTCTGACCAAATTAAAATTTAGGTAATAATAATGCAAATAATAAACCATTTATTCTCTGAGTATAAATAGGTGCTATAAAAAGTGTTAAAAAGGTGCAATGGAGTATAAAAAGACTATAAAAAAGTGAAATGTTTTCATCTTACGGACAAACTCTCATCAGCCAGTGAAAAACAGCCAGACCTTAAATTTCTTGTGAAAACAATGCAGACATTTCAAATGAATAAGGATTTCTTTTCATCAGTTCTTGTTTTTCTTTATGCATTTGTACATTAAGAATACAGCAAGACAAGCTATTAATCCTTTTTTTAAATGCCATTTATCATGTTCAGTGACACTTTAAAAAGGACACCATACTATTAAGACTTAGCTAGATAATAAACTGCACTTTTAGTAAATAAACAGTAAAACTACAAATATTGTCTTACGATCCAAGTTATAATTTGTGGCCCTTCGTGTTTCATTTGGTTAAAATGCGGCCCTCTTGGCCTCTGAACTTGAGTACCCCTGCCTTAAATGGTGTTTTACTTAATGTGTGCAATCTGGCACCTCTATGCGGAAGAAGCGCTGATGATCTGAAAACCAACGTGCGCCTGAGTTTAGCGATCTCCAGAGCGAAATTCTGCGTCAATGAAAGTGTCATGCAGCTAGTCTTTGTTTCGTCACAAGCTACTTGTACCATTTGTGTGACTAAATCTGCCATGATCAAACCTTCAGCGATGAATTTCAACAAATGTGGCACGGATCTCCACATTACTGTTTGCAGAATGCAAGTTATCATGGTTGGTTAATGAAGTCGGTGTGCCACCTACAGGACTTTTGGGTGAAGTGTAGGTTGGTAAAGAACTTGCAAAATAGCCATAACTACATTAGCCTTTTTGATAGAATAATCGTGATTATAATTTTGAGCAAAAATAATCGTGATTATCAGTTTTATCATTATCGTGCAGCCCTAAATCCATGTGTAATTTAAGTGTTTGTATATAAATAAATTTAACCTTCAATATTATTATAGCAGTACCAACATGTGTAGTTTACAGCAGAGATTTTTCCTCTAGAAAATTTGCCATGTTCTGTAACTGAAATACTACATCCAAAATAATTGATATCGAATTGAATCGAAATTGTAGTCGAATCGAATCGTAAAATTGTGTCAATACCCAGCCCTAGAACATGGTTCTTAAGGAAGTTTTATTGATCCACAGACATATTCCCATTCTTTTCTCCTCTTCCTATCGCTAGTAAAGCAGTAAAAACTTGCATCACTTCTTGTTTCAAACATTCAAAACATTTTGTGCACAGTTGTATATCTATGAATTGTGTTTTGCGTGTGTGAAATGTATTTTATGAATATATAATTTTATTTTGTACACATTAATTGCTTTTTGTGAATTTATATTTTTTCTGCGCACATTAATTGTTTTTTGTGCACGTGGATTCGATTTCTTGCATGTGTGAATCATGTTTCTTGCGTGAATTATATTTGAGACAAAATTCACTCCACATAATTCACCCAAACTTTTTTAAAAAGCACTTTATAGAACAAAAATAAAGCTTGAAAGATTAAGTTCTTTCGCAGTGTTTGATGAAATCATGTTACACCCAAAACATGAGACAAAAAATAATTAGAAAATGCCTAGTTTGACCTACTGTTAAAACAGTCCACCTCAGTCAGTTCATTTCTCTGCAAGAATAGAAACACAAACAATAATAAACAACAATATAAAAGTGAATGTGAATTAAGAACTTTAAGGATATTTTATACACTTAAATGGAAATAAATAAATCATAGTGTTAACAGCTTGCATTAGGAGTCTTACCAGCAGAACAAGTTTATTTAGCATGAGTTTTGCAACATAAAGTTGTTTTGATGTTCGATATTCGCAAATATAAAGACGAGACCGTCTCTAAAGTTACATCTGACATTGGTATGCACGTTTCTAACTTCAATAACATTTGAAGAGAATAATTTAGTCATTAAACCAACAGTAAAGTGTTCATCTGGGTGTCAGCTATGATGCAAACTAGACGTGCTGATATTTGGTAATGCGATATATCACGATAATGAATATGCACAATATTGTTATCGTGGGCACTTCAAAAGACCGAAAATAATTTATTACCAATTATTAATTTTTTTTATAATGCATTTAAGAATACTTTTCCCATCAACCGTATAAAATGCACAACATCGCTGTATTCTGTGTCAAAGGGACACGTGCTCAGATGTGAACAAGCCCAACATGCACAAGAAGCACATGGTGGAACGAGTGAAGGAGACGCGCTGAATGAAAGCGCACATTCACTCTCTGACAGCAGAGGGCACTGATATACAGCAGAAATGCAGCGGTTACCCTGGAAACCCCGCAAACAAAGCAACTGTGCTAGTGAAGTTTTTAAAATGCTTCAAACAGCCATTCAGTTTTTTATAATCTCAATGTTGTTCATCACAGCACCAAATACTTAATACTAGAAGACTTAACAGGTGATTTATTTTCAGACTTAAACATTTTTATATTTTAATCTGGACTACAACATGCACTAATGATTTAAATGTTCTGATTATGTGTTATTGTTCAGTAAAACTTTGAGACATACGGCTTCATTAGTTAACATGTTAATTCATTATTACCAAACTGACAATAAAAATACTTATAAAGCATTAATTATTCATAGTTAATGTTAATTTCTTAGTTACTGTTTAATAACATTACTAAAATCAAAATAACTTATTTAATGGACCTGAGATAAAAGTAACAATAATCAGTTGTGTTTCTTAACTTACATTAACAAGAAATACTTACTGTAACAAATGTAGCTATTGCTCAATCTTAGTTAATGCATTAAATAATGAGACCTTGTTGTAAAGTGTTACCTCTTCATAGCCTAATTCTTTTGCACTTTAATCTGTTCTAAAATTTTACTTTATATATTTTTGGTGTATTGTATTATTGTATTTAAACATGCAGAGATATTTTTATTACAAAAAGAGTTCTTAAACCTGTTATACTATGACAACACTTTTTTTGCAACTTATTTCAATATCGTGATACCAAATACTGTGATAAAAGCTTCAGCAATGGACCCTTCGCTAAGCCCCGCCCTCCTTAGTTACTGTTGCTACGCCTGTCAAGCTTTCACACCTGGCAAGTCATTTACAGTATGTATGCACCGGTGTCAGACATTTCCAAGGAGATTATTAGTCATTTTTGGCGAACAGGTGAAATATCTGAGAGATCAAGACAAAAGGGACTGCAGTGTGCATTCGAGGGATATATCCACGACATTATATGCAACCGATTAGAAAATAATTTGATCAAAATTTGAGCTAAAACCTATACACACAAATTGAGGAACAGATTTGTTCATCCACAGCAGGTTAAGTGAAATTTGTGAAACTAACCAAATAATTATAAATCGAAGTTTATTATCCATAAGTCTCGTGGAATAAACAGAAGACATTAGCCTGACCACTTTGCAATGATAACATTCTCCCGCTTATATTTTTAGCGCGCCAGGCTACTCCGTCTTGCCTTTATGTTTCCCTTGCTTGAAAGTTTGACAGACCTCCCGCGCCTAGTTACGGTTGCTAAACCACGATTGGCCTGTGGCGGTTTTGGGCGTGGCTTAGCGAAGGGCCATTAATCGCAACATGAAAATTTGATACCGTCACATGCCCAGGGGTTAAACTGGGCCGGGGCCGTCCGGGGCTAAGCCCCGGCACATAGGCTTACCAGGGCTCGACATACGCTTGTCCGGGACAGCGGGACAAGTGGATTTTTTGATGTGAAAGATAATTTTACTTGCCTGACCAGCTTGATTAAAATGCCAGTAACAACCAAAACGCGAGAATGATCCATTTAGCTTAAGTGGCAATAGTGGTAGTGGATAGTAATATATGTAGCCTAATGTATATTGGCGGTGATATTGCGTAGTTGAGGCGCACGTAACCTCTTGAGGAGAATTCAAAACAAATGAGCTCTGCTCACACAAAGAAACTCAGCTACCATGTTGCAATAAAAATTCAATATGTGGGGTTTTTATAGCTAGCTATTTACGATATATGATAAAGTTAAGCATCACCCGACCGAAAGTGCTGAATTCCTGAATATCACCTTAATTGAAATTAACACTAGTTTAAAACAACAGTTCAATAAACAAGTAGTTAATATTAATCACTTATGTTTTAGGTGCAATATTGCCTGTTTTTTGTTCTATTGTAGCAGCGAAAATAGTTCCAAACAAAGCAGAAGCAGCGCATCTCGCAGCTACGCTCAGCTGTTTCCAATGATTCAGCCTTTTGAACGAATCGGTTCAGTGAAGATTCAATGGCCCAATCATAAACAACTGCTTCATTCTTGAATGATTCAACCTTTTGAATTAATCGTTTGAATAAATGAATCAGTGGCTCACTCATTAAGACGGTCACTTGCCGCCATCTACTGGCGGTTTAATTTATAGTATAAATTAAAGTATACATTTCCCACCAACATTTCTTATTTGTATATTCAAAAATATTTAAAGAATCTCATAACATTATTGAATGCAGTTGTACTTTTTCAGTGTAAATTATTTAATTTGGTAACAGCCCTATAGTGTCTTACCATTTTAATTTATCAAATGTAAGAATTTGAAATAAAAGATTAAACAAATTTAATTAGATTGGGGGAAAATGCCCTTTATAAAGGTTAATAAAATACCCCCAGGGTAAATATAAATATGCAGATTTAAATATTTCACTGCTGATAAAACACTGATGAGAATGTTGCTTGCTTAAGAATAAATTATATTTACAACACACACACACAAAAAATCTAATTTTTTTCCAGGTAAGCTATTTTTTTACTCCAAGGGACCAGCAAAAAACAAGGCTTAATGTCGAACTCTGTATTTTGTATTTATATTCTCTTCTTTAATATAGCATCACTCTTATATTTGATACTGACACAAAGGAGAAGGCACAGGCCTACAGAAAGATTTTATTGTCATCAGATGTAGCTTTTACACTACCAGCATCTAATGATTTTGATCAGCATTTTATTGTTCATAGCAGAGGGCTCTCTCAACTTGTTATATTTTAGTTTGTCAATTGATACGATTAGTCTTTGCATACACACGCACCCCTCGAAAGCCTGAAATCACAGAGAATCCCCCCACCACCACATAACAAATCCCAATTTAACCCCTGCACATGCATAATGCACACCTTTCATTTTTGTGATATTTATTAAAATACATTGTCAAATCATATGTAAAAAACACTATTTTTCACTACTATATGAGCTCATAAATAAATGTCATAGTTTAAAGCTCAATAACATTTGAAGGCAATAATTTACAGTCATAAAACCAACATGTCAGCTATGATGCACACCTTTCATATTTTTGATACAGAAGTGAAAATAGCCATTTTTACATATGATTTGACAGTTTATTTCAGTAAATATCAAAAATATAAAACTATATTTAGCCGTTATGCTTTCTCTGATGGTAAGAGATACAGACCCTCTTATCTCCCCATTATATACAATCTCTGGCAAGACAGCTACGTTTTCGGACGCAGCCATTATTTCTAATGCACTCGAGCCGCCTGACATAATTTACTGCTGCCCCAGTTATATTTCTTTTGATATTCTCAACTGAAACATCAGTTGGGATCCCTGTTGTCACACCTCTTCTTCTCTTCTGGGATTGAGCACAACTTTGTGTCCGATCAATGATTTTATTCCCAGGACCGTTTTTTGTTGTGTAGCGTCTTTACAGAACAACGTCAATTTACCATCCCTTAATGTCTTAATACTTTTCAATCGTCCCTATAATGTTTCTTTAAGTGTTTTAGTTAGTTTCAAAGGGTTAATGACATTAACAGACATTAGCAAACTTCAGCAATACCTTATATTCCTCTTTCTTCCCTTTTGCCTTCCTTTTCTTCCTTTTGTCCGTTTCTGACTTTTCTCCCCAACTTCTCTTTCTTTTTCGAGTTTCTACCACTTTGCTTTCATTACTTGCATTGCCTCCACTATCCGCATCAGCCTTTTCATCCTCCATTTCTTCTTCTTCTTGTACGATTTAGTGGTGGTTGACAAGCCAACTTATGGTGTATCGCCGTCAGCAACGAGTAACCCCAGGGATCAGCCTGGACGACTCTTCGAAGCGAAGCGACACGTGTCGCCCCGCCCATATTTGGTTCCCCCGCCTTTTACATTTTGCTCCAACCCAGCAGGGGGCAGTGTGTGTTTGTGTCTGATAGCAGGAGGGCAGAGATACTAGCACAAACTAGAGGTCTTCACGGGTCCAAAAATTCATACCCGAACCCGAAGAGACCCGTAAATGTGCTACAAGGAACCGACCCGGCCCGACTATTATTTTGAAAGTTGGACCCGAACCCGTGCAGAACCGAGAAATGCCATAAATGTACTAACGTTACCCGGACCCGTCTAAGCTGGACCCGAACCCGACCGGACCCGTCTGGACCCGATCGCACATAGGTCTATTCCACAGCAAATTGCTATTAATAAGTCAATAAACAAGTTGCGAAAATAAAACGTGTTGTCTTACCTAATATTAGTAGGGGTTCTCCCTTGTACCTGACTGATGCACTTGCCAAGAAAGTTCATCCGTTATTCCTCTCTTGCCGGTTGAAATGCTTAATCCACTCATTATTCCAGCTTTAAAAGTTCACTTGCTGTCACGATGACAAATGCAGATGACAATTGCATTATTTCGTTGTATCTAGAGACTCGAGACTCACATTATAAAATAACTTTGACTGTTTGCCCTTTTGAATTATAATAACGATTGCTTGTTCAGTGACATGGCCGCTGACGTTAGCATTACTTATTTGCGGTCATTTCTGTGCTTTCTGAGCCGAGTCTGACCAAAACTTTAGATATAACAAGACGGCATAATGTTATTATAAAAAACAGGAGAAAGTAAGTGTGCTCGCATGAGACATGCGCGTTGGCTGGAGCAACCTGAAACATAGCTTTAAGCGTCACAGATTCGACATTCGTGTGATAGTTCATATTTTGTTAATGATTTGAAATAGGTTATGTTATTTAAATGCGAATGTGCAAGGCTACAAGCAGTTCTTGAGATTTGAAGTTTGTTTGCATTACTGTTGCACACGATAGGAATAGGAAAACTCGATGATCACCGTTTGCTTGCATTAACTCCGCCCGCTCTGCTTCTGATGGCTGGGGTCACATGTTTTTTCACCTTATTTCCCGGCTCATACTTTGCAAGTTACAAAACACGCACAGCGCTGACTGACTCCCAACACGGCCGGGTGATCTCCGAATCAAATCGGCTCGGGTATACACACAATGTTAATCAGACCCGGGAACCGAAGTAATAGATTAGGACCCGACCCGGACCCGGCTGACCATTTAAAATATAGTCCCGAACCCGTACGGGTCCCGGGTCGGGTCCCGGGTCGGGTCCCGGGTCCTCGGGTCTCGGGTCTTCTTTGTAGACCTCTAGCACAAACATTTGTGAAAGTACACATATGCTGCGTCCCAATAGAGTGCCCCAGGGATGACGCGTTTTTGTAGGCAAAACCCGGAAGCGAGTTAGCATTTTAGGACTTCCGGTTCCAACGCCGTAAAGTCTATGGGTTTTTTGAATGGGTTTTTGCTAAATCGCCTGAAATAAGGTCTGTGGTTAACAAAGCCTCTAAATACTTTCACGTTTTTATCTATGACATAAAACACACCAGTTATAACCCACTTGTGATTTTTTTAAACTTTTACTGTGTCTTAAAATCAGCGGTTGCTAACAAATTGCTAAAAGGGACTACTTCCTTTGGCGGGGACTTTAGACGTCATCATGACAAACAGGACATTTGGACAGCATTTCTCATGAAAAAGTGGATAAGTATTCATACACAGCGCAAATCATTATCAGTGAGCATGTTTTTAAATAAAGTTGTTTTCTAAATACAGTTTGAGGAAGCTTGGTGGTGACGACGTTGATCCGCGATCATGGTGTGCTGTAGCCCGTTTATAGCCTACTGTTAGCCTTTTATATCTGACGACTTTATTTAGGCTTCAAAATCTATAAATGTTGTGTTAACTTGTAAAGATTATCTTGATAGACAAAACGTGTAAGTGTCATAACCCTTTGTTAAACACAGAGCTTATTTTCTGCGATTTTCCAAAAGTCTATGGGAAAAATGAATAGGCTTTCAGTCGAGGGAACCCGTGCGCGCTAACTTCCGGGTTGGCCTACAAAAACGCGTCATCCCTGGGGCACTCTATTCGCATACTATGCATCCTAAATAGTATTCGAAAAAAGAATTAGTATGTCCCAAATCGTAGTATGTTGAAATGAGTATTCCAATGCAGGGCTCTCAAGTTTTGGAGACAGGCAAGAGTGACATAACCCCCCCCCCCCCATCAAAAAAAAAAAAAAAACTTTCGCCACCTTCTCTGGGCCAGCATCATGTAACCTGGCCTCAGGGGTGAATGAGATGATGCTTATTAGTTGCCTTTTACCTGCCATCTTTGAAAGACAGATGCAATGATTAATGCATCCACAGTGTTTCCCACAGGATTTTGTGAGACTGTAGTGGGTGGACATCGGTTCCTCTAGGGGGGTCTGGGGGCATGCCCCCCCGGAGGAAAATTTTGTACATTTTAAATTTAAATGCATGAATCTAGTGCATTCTAAGAGCAAAATTAAGTGACTAGATCAATGAAGAAATTTGTTCTCTTGTAAACAATTTTGTGCTCTAAAAGTAATTTATTAATAGCTGATGGTTGGGCACATTAGTCATGTACACAACATATAGTAGGCTAAATGAGAGTTCGTAAGTGGTCAAACATGTAGAGTATACATTTAAACCATTAAAAATATGTAGCAAAAGAGGTTACCTTTGTTGAATTAATTTATTTGTGGGAGCCTGTGTCTGTATTTGTGGAACTAATGGTCACTCTTTGATTATGCTTTTTTTTTCAATGGTTGTTGCGTTAAATCTTACCCAGATACAATAGTGCTATTTTCTGATTGGCTATTGTGTAGCCTCTTTCTTTTTTTTGATTGGCTGATGAGTGGCAGGTTCGAGACGCGCTTGATTCCTTCCCGGTTCCAGAGAGAGCGGCGCGGCATATTAAATATATGATAAATAGTTTTTCTGCGTGAGAAATACAATGTGTGGCGGGAGTGCGTGACAAAAGACCGAAATGAGTGACTGTCACGCTCAATGCGTGACACTTGAGAGCCCTGCAATGATACCCGGATGGTGTACTTTTTCCGGTTAGAATTCGAAGTGCAGATCCGTGCACACTTCTAACGGCTAATATTGCCCATAACACATTGCGCTGTGGACGAGGATTCGATTAGAACTACAAATACGAATAAAAAGGGTTTAAAAACTACAAACATGACGGACGTGCGAGGTACGACTGTTAAGATAAAGGGGCTTGAATGATTAATAAGCAGTGTCTAACCTGACAAAAAGATATTTATTAAATGTTATCCACATTATATTTAATCTGCAACAGCATTGTGAACTTTTATAACGATGTGTTTGGTCATTAACTTTTAAATGCATCATTATGCAAAGATGAGGAGAGTTCTCTGCATGAAAGACCCATGACTGGCAGATCAACGTGCGACTACATTTCTCTCCGAAACGGTAGGAAAATAAATTTAATTCAATGTGTAGGATTTTAACTGTGACAAGATGATTGACAGGGTAGTTTAAACAGTTACAGGTTGAGTAACTAAGCAACAGAACGTTATGACGAGGTAGTATGTCCCAAAACTTGCATACTCTTCTACTACACACTCAAAAGTATGTACTTTTTCTTTACAAAAACAGTACATACTTTTAGGACGTAGTATAAGTAGGCGAATTGGGACGCAGCAATAGTAATGAAAATATATCAAATGACTTGATGAAGACAAGGGAACAGAGTGTGAGGAAGAATCCACATGGAAGTTAATGAGTCAACTGGAGATCCATTGGATTATGAATTAACATTGTATGAGTTAAAAAGAGCAATAGCTGGGACCAAACACACTTCTCCAGGGAGGGATGAGATTAGGGTTGCCAACCGTTCCGTATAATATGGAATCGTCCCGTATTTGACACATAAAAGTCTTGTTCCGTATTGAACTGATACGGAACGCACTTTGTTCCGTATTTTTGAGAATCAATTCAGTGCAAATCCATGACATTTTCACAGTTTTTTTTACCGTTAAAATCACAGTCATTTTTTGCAGTGTGCGGTAGATAGGCTTACTAATTTCTCCCCCTGTTTGTCTATATTAGCGTAGCGTTTTTAACATCTTGGAACATCATCAGAGAATGCCCTTTTAATTGGTCGTTTCAGTCATTGTGAGTCACGTATCGTAGCAACGATGACGACAAGTGACAACTGCGGGAAATGTAAAAATGGTAAAAATGACTACCTCCGAGCAGCCGGCGAAAAAGAAAAGAGCACAAAAATATAGAATTGAATGGGAAAATGACTACCCGTGGCTGGAATGACTGAAGGACAATGAATACAAGGCCAATTGTACCATATGCCGTCACGTTTTTTCTGTTTGTCAAGGCGGAGTGTGTGATATTAAGCAGTACGCATCAAGCGATAATCACAAGAGGAGCGAGAGGCTGCGGGCACAGGAGGGAGCGATGTCAAGGTTCCTTGTCCGTCAGACGACTCCAGAGGCTGATATGGTAGGCTATGTAATCATGTGGATTTTTAAAACTCAAATATAGTTGATAAGAAAGTGATTATATTAAAAGAGATAGTATAGGTTTAGCCTAACATTCCATATACATCTCCCCTGTGTTCCCCCTTGTTGTGTTCCTGTCTCCCGCTCCCTCATAATGTGTCAATCATTTCTGATGGGTTTCTTAATAAGGTATCTGGAGGAGGGAAATAATTATGGATTTAGATAGCTCAAGGTTTAAAAAAGGGTGGGGTCTTTGAAGGGGGTTCTAAGATTAGCAAAGTTTATTCAAATGACACTTGAAATTTGTTTTTGACACTTTAAAAGGCTATATTTCAATATACTAATAAACTAGTTTTTTCTATATGGCTTAGGCTAATACTTAGGTAGGCCTAACCTAAAATAGGCCTATGTATAAACCACACACACACACACACACACACACACACACACACAGAGAGAGACAGACTTTTACAGACATTCAGTCCAACAGTCCAACCACCAAATATAACTAACCCTACTCACAAAGCATAGGCTTACAAATAGTGAAATTGTATATCTCTTTCTTTAGGTCACTGCTGCTGAGCTAGCACATGTATATCATACAGTGAACCACAATTTGAGCTACAACAGTTCTGACTGTGGGCTTAAGCTCTGTCACCGAACACTGAGCGATTCTAATATTGTCAAGAAGATGTCCTGTGGGAGAACAAAAGCAGAGGCACTAGTCACAGAAGTCCTTGCCCCAAAGGCAGTACAGGAGGTGATCAACAAATTAAAAAGTGCTGAGAATCCACGTCCATTCTCTATTCAAACTGATACATCTAACAAGGGCAATCGCAAGATTTTTCCCTTGGCTGTACAGTTTTTCACTGCAGAGAGCGGGGTCATGAACAAGTTGATAGATTTTGTTGAAAATCCAGATGAATCTGCTGAGGGAATAGTCACTACAATTCGGAGCTCTCTTGGAAACCTGGGCCTGACTTTGGATCATGTGTCTGCATTCAGTGCAGACAATTCAAATGTCAATTATGGAATCCACAATTCAGTATTCTCAAAATTAAAAAGTTCCAACAGTGATCTCCTCAGAGGCAACTGCCATGCGCATGTTGTCCATAACACCATAAAGTATGCCCTGGATCAGCTCTCAGTCGACATACACTCTAAAAAATGCTGGGTTAAAAACAACCCAATTTGGGTTATTTTGGCAACCCAGCGCTGGGTCAAAAAGGGACGAACCCAGCGCTGGGTTGTTTTGACCCAGCAAGTTGGGTTAAATATTTAAGCCAGCATGCTGGGTTGTTTTTTGTAACCTAAATTTTGGTGTAAAATGACTACATTACAGTATTTTAATTAACCCAAATGGGATTTTAATTAAACCCAGTAATCTTAGACATTATAAAATTACTTGTAAACACCGAATTACTATCAAAAGGTAAAAATTTATAAAAAAACAAGGACAAGGGCAAACATGGTCAAAAGTAACAACATGCATGTGAGATGAAAATCAGAAAAGAATTGCAAAATCAACAGCCACAGTTTGTACAGATAAATTAAGTTGTTTTTCACATTTCAGTGAACACTGATGAATATAACTGGCATTTAAGACCAATTAAGACTTTTTTTTGCATAATATCCACTGGCAACGAAAACACTACACAAATTATTTGTGAAAATTATGTGAAAGAATGTGAGTTTGAATGAGAGTGTGAATTTCTCCACTAAACAACAATGAACAAGCATTGAACATTTGTCAGATTATATGCTAAAAGTTCGTTGAGTCCATGAATACATACAGAACACGCATCACGGCCAATTTTCATGACCTCCTTAGGATAACTGATGTCCAGTCATGAAGCAGCTCCATCAGCACAGCAAAGGCATGCAACATCCTTTAAATTGTCCAGGACAATCTTATCCTTAAAAAGCATGGTCACATCAGTGATCTTCGTTGGAGAAGGTTATTCTCTTTTTTGACCAGTATTCATCCTTGTCACCACCTGTTGATCATTGATTAAAAAGAGGAAAAAGAAAATTACTAGGGAACACAAAACAAATTCCTGAAACATTTGATGGTTAAAACTGAATAATTTTCAGACAGGTGCATCCACATCATTGTGAAGTGACTCAAGAGAAGCTCTGGAGATGAAGTTCAAGTGGATTGTCCTCATACAGTGAGACTGCAGATGGATTAGATTAATCCATATACAGTAAAAATGTCCAGAGCTTACTTTTTTAGCCATAAATTTAATTGTGATCTTGACATGATATCGTTTACTGTCCAGCCCTATTCAAAAACCATGTTTTTGCCAAAATGTCTTCATTTAAGGGGCCAGTGGCTCCCACAGCATGTAGTGTGGAGTCCTGTGAGATGTTTTTTTTCTGTCATTATGAAGCTTAAAGAGTTAGTTCACCCAAAAATGAAAATAATGTCATTAATTACTCACCCTCATGCCATTTCACACCCGTAAGACCTTCGTTCATCTTCGGAACACAAATTAAGATATTTTAGTTGAAATCCAATGACTCAGTGAGGCCTCTTTAGCCAGCAATGACATTTCCTCTCTCAAGATCCATTAATGTACTAAAAACATATTTAAATCAGTTCATGCGAGTACATTGGTTCAATATTAATATTATAAAGCCACTAGAATATTTTTGGTGCGCCAAAAAAACAAAATAACGACTTATTTAGTGATGGCCGATTTCAAAACACTGCTTCAGGAAGCTTCGGAGCGTTATGAATCTTTTGTGTTGAATCAGCGGTTCGGAGCGCCAAAGTCACGTGATTTTGGCAGTTTGGCGGTTTGACACGCGATCCAAATCATGATTCAACACGCTGATTCATAACGCTCCGATGCTTCATGAAGCAGTGTTTTGAAATCGGCCATCACTATATAAGTTGTTATTTTGGGGTTTTTTTGGCGCACCAAAAATATTCTCGTGGCTTTATAATATTAATATTGAGCCACTGTACTCACATGAACTGATTTAAATATGTTTTTAGTACATTAATGGATCTTGAGAGAGGAAATGTCATTGCTGACTATAGAGGCCTCACTGAGCCATCGGATTTCAACTAAAATATCTTAATTTGTGTTCTGAAGATTAACGAAGGTCTTACGGGTGTGGAACGACATGAGGGTAAATAATAAATTACATTCATTTAATTTTTGGGTGAACTAACCCTTTAACAGTTAACATGCCAAAAAAATCTTTTAAAAAAAATAACTACTTTTTTCTTGGAGTATTAAAACAGACCTCACACATTTTGATGAACTTGGAGGGCTCCTCTTTAAAGTATTAGTTCACCCAAAAAAGAAAACTGTCATAATTTACCCTTCCTCATGTCGTTCCAAAACAATAAGACTTTTGCTAATCTTTGAAGCACAAATGAAGATATTTTTAATATTCTCTCAATTGTTTGTCCATCCATTGCAACTCTGGGAGTCCAACATTTTTTAATTTTCTGAACAGGCATGATTGCTTTACATGATATGAACAGATATAATTTAGAATTGTATTCACATATAAATATTGGTATGGACTACTACAATAACTTTGCATTTTTGAAGCTTAAAAATACTGATTATCTAGACTAAATGGATAAAAATAAATAAATAAAAAAGATGAGAATATTAAAAGTATCTTCATTTGTGTTCCATAGATAGACAAAAGTCTTATGGGTTTGGAAAGATATGTGGTTGGGTAAATGGTGACAATTTTTATTTTTGTGTGCACTATTCCTTTAAGAAAGGAAGACCAAGGAGAAGGGCTCTTCTCCACAGTTGGTTTGAGTTCTGCAATGAACAACACGGACATCAATTATTTAAAAAAAAAAATGTCAAGAAGTCATAACGTTACTGTTGTTGCATAAACATTTTAATTAACGTTAAACAGGCAGTAGACGACAGAAACATTCATTTTCTAACAATAAACTCACATAAACTCAAAAGAATGGAGCACTCCTAGGTCTCTGGCTTAATCTACAAAATCAAACATGGTTTTATCAAAAAAAATAACTGATAATGACGTGGAATTTTAAATTACTTACCATCAGGCCCTAGCCTCTTTGGCGCCCTAGGCAAGATTTTTTTTGGCGCCCCCTTATATTGCGATTTATCCAAAGGGGCGAATCTAGAATATTATTTATAGGGTGGCAAAGGGGTGGCATGTTCACAAACATTGCATTACCAGAAAGTATCTATATACTGTTTAAAATTAATAAATAACAAAATTTCAATATCCATCTTGGCACCAAGTAAATAAACTATATGAAAAACTTCTAAATGAGTCTGAACTTGTATCACTAAAGGAGATGAGCAGTTTTATCAATATTACACAGGCTACTTCAATGGTATATGTCACGTCACGTCACATTAAACAGCGCCAAAACTGTATTTATTTTTTTAATGTGATTTATTGGATGGGAGGTGCTACATATTCTGCTCCTTCATCAACTGAAAACAGACTAGACTAATCGATTCTTGGGATTTAAGAATCAATATCGGTTCTTAAAAATGAGAATTGATTAAAATCAAGAAATCGTCTTGTACTCATTACACTGCCTTTATTAGAGAGAAGAATATGTTCAGCCCCCTCCTTCCGAAGCTTCGAATATTCATTGTGGATTACCATCGAAGCCCCGACGCTCAAAAAATAGTATTTAGACCAGCACTAATATTGTGTGTTCTTGTCCGTTCAAGCACGAAAGAGAACTCTATTCTGGCTCACGTTTTTCTGTGCGTCGTGTGTGTGAAGACATTCACAGACAACGCATTCTCTTTTTGGTGTGCTTGAATGGTTTAAAAGCATTTGTATGAATAAGAGCGTGATCATGTAATGTAACGTGTTTCTTCATTTAATTTTGACAGCACATCTCCACCTAAACATATTAGAGAAATGTATGCCCAAGGAATTGTTTCCCTGTTTCCAAATCTTCGTGATCCCTACACAAAGAATGGATATGTAAGTGAAAATATTTCTTTGGAAAAATAGTTATGGGTTTGTTGGTCACTTTTGTATTGCTGAAAACATTTTTGTTTTTCAAAGGAACATTATTATGATCCTCAAAGTGGACAAGGGTACTTCACTTGGAAAATAAAGAATATTTAGAGGAACAGTGCACCATCAGACAACCGTAGATATTCCCCCCAGTCTTTCAGTGGTGGCCCAACTGCAGAAAGAGAGGCTTCATCCAGCACTGAGGTTATCCTGACAGAAAAGCAGTGTAGAGAAGCTGTTTCTCTAATGAAACGTACATCAGAGGTAGAAACCGTGAAGGTCAAAATGAGGAAGACGTTTCAGTATCGTCGCAAGATGATTCAAGAGCCAAGGAGATCCACTGATGTGCTGACTGAATTTCCCTGTTTCTTGGACATTAAAGGCCTGGTATGATTGGTTAGGGTTAAATAAATGTTATGGGCTTCATTTAAGTTAAGCTTAATTGACAACATTTTTTCTCGACTCCTGTTAAACCTAGAATATTCCACAAACCAATGTTCTCTCAGTGAAATGGGTGAAGTATAATGGAACTGAATATTGTTCTACCTTAATTATTTGTGGTGAAGTAAACCTTGATTTGCCAGTGTTTTATAAAATCAAAGACATTGTTAGAAACTAATGCGTGTTACTGGTGGCACCATGCCTAAAAACTGTTTATTTTGACAAACATCTGTATTCCTACAGAATTGATCCAAGACCCAGTGATTCTCTGAAAGTCTTCAATGTCAGTGAACTCATTTATTACAAACCTTTTGATTTACAGATGTCATATGGGTCTGCTAATTTCTTTTGGTATGTTTTACCTTACTGCAATCTTGTTCAAATCGGTTCTTAAATCTTCATGACAAAATTTGATGAATTTGTGTGTTTTAAGTTTTAAATGTATGTGCAACACCTCATTAATGTGATTTAAGTGACATTCTGCCATGTTTTAAAGCCGCTTTTCATCATGTTAAATAAATACTTGAATTTTTATATCTAAAAGAGTCTTGATTTTATGTTTGATCATGTACAGTACCACTCTAAAACAGTGTAAAAATACACTGAAAGGACACTTTGTTATTAACACTTTCAGTGTAATCCAAATGAATTAAAACAACACTCAAAGTGTTAAAAGCACCATAGTGTAAAACTAGTACAACATAGAAAGTGTAAAACTTTACACTCATGGTGTAATTTTTTGGCACTATATAGTGCTTTTTTAACACTGTAAATTCAACACTACAAACAGTGTACTTTTTACACTAAATAGAATGGGACCATATATGATCCGAAGTAGTGTTAAAATTAACACTTTAAGTGTTAATTTGACACTGCCTTTTTTACAGTGTATAAATCACATTTTAGTGCAAGAGCAACAGAACAATTTTTGAGTTTCTGTTATTAACAGAGGTGGGAATGTCTGTGTGTGTTCACCCAGAACACCCTATCAACCTCTAGCAACACCCCAACAACTGCATAGCAAGAGCCTAGCAACCACCCAGAATATCCTAGCAACCACCTAGCAACACTTTAGCAATCATCCACAACATATATTCTGGACTAACTGACCAAAGTTCTTAGATTTTTTAAACAAGACTTGAAGTTGGGTTAATGACAAGCCAACATAAATTTGTCCTTAAAACTTTTCAGTCTCTATTGTTTTTCTTGATTGCTAATGCACAATTCATGAAACAATTCAACATTTTCTCACAGCAAAATACAATATCAAAACTATACACCAACTTGCACAAACCTCAAACGTCCAGGTCAAAATAAAATGTTCTAGTCAAAACGTATTCTTGACAAAATCAAACTTTGGTATCAGATGACACACAAAACATAACAAATACACGGACTACTGCACTGCCCAGTGAACACTAAAATACCTCTTTTTCATTTTACTATTATAAATTGATCTTGCAGTAGATGAAAAGCATGAGAAAAATAAGTATGAACTTGGTATGCACCAAAATACAGTATACTGTCAATTGCAGTAAAAGTAAATTCAGCATCCTCTGCACATTTGGCTAAATTTCATTACAGTATACAGTATTATAGCAGTGTATTGGTCTTCTGACACAAGATTATATCCCTAGGCAATCATTTCTCAGCGCTGCAAAAAATACAGTACACATATAACAAATGGTTACAAAGAAAGTTGACAATCACAACATTGAGGGTGTACAACGTGAAATTTCCCTCATCTAAAGTAGCCTACATGGTACTGTTTTAAGTTTAAAACCCCTGTAAATTATTCTTTCAGCTCTCTCAGATTTTGACTGGTGTGTCATCAGTTTTGCTACCTAATATTGTCATTGTTAAACATTTTGAGAAATGTGTCTTTGTTTTGAGAACTGAACGAATGGTTTGGGAAACTGGGCCAACTGAATCACTTATGTGTTAGCAATCGAGAAAAGCTAAAATATGTTTAGATTCTTACCCCAACTCTGCTATTAGTTTCTATGATAGGATCATCGGGATCTCCGTATTGATTTCATGTTATTGGTTCGTCGGATGGCAAAAATAGGCTACCTTTATCCATGATGAAAGTGGAGCGGGAGGTCGCTGAATCAGCTCGCCAAAAAATTACGAAAATTAATCTCAGACATATTCGGATGGGACTACATTTCTCACTGGACTTCTGAGTTAGCCGGGAAGCA
This sequence comes from Ancherythroculter nigrocauda, assembly GCA_036281575.1. Classification (NCBI taxonomy): domain Eukaryota; kingdom Metazoa; phylum Chordata; class Actinopteri; order Cypriniformes; family Xenocyprididae; genus Ancherythroculter; species Ancherythroculter nigrocauda. The sequence goes on from VTFQ01000017.1 coordinate 3,743,645, forward strand.
GTAATTTCCGATTCACGTACAAATATGGAAAAAAATCGTAAGTGAACTTGGTTGCGCTGTGTTTTTGACTCTCAAAGAATCGGTTCATGAGAGTCATTTGTTAATGAATCACACTGGGCGCGCTGCGTGCAACCATCATGCACAGTTTACTGAAAGACGTGCTTTCTTGCCATTTTAGTCATCATATTGAAGTGCCGCTCCTGAAAAGCAGTACTTGAAACACTGCTTATTTTATTCTGTGATAATTTTGGGGTGGCAGATGCCACCCCGGTAGATCCGTGTCCACGCATCCGGTGTTACGAGATTTTCGGTTTCTGAGTTTTTCGGTTTCCGAAAGCGGAGCATACATGAATATTAATGAGTTTCGCAGACATGCGCGATTGTTGCGGATGTTGCGGACATGCGGATTATTCCATAAAGGTAACTATATTCTCAGCGTCGCGGCTTATGCATAAACTACAGTTGTTTACAGTTTATATGTTTTCATGCACGATTTGTGCAGTCGTCTGTAACTGAATGACAGATACACCTTCAGCTATCGTCTACAAATGAGTTCAGCTCCTCGTGCTCTTCCTTTGTACCTTGCGATGTAACAGCTGATAGGCCTATATAAATGTGTCTGTGTGTGGACATACATACTATTTTTGTAACCTACAGACTACTGATGTGATTATACATGTGTTAACTTGTTCAGGGTCAGACTAACATTCTCTGGTTTTCCGGTTGGTGACAATTTCTGAAAATATTGTATAATGTCTTTTCATGGTTTCCGTTTATATGGTTTATATATGTATTAAAGAAAGATACACTGACACCACAAGGTTTAATTTTTCAATTGCACAGTAAAACCAAGCATCCCAGAACACCTGAATGAGTTGAAGTAGATTATACTGATTTCATATAACAAATAAATGGGAAATTAAATAACATATTGTTATTAAAAAAAAAAAAACATGCAGCTGCTATTTTAATGATGTATTGCTTTGTTATTCTGTTACCTCACCTTATGAAGATTTAAAACAGGGTCATCCCTATGGAAATGAAAGAAATAATGTCCAAAATCAGTGGCCTAATAAAGATTTTGCAACCTTTTGTTATTCTCTGCCATGCGTTGTTTTGATGTGTGACTTGTGTACCTGGATATACAATGATGATCAGTGATCAGTAAATGATCAGTAAATGGACAAATTATTTTGATACACAGACATTCATTATTTGGCATATATTCAGGTTGATCAGGAAACTTTTTCCTAGTCATCTCAATGGCAAAAAGTGTCCCAGTCAACCTGAATTCACTGGTCATTAATGTTCATAAACATGAATGTTCTTCATGGGGTTTTAATTAGGGGCACATTTGACCTCATTAAATTTTGAAAAAAATAAACTATGTCAAAACATATATCACAAATCCTGGAATAAAGATGGGAATATGGTCTTGATAGATGCTTTGTATAATGTTTGATGGAGTGAACATATGACATTGTGTGAGACATTTAATGACATTTTTGTACGAAAAGATAGGCATGGACTTGCCAACAACAAACTTCAGCTACTGTAGATTAGCAGTCCCTTAATATATGAAAATATGACACATAAGAAAGCTATTCTCAAATAAAAAAATTTGATTTTTACCACTCTTTGAATTTTAATTACTTTTTTTATTTACTTAAAACTATTTTTATAACAACAAAACCTTATCTTTTTACAGACAGTGGCCCCCAAATAATTTGCACAAAAGCAATCACCATAGTTGTTTTTTAAAAAAAAAAATTTCACAAGGATGAAGTGTATTCAACAAAGGTTAATTAAATAGATTTTTGTAAAAAAAAAAAAAAAAAAAAAAGAAAGAAAGAAAAAAAAAGAACTTGCTGTTCTGTGAATCAACAGGCACTGTACCATGGTTTCCTGTTTTCAGCACTGATAATAGTAGCTAAGAATGTTTCTTGAGCAGCAAATAAGCAGCATATTAGAATGATTTCTGAAGGATCATGTGACACTGAAGACTGGAGTAACAGGAATAAACAGCCATTTAAAATATATTAAAATGGAAAACAAATCACAATATTACTGTTTTGCCTATTTTTGATCAAATAAATGCAATCTTGGTGAGCCTAAACAAAGAATTTTATGAATCCTTTTGAAGAGCAATAGGCCTACATCATATCAAAATGAACAAGAATTTAAGAACAATACCAGAATAGATATAGTCCTCAAAAACATTTATACAGGTTTATTTAATTTGTTACAGGTAGTGATCACTTGATGATAACAACTAATAAAACACCGAGTTTTAAAACATCGCAAAGGAAGAGCACGAGGAGCAACTCATGGTAGACGATAGCTGAAGGTGTATCTGTCATTCAGTTACAGACGACTGCACAAATCGTGCATGAAAACATATAGCCTAAACTGTTACCTAGAAATAAACAACTGTAGTTTAGGCATAAGCCGCGACGCTGAGAATATAGTTACCTTTATGGAATAATCCACTAATGTCTTGAGATACAATGTGAACTAAAATTCTCAGTTGCACGTGTAATCGCGCATGTCTGCGAAATACATTAATATTCATGTATGCTCCTCCTTCATGAGGGGGCGGGATATTGATGATGGCGCTAAAAAATGTTTAAACATTTGATTGGTTTCCAAGCGGGAGTGGGTGGTTCCTGAAACAGCGAAGGACTAAACATCAGGGGAATGCACTTTTTATATTTATGTATTGTTTGTTAATACTTTTACTATTACAAATACAATAACAAACAAAGAAACAAAAATGCGTGTAAGATTAAAAAAAGCAGAGAGCAGATTAAATAAAGCAGACATATAACTAACATTAGCTACTATAACTAGCATAAATTATTCACACTGAATTCATGAATTGAATTAATTATTTTTTCTTTCCCCGTCAGGGATTGTTTAGAATTAAACTGTAAAAATAATCCCCTATTATGATCCTCACCGCTAGAGATGATGAATAAGTTATATACAATAAGATTCTGTAAAAAAAAAAAAAAAAAAATATATATATATATATATATATATATATAAGTATTCTAAATCAATATTTCTGCATTTGCTGCTTCGGCACCTGCACGAGATGAAATCGTGAATCTTCGTTCGATTGAAGAAGATGATGATGACGTTGACTATAATAAATTTCTGCGTGCAATACATACGCATTTTCCATCAATGGACGTTTAACGGGAGGGTTTTGCGTACCATATATACGCCAAATGTGACTTTGGCGTGTAAATACTACGCCGAATGAAAATGCAAACTCGTAGCATAGATACGCAGTAGCAGGAGACTGGGTTGTTCTGACATCCTCTCGCCGGAAGCGACTGATAACGGTAACATCAGTCTTCAGCGTCATTCTGGCTTTTTCTTCCTCGAAAATAAGGTAACTTCGCAATTTTTATAAAGTTGGTTTGATGTTTGATATTCGCAAATATAAAGACGGGACCGTCTCTAAAGTTACACCTGACATTGGTGTGCACGTTTCTAAAAATAACATTTGAAGAGAATTTACAGTCATAAAACCAACTGTAAAGTGTTCGTCTAGGTGTCAGCTAAGATGCACAAGTTTTAAATTTTTGATATTTCCTGAAATAAACTTTCAAATCATTTTTCATATTCAAATCATATTTATCAAAAATATGAAATGATGATATTTTCCACTTCAAAAATATGAAATGAAGTGGAAACGTCCACTTTTGGTATGACAAAATGTCTTGAAATGTATTTCTTTTTTTAACTTTTAAACTTAGACCACATTATTATATTACACTTTGACTTTATGAATACACATAAATGACAGCTTAATGATTTTTTTTTTTTTTTTTTTGTGCATTTATTTAAAGACTGCATGTACCCATTTTTTGTCAATGGTGTTACCTTACTTCTCTGGCATTTTAAAACGTTTTAAAGAAATATTATTTCTCAATGTTTTCAGCTCATGCAGTCAGAGTTACAGAATAATAATGATAATGCAAAAAATAAGGAGATTGTGTTTTTTATTTTATTTTAATCAGGTTAGTTAAAAGTGTGATTGAATTATGTTAATTCAATTGCGCAACCATGTATTTTCTATAACAATGAAAATATTTGAAAAAAAGTTAGAAACAAGTAATGATGCAATCCTTGACATCTTAATTCTTGAGTGTAGCAGAATTTAATGGATGTAAAATTATTACCATGCATGTCACATATGACACATTTTAGTTAATGTGACAGACAAAAAACAGTAACACCAGTGACATAATTTGAATCACCAGTGACATATACATAGGACCACAGATCCTTATTCTTCAACTAGAATTAAGTAGATGAGACTAAATTTTTACATTTGGTGTACAATAAAAGATTTATCATTGACACTTAGTGAAAGCAGTCAGTAAAAGATCATAAACAAGATTTAAAAAATGTCTGTAAAATATGTTGTCTGTAAAGTCACTGCTTCTCAGCTGCACTCAGTTTAGCCATACCTGCACAAAGGAGGATTAACAATGAGAAAGAAAAGTTAGAATCACGTAATCTTAGTGCTATTTTATGCAAAAGAACTTAATGGATAGCTTTAAATAAAGTTTATCTATAAACAGGTAACACCAGTGACAATTTTCATGAAAAGGTAACACCAGTCACAGTAACACCAGTGACAATTTTCATGAAAAATGCATTTTACAAAATGGCTGCTGCAAGGTATCAATCCACATGTTGTCAATCATGATATATTCACTAAATTAAGTAGTTTAATCCATTTGTATTCTATTTTTTTAAATTTCCCTAACAATAAAGTAGGTTGATTATACTGATTGGACTTGATTAGGAAAGCCACACACCTGTCTATATTAAGACCTTACAGCTCACAGTGCATGTCAGAGCAAATGAGAATCATGAGGTCAAAGGAACTGCCTGAAGAGCTCAGAGACACAATTGTGGCAAGGCACAGATCTGGCCAAGGTTACAAAAAAATATCTGCTGTACTTAAGGTTCCTAAGAGCACAGTGGCCTCCATAATCCTTAAATGGAAGACGTTTGGGATGACCAGAACCCTTCCTAGAGCTGGCCATCCAGCCAAACTGAGCTATCGGGGGAGAAGAGCCTTGGTGAGAGAGGTAAAGAAGAACCCAAAGATCACTGTGGCTCATAGAAATATACACTAGATGTCGCCTTGGGGTTCTAAGCATGTGTCAAAACCGCCGCCATCTTGGAACAGGGGTCTTGTCATAGGAAGTAGCTAGGTAACGCTGCTATCTCCGCCTGTACTTTGAATTCATGGACGATGGCGGACCTTTGTGCTGTGTATGGATGTTCAAATGAAAGAAATCTAAAAACTAGACAGCAAGGGATTACATTTTACAAGTGAGAATGTGTTTTATGATACTGAATGTTACGAAATTATATTTCTGGTTACGTTGGTTTGTTCCAGTCCTTGGTTAACGACCGCAGCTAATCCATGCTAGTTACCCATTAGTTTTTGACAGTTAGGAAAACCGCAGTAGGGGTAAAATCTATGCGTTGCAGGGGCAGCTGCTACTGAGTCCTGTCACTCGACCCGTCACCGCTAGTGGCAGCTGCCACTCGACCTGTCACCGCTGCCACTCGATCTGTCACAGATATACGCGCCAGTCACTCGACCTACCACGGCTATACCCGCCTGCCCCGCGTCCTGCCACGGATAAACGCGCCTGTCAGTCGACCTGCCACGGCTATACCCGCCTGCCCCGTGACCTGCCACGGATAAACGCGCCTGCCCCGCGACCTGTATGCGGTCACGCCATCTATGCTTAAAATGTATTGCGCGTCTACATGAGGTTGTGTGGTAGGTGTTAAGTGTCGGTAGAAATATTTTTAAATTTCATAAAAAATAAATAAAATTAAACTGTTTACTGCAAACTTCACCTGATTCTTGTTATACATGTTCCCAATTAAGTACCACTGTGGTGACTCATGTTGTTTTACTGTTTTATTCTTTAATAATTATATGTCAAAGTCATAGACTACCTCGCTATACAGACATATTTTAAAAATTCATAAAAATATGAAATCAAATAGTTTTCTACAAACTCCACCATTCTTGTTCTAGATCTCCCCAAGTACCACCGTGGTGATTTTCATGTTGTTTTTCTGTTTTATTCTTTAATAATTATATGTAAGTAGCGATAGATCATTCGAAGTTTACTCAAGTGGAAGAATGTGACTAATAAACTTAGGCCTACTAGCACTATGCATTATATTTTTAAAAAGTAGATTATATTAATATCAAAACCTTAAATTTTCTCTGGACTCAATGATAAATACATGTCTGACGGTTTCTAACAAATCAAAAAAAAAAACCTAGAAAATCGCATTCATGACGATTTATGGTGATTTTATTTCTGTTAGACCTTTGCCTACATTGACTCTGATGCATTAAAGAGGAGTGGCTCCCCTGTTCCAAGATGGCGGCTCTATTGACGCATTCGTTCCAATGAACTGCCGTAGCCAAGGTGACATCTAGTATATATATCTATGACTGTGGCTGAGCATCAGAGATGCAGTCGGGAGATGGGAGAAAGTTGTAGAAAGTCAGCCATCACTGCAGGCCTCCACCAGTCGGGGCTTTATGGCAGAGTGGCCCGACGGAAGCCTCTCCTCAGTGCAAGACACATGAAAGCCTGCATGGAGTTTGCTAAAAAACACCTGAAGGACTCCAAGATGGTGAGAAATAAGATTCTCTGGTCTGATGAGACCAAGATAGAACTTTTTGGCCTTGATTCTAAGCGGTATGTGTGGAGAAAACCAGGCACTGCTCATCACCTGTCCAATACAGTCCCAACAGTGAAGCATGGTGGTGGCAGCATCATGCTGTGGGGGTGTTTTTCAGCTGCAGGGACAGGACGACTGGTTGCAATCGAGGGAAAGATGAATGCGGCCAAATACAGGGATATCCTGGACGAAAACCTTCTCCAGAGTGCTCAGGACCTCAGACTGGGCCGAAGGTTTACCTTCCAACAAGACAATGACCCTAAGCACACAGCTAAAATAACGAAGGAGTGGCTTCACAACAACTCCGTGACTGTTCTTGAATGGCCCAGCCAGAGCCCTGACTTAAACCCAATTGAGCATCTCTGGAGAGACCTAAAAATGGCTTTCCACCAACGTTTACCATCCAACCTGACAGAACTGGAGAGGATCTGCAAGGAGGAATGGCAGAGGATCCCCAAATCCAGGTGTGAAAAACTTGTTGCATCTTTCCCAAAAAGACTCATGGCTGTATTAGATCAAAAGGGTGCTTCTACTAAATACTGAGCAAAGGGTCTGAATACTTAGGACCATGTGATATTTCAATTTTTCTTTTTTAATAAATCTGCAAAAATGTCAACAATTCTGTGTTTTTCTGTCAATATGGGGTGTTGTGTGTGCATTAATGAGGAAAAAAATGAACTTAAATGATTTTAGCAAATGGCTGCAATATAACAAAGAGTGAAAAATTTAAAGGGGTCTGAATACTTTCCGTACCCACTGTATATTTGATAGTTATACATACATTATTGTATTTGAAATGGTAGAAAAACCTGTTTGTGAGCTCAAAATAAAGCACTTTCTCTCTGTACATGGCTGTGGGGACGAGCACTTCTGTGGTGTTTGGAATTTTTATAATTAATTAAAAAAACCAATATTGATGGCTCAAGAAGGTTTAATTGTTCAAATAACATATTGTTTCATATTAAAATATTAAAAAATTGTAATCCTAAAGTGTTTTTCAAGTGTAATATTTCTGTAAAGTCTAGGGACAGAAAAGTAGAATGTATGCATAGTATGAACACAGTTGGTTTTATGACTGTAAATTATTCTCTTCAAATGTTATTAAAGTTAGAAATGTGCATACCAATGTCGGATGTGTAGACGCCGCCAACTCCTGCGAGGACTTCAGAAGATGCAACATGAACGTTCCCAAAATTCTATATATCCTAATTATTGCTAATATGTAATTCATTTTTTTTTCCAGGAGCTCATTGCTTCTACCTTCAAGTAAAATGCTAACAGTGTTTGTAAATTAATTGCCTAAAAATTCACATTATTTGCTAACTGCATTCTTCTTTAAATTGTAATTTTGACATGCATTCTCTGTAAAACTGCTTTGAAACAATATGTATTGTGAAAAGCGCTATACAAATAAATGTGAATTGAATTGAATGTAACTTTAGAGACGGTCCCTTCTTTATATTATATCAGTGCAAAACTCATGCTAAATAAACTTGTTCTTTTGGTAAGACTCCCTAACGCAAGCTTTTAACACTATTATTTATTTCCATTTAAGTGTAATATAAAATATCCTTAAAGTTCTTAAAATTCACATTCACTTTTATATTATTGTTTATTATTGTTTGTGTTTCTGTTCTTGCAGAGAATTAACTGACTGAGATGGGCAATATTATCAGTAGGCTGTGTCATCTGGGTATTTTCTAATAATTTTTTGTCTCATGGTTTTGGGTGTAACATGATTTCATCAGTCACAGCGAAAGAACTTGAATTAATCTTTCAAGCTTTATTTTTTGTCTATAAAGTGCTTTTAAAAAAAGTTAGGGTGAATTAAAGGTGATTGGGACAGTTTATGGATTTCCATTTTTTGCCATAAATTAAAAACATCAGCAACACATGAAATATTTCTGTAATACTGAAGATGTTAACTATCCATTTGAGGAGGAATCAATGTTATATTATAATGATGCGTGACACACTTTTCTGTAAACTGAGCCAAAAGAAAAGATTTTTGGTAACATTTGGGTGATTGGGACAGCACATCTTTCACTGATTTAGGGCAGTGTAAGAATATTTACTGTATTACACAAGTTAGTTCATACTTTGATATAATTTCATATACAATATTTCCTTTTCTGTCTGTTATGAGTCCATGTTTATTTTGTTTAACTTTATTTCTCAGTTTATAAATCCATCTACAATTCATACAGTACAACACATGCACTTGAAATCTAAAAGTCATTGAAAACATTTTAAAATCAAGAAAATAAGTAAAAAAAAAAATACTTCAGGTCCAAAATTCATACAACATAATTATGTAAACTGATCAAAATCCTGAACTGTTTGTAAACACATTTAACCTACACAAACCATTAACAGAAACATGAATATGGTTTATTATTGCAAACAAAAAAAAATCAGTAAAAAAAGTTTAACTATAATATTTCTATTTTCAGAATTTGATCATTTTATTTGATCAAAATCTAGCTAGTTCATGAATATTTTTGTGGTTGATTAAAACTTGCACAAATAACGAGGTTGGGAACCAATTATTATCTATTGCAAGGTTAATAATTTTCTTAATTAGCAAAGCCTTTCAGCACTTTCCCAATCACCTAAAATTATGCTGTCCCATCCACCCAAAAAGTTTGTTCAATATAGCAGCTATGACAATTTTAGGATCTTATTATTAAAACTATCAAGAGCTTATGTCATTTCCTCAGTTCATGCATTTCACAGTCAACTTCCTGTTTAATGCCTGCCCCGCCCACCTACATGATGTCACACTAATGAGGTCATCACATTTTAATGATGTGATCTCACAGCTAGGGCTCAGCAAAAAAGATTTATTTTCACTCATTAAGTGAGAAAATAAATTCTGTAGTTATACTGTCCCATTTGACCTCATGTCCCAATCACCCTGAATTCAGCTGATGTCAAATCATTACACAAAGCTTGAATAAGTGCTCATTTCATTCATGATATTTAAGGCTAAAATGAACAACATTAATAAACATTAATAGTAGAGTTATTGGGTGCCTAAAATTAATTTTTACCTTGTCATTTAGTGCATCACTATGCTGGGCCAAATGTCAGCGCTGCAGCTCAGAGTGGAAGTCAGATTACAGCACCTGTGCTCACTAACAATAACATAACAGGCGGTGTCAACATCATACATAATACACCTAGTAAGTAAAATGTGTTGTACATTTCATAGATGCTGATAATATTGACTATGATAATTTTGATAATATATTGAGTATTTTCATGTGTAATCACAGGTCAAATGCTAAAATGTATTCATTGTTCTATTAGTAAAAGGATCCACTAGATACTTTCTAATAAAATTATATTAATGCTGAATATGTTTTAGATTTAGCTGTTGACATCTTATAATTTATTGACATTTAAGACACCCCAGGTCTGTAAACCTGAATAAGTGGGCAAAACTCAAAAAATTAAGGCAACTGTCACGAATCCTGTCAGTTCCGGACTACATTTCCCATCATCCCCCCTGTCAATCACATGCACTCACTCCACCTATCACCTGTTGCCACATCCACCCTAGCACACCACACTGATCACCACACCCAGCTGCAGCTCATTATCAGGACTATAAAGGACTCACACTCACACCACCAGTTTGCGAAGTCTTGATTACCCAGTGTGTCATTTCTGAGCGTTTCCTTGTTTCCTGTCTGCCTGTGTTTGATCTTGCCTGTTCCTGTTTATTGACCCGTTGCTGCCTGTCCTGACTCTTGCCTTGTATGCTGTTCTGTGAATGATATCCGGCTGCCTCGATCTACTGCCTGTACCCTGACTACGATTCTGCCTAGCCCTTGCTGTTCCTCTTTGCCCCTGCTTAGACCCTGCCTATACGACTACGATATTCTTAATAAAGCTTGCAAATGGATCTCCCCGAGTCTGCTGCCCCGTTACAGCAACCAGTTACCTCAAAAATTTTAAGTTAAAGGGTTAGTTTACCCAAAAATGAAAATAATGTAAATAATTACTCACCCTCATGTTGCACAGATAAAGATATTTTTGATGAAATCCGATGGATCAGTGAGGCCTGCATAGCCAGCAATGACATTTCCTCTCTCAAGATCCATTAATGTACTAAAAACATATTTAAATCAGTTCATGTGAGTACAGTGGCTCAATATTAATATTATAAAGCAACAAGAATATTTTTTGTGCGGCCAAAAAAAAATTTTCACAATTCGATTCGAATACGATCAATTATTTTTGATGTAGTATTTCAGTTACAGTACATGGCAAGTTTTCTAGAGGAATAAAATCTCTCAACTAATGCTGTAAACTACACATGGGAGTCAGCTGGTACTACAATAATATTGAAGGTTAAATTAACTTATTTATATACAAACACTTAAATTACACTCTGTAACACAGTTCGTATGTACGGGAAGAAGGAAGCGGGACCTGGCGAACGTTCAAACAAACTTTGAAGGTGCCCTAGAATCAAAAATTGAATTTACCTCGGCATAGGCAAGGCAAGGCAATTTTATTTGTATAGCACATTTCATAAACAATGGTAATTCAAAGTGCTTTACATACACTGTAAAAAATGACCGTGATTTTAACAGTAAAAGACTGTAAAAATGCTGCGGTGAAAAACTGTCAATTGGTTTACAGAAAGTTTCCGTACTATATACGGTGAATAACTGTAATAGATCTAACGGTACATTTAATGTAATTTTACGGTAAAATACCGTTAAATTCACAGTTTTTGGAAGTGAAAAATAACAATTCATTGTAAAATTTACAGTGAAAAACCGTATATTGACATTCCCACAATTCCCTGCGTGATACTTCACATTTGATATATTTTCGTTGAAATAACTCTGTTTCTTCTTAGTTTTTCTCATTTTTTTCTAATCAGTTATGTACATTAGGGTTTTATGTTACATCTAATGTTGTTAAATTAATGTTTATTGCATTTTTAAAATTTCATGCATGTTACCATGATGGTGTTTAGTGTGTGTGTGAATGACACTGTGTGCACCTTCTATATCTTAGTATTGTCCTTCTCAGCTTGTGGAAAAGCTGCTTGTGAACTTTGATTCATCATGTGACTCTCATCACCACTGTGTTTGGTGACTGTCAGTGTATTATAAAGGTACAAAACAGATATTAGTACTTCATTAGGTTGGTAAATTAACATTATATCAGTTAATGAAATACGTTATTTTACCGTAAATGTAACAGATTTAAAATGTAAAATTCACATGTAACTCCGTAAGTATGTTTACGGTTTGATGTCATTTTTACAGTATTGTTCTGGTAACCACAGCTGCCGGTATTTTTCCGTAGAAACAACGGGATTTTTTTTACAGTGTAAAGAAGAAGAATAAAAATAGAACATAAGGAATAGAAATAACAGTCGTTAAAAGTCAGAATAACAAGATGATACATAAAAGATATAAAATACATTAAAAATGAAATAAAAACAGGAAAAGGAATTAAAAGAATAAAAAGATAATAAGTATAAAATGAAATGCAAACAGTTTGGACAGAGCACAGTGCTCAATCAGCAAATGCAAAGATGTGTTTTGAGTCTGGATTTGAATGTGGCTACTGTTGAAGCACATCTGATCTCTTCTGGAAGCTGGTTCCAGCTGCGGCAGGCGTAACAGATAAAAAACAGATAAAATCCTTGCTTTGAGTGAACCCTGGGTATTTCTAAATGACTTGATCCTGATGATCTGAGTGATCTGTTAGGTTTATATTCTATGAGCTTATCTGCAATGTATTGAGGTCCTAGGCCATTGAGTGATTTATAAACAAGTAACAGTACCAAGATTTGTCGTTTGAGCACTGTGCTGATTTGCTGTAGTTAAGATTAGGAGATAAAATATAAAAGCAACAGAGCAAAGCGCGGAGCTGTAAGCAAGAGCGTCCGAACAGTAGTGAAGCAGGAAGCTTAGCTTCAGTGGGCAACCAGTCTTGGGCTACAGGGTGGCATAGTTGAATAACAAGAGTTCAGTACATGGAAATGACATACAGTGAGTCTCAAACTCCATTGCTTCCTCCTTCTTATGTAAATCTCATTTGTTTAAAAGACCTCCGAAGAACAGGCGAATCTCAACATAACACCGACTGTTATGTAACAGTCGGGATCATTAATATGTACGCCCCCAATATTTGCATATGCCAGCTCATGTTCAAGGCATTACACAAGGGCAGCCAGTATTAATGTCTGGATCTGTGCACAGCTGAATCATCAGACTAGGTAAGCAAGCAAGAACAATAGCGAAAAATGGCAGATGGAGCGATAATAACTGACATGATCCATGATATCATGATATTTTTAGTGATATTTGTGAATTGTCTTTCTAAATGTTTCGTCAGCATGTTGCTAATGTACTGTTAAATGTGGTTAAAGTTACCATTGTTTCTTACTGTATTCACGGAGACAAGAGTCATCGCTATTTACATTATTAAACACTTGCAGTCTGTATAATTCATAAACACAACTTCACTCTTTATAAATCTCTCCAACAGTGTGTAATGTTAGCTTTAGCCCGTTAGCCACGGAGCACTATCAAACTCATTCAGAATCAAATGTAAACATCCAAATAAATACTATACTCACATGATCCGAAGCATGCATGCAGTATCCATGACGAACACTTTGTAAAGATCCATTTTGAGGGTTATATTAGCTGTGTGAACTTTGTTTATGCACTGTATTATAGTCGAGAGCTCGGGGGGCAGGGAGCACGAGATTTAAAGGAGCAGCAGCCTGAATCGGCGCATTTATAATGATGCCCCAAAATAGGCAGTTAAAAAAATTAATAAAAAAAAAAACTTCACTGAAACTTCACAGACACATTCAGGGGACAACTCAGACTTATATTACATATTGTGAAAGAACGTTCTAGGGCACCTTTAATACCAAAATAAACAAATACAAAACGAAAGTAAAATGCCGGCAGTTCCTCACGGACAACTGTCAGCCATACAAACATAACAAAACATAAAATAGTCCAGGCCTGGTCCTCTCTTGTCCTTCACTGTCGACGCTCCTCCTTTTATGCTTCCGGAGCTCCTCCGTGAGAGATTCGAGGCCGGTGCGCCTCACAGCTGAAGCTTGTTATCATTCCTGGACACACTGCCACTCGGTCCTCAGCCAGGCTCTTCCTCGCGGTGCCATGTGATGGTACTGAACACACGGTGGACGGCGCGATCCTCCTCCGCCCCTTGGCAGCTGGCGATGGCTCCTT